>ML675613.1:58285728-58290970 GCA_007922155.1 Mesoclemmys tuberculata | reverse complement strand
AGTTACATTTGCATATCTGCACCCACATGCACAATAGCTTTCTGTATAAGCTATGTAATGATGCATGGCTATGCATTTGAAGAAAGTGCTGAGCCCAAAATCTTCATTGTGGAGAGTAGAGACTTCTTGTCTGTTATGCATATTTTAATAATACAGATATAATTTGTTTATATGGCATTCAGCCAAAAATACAATTTTGAAAGATAATTTTCTTGGCTTACTTATTGTATTTTTAATAAGTATTTAACTGAGATTGATACCTCTTACAAATCTGCAAGAAGCAACCCTTGAAAGTTAGTGACTGTTTAAAATAATTATTCCAAAAGATTCCTTATCAAACTAGTTTTTCTAGCCAGGTTGTGTGTGGCATTTGCCCACGGGAAAGAGATACACAGGGGATACTAACGTTGAAGATGGCCTTTTCTTGCCACTGCGGATTTACCGGGCTTTGTCTTGTTTAGGTACCAGAGTGGGGTGATGAAAAATGCAGCTGCCCCTGTATTACTGGAGCTAGCCAATGAGGTAATCATTTTGGTTTTTTATTTATTTTTAAACTTTCCATGTAAAATCTAAGGGGCATATCTATAGTGACTTTACTTAGAAATGTAATTAACCTAAAAAAATGGTTTCAAGGCACATTAGACATTTAAACTTGTTCCCAAGTCAGTTAGTACTTACAATAATTGGACAAAGAGCCCCATTTATTAATAAATCAGTTAATGTAATTAGTCTCTAACTTCAAGGCAAATGTGGTAGGAAGGTTCTGGAATATTTTTTTTTTTTTTTTTAATTTCGGCAAAACTGAGTAAGAAGTTGTTTAACATGCTGGTTTACTTTTAAAATACCTATATTTATTAAAGACATATAGACTAGTATCTTGATTTGCGTTTCTTGTTTAAACACTCCCCCTTCCCCCATGATTTTATAGTTAAGGGCTAAAACCAATTCATTTCTTTGATTCTTTATTTCCATTTATACAAGTTAATGGAATGGTTAAGGAAGACAGTTTAATATAAAGCAATTAAACAGATTAAACCCTCTATATCAATATCTTAGAAAACTTTGTATATGAGAAGCTTGGTACACTTTGTCACTTTAACAAGACAGTAACTAATTTACTGATACTGTTTGTTAACTGTGTGTGAATCTGTGCCGGGCATGATGAGTTGTTTGCGTTAAAAAAGTGTGCTCCAATAGTTACCTTGAATGAAGATGTAAAAAGTTCATAATAGTGGTAGTGAGCCTACTGGAAAAAACGTAATATCAAGCCCTTAAACCTGCAGTTTGCAAACATTTTGAGCTGAGGGTGCCCCCCACCCCCTTTGAGTTATAATTTTTGGTTGTGCCCCTCCCAACCTAGACAATCATAAACACATGCAAAAGTATGCTTGATAGCCAACACATAAACCTAACAGAGACCTTAACACAATTTTAATTAAATTACCTACACCTGTTAGTTTCAAATACGCAGATACTTACCAATGGCAGCCCATGCTTCCTCAGCAGTGGGCTGCTTCTATCTTGCAGCCAGGCTGCACCACGAGGGTAGGGCTGATACCTGCCCCATTGCCCCTCAGATTTTCAGGGTGGGGGAAGGCATGTACGACAGTCTCTGGGGACAGAGCCAGTGCTGGGTGCGGAGGCTTCTGGGAGTGGAAATCGGCATGGTTCCGGCAGATGTTGACACTGACCCAAAGTCTGGGTGGCCCACTGAGGTGAGTCAGGTGGTGGCACTCTCTCTCCACCCTCCATGAGTGCTAGCTCGGGCCCTGGCATGAGCTGCCTGGTGACACCACTTGGCTCCCCCCCCAATGTTCCTCCATGCCCCCGCAGTTTGAAAACCTCTGCCTTAAACTCTGAAATATTTATTTACAATAATAATAGCAATGCAATATCTGATCTGAGTTGGAACTGCTTATGGAACCCTCGAAGGGATAGAATGAAATGTATGCTGTTTTTGTGTTGTACTTTAATGGAAAACATAGGAATAAGGCATAAAATGAGTGTTTGCATTAAAAATGATGTGGCGCTATGAACATTAAGTGTTGCAATAGTGGCAAGTTCTACATGTTATATTAGCAAGAAAGGATGGCTTCTCTCTCAGCTTCAGTCTCTTGTACATTGCTGCAGTCAGCAAATGAGCCATTACCTATCAGTTACTAGAAGGTTTTAATGGTCTCTGAAGTGACTACACACCCAGATGATAGTTAATATATAAGAGGGGATTTACCTCATATTATTGGCAAAGCATGCCTTTTTGCTATTTATGAAAGCAGAAGGCTTTAAATGTACTCCATCCTCACTGTTTTGAAAAAAAAAATATTGGTTTAATAAGAATTCTTGGTAAATGAAGTGGGTTTGCTATATTGCATGAGAACTATCACAAAAGAGCATCTCAAGAGTGCAAAGTAATACAGTATTTGAACTCTTCATTTTTTATTTTTGTTTACATTTCTTTTTCTACCCGTGATATCCCATTTACTTACAGGTGATACATGTAACTTCTGATTCTAAAAACCTGTCTCTAGCCATACTGTACTAATGCATCTTTGCAATTCAGATCAGTTTTTTCTTTAGATCAGAAATAAATAAAATATAAAATTATGGAGAAAGGGAAGTTATTTAAAGAACTTATTTATTGTTGGCTGCACAGTAGCAGGTACATAAGAAAAGCAGTGTTTTTTTGTGACTGCTGCCTAATGCATTAGGGAAATGTGGCAATAACCAGCACCATATTACTGCTTCCAAACAATCAAGCTGCCATTTTTATGTGATAGTTAATATTTAAATGACATACTCCTGCATCTGCTGACAATTGATGCAATGGTAATACTTTATGAGTCAATATATATTTAATCAGTGGAAACTGTAAAAATTGATGAGAAATATATTACATAGGTACATTACAGTATGTAGCAGCTATGGTGAATAAGAACAGTTCCGTATTATTTTTTTGAGGAACTGTGAGGTTTTTAAAAAAATGTTAGAAATTATGTGCAGACATCTTTACATTGTACATGTATTGGAAGAAGACTAAAATTAAAATCTCATTTTTGTTAGGAATAATAAAATTATTCACTCTGTTCTCTCCATACAAATATTTTCAAGTGAGATTTGAAGCACTATGAATTTTACTTACATGCTAAATTCTGACATGAAGCATGATGGCCCTATTTCAGAGAAAGATGGACACATGATTAATATGAAAATTAGGGAGATGCAAGTACCTGAACTAATAAGGTAGTCCTTATTCAGGCTGGACTACCTTCAGTAATTTCACCATTTTTCATGTGTCAGCTCTGATGTGGGTTACTGGAAATAAGCAGCCCTGTGGAAAGCATTTCTTTCTACTTGGGGAGTTTAAGGACATCCAAGTACATATGTATTTGGAAAAAACTGTATCTACAAATGAAGCCAGCCTTTTTGTCTAGTTACTAAATCAAGATAAAATTTTTGTATGAATATTGGACTTGAAAACCTGTCAAGAAAAATGTATTGTGATAATATATGAGCAAGGTTTACTGGCTTATGGTTAAATAAAAAGACTTGATTCACTCAAGTATTGTTGTAATGCTAACTAAAACTGTTATTTCAGATGGAACTATACCAGGCATTTTCCAAAAGTACAAGAACCATTAAAACAGAACAACAGCTGCTTTACAAAAAGATGCACATCTCCTAAAAAAAAAAAATTGACCAGCCCCAAAACCCAAACTCATTTTCTACTACAGCTTTCAGACTCTGTTTTTTGGCCCACAACACTACTTGACCTTGAATTGAAAGCACTACCAGTATTAACGATACATTGCATTTTGTGGGTATCACATATAACAAGCAACGGCAAAAGATGGCCATTTCTTTTGAAATACAACACATACACTTACTAAAAATATCATATTGAGCCTTATTACCATTTCACAAGGTGCAATTTAACTACCAAATATTGCTTTGGGATTTGCACATTAATCATAATGTTTTAGTCTTTATGAATAGATTATCTAGTTAAAATAACAGTGATAACATTTCCAAACTTACAGCAAATGTGTACAAATGTCCAATGTGTGTGTAAGACAAATAATTTTAAGTAATAAACATTTGTATCATTATGCTGTAGGTAAAGACAGTATAAACATATAGATATTTCCTTTTTTAATGTGGGAGGGCTAAATGAATTCACTGGTTGAGATTATTTCTCAATAATAAAAATACCTATTATATATATTTGCAGAACTCTATTAATATTCCATTTTCTTGTATGAATATTGGTTTCCCATTGTGTGCTGTGAATTGCTGCCACATGTTCAATGGTCAGACATGTTTGTTTCAAATAGTTGAATGCAGTATAAAGGAAAGGATGCTAATGTTGCATATAGTGTTTTACAATTGATTTTGAGTATACACAGACATGACATTGACAAGATAAAGAGAATTTAAATGTATTCCTCATTTGAAATTCTCTTTTTATTTATGAAACTTTAAGGTGGACTTTGCACCATCACTGATGGCTCGAATTGTGCTAGAAAGATTTCTACAAGAGCAAGAAGGAGCTATCCGTAAGTAGTCATTTTTTCTTTATAAACTTTTTTCCTGACATTAACATAAAAATAATTAACACAATATTGCAAGTGAGTTAATAAGAGCCAGATTTCAAGACTGGTAACTTGAACAGCTAATGACAATTAAAGTTTATGTAAAAAGACCACCCACTATTTAAATATTAGGGAAAGAAATGCTTTTCTCTTCCTTTTAAATTTTCAGCTAACCTGTCTTTTCAGTAAAATAAAGTAAATCAAACTCACTAAGTACTCTGCTTTAAATATTTAAGGAAACATATTTTATTGTAAATAATTACCAAGAACAAGTCATGAAAAGAAACCTTAGCTGCTTTTTAATTCAGCAACATTGGAGATATACTGCTGCTAAATGCAAAAGTGAGTTTAACTGGTCTCAGTACAAGAAGAAAAAAAGGGGAAAAGAAAAAAGAATAGCGATACAGGAGGAGGTTCAAGCCTAAATTAATTTGCCACTGAAAAAATACATTTTGTTATTTTCTCTGTGTCAACTGCATGATTAAAACCGGCTGTTAAGTGAGCTCTGGGGATGTGCTCGTAAAAGATTTATGAGTAATATTCAATGTGATATTCAAAGTGAGTCATGAATATCAGGGTAATTGCTCTCAGTGCTGGCTCTTTTACTAGGCAGGAGTTTGTCAACTGCCCCATAAATATTTGCCTAGTCTCAT
>ML675613.1:58268228-58283228 GCA_007922155.1 Mesoclemmys tuberculata | reverse complement strand
CAGATACATACAAATGACTTCAAAGTCCATGTATATCAGATTTTTAGCCGTATTGGAGTTCGCAGGCTTGTACAGTTCCTCTGGAGTACATCCAGTACATGGATAGGTCTCAGTCCTTTGTTTCACAGCTTCAGATGTCGAATAGTTGATCCAGAGATAGGAGGCAGAAATGAAGACAAAATGGGGATGGTGCAGCTGATTTTATATACTTTTTGCCATGAGGCTTGTACTTCCTTTGTCCCAAAGACAGCCACACAGCACATGGCATGGAAAAGCAACAGAGTCCCATGTCCCTAGATATGTTCCTACCTGTCCTGATGACTTATAAGGTGTAGCCCCTGGATTCTTTCACTGGATTCATTGTACAGTTGAGTTCCCTTGAAGGGCCATCAAGCAGGCTTACTGCTGCTGCCATCCTATCTGGACGTGTCCCCCAGAAACATAGCACAAGTTTGAAATATATATATATATACCGTACATATTTACAACTGATAATACAAAGCTGATACATACACATAAAAGTGCATATCAATCTTAGCAAATCATGGCTTTTCTACCAATACCTTGAATGGTTTATCTTATATGATATATATTGCAATTCTGTAATATTGATGAGAGTAATATTATAAAGGGTTGCCGCAATCCAGACAACATCACACACAGAATAGTGTTTTAAAAGAAAATTGTGTGCATTGTGTACATATTTGTTTCATGGACAAGGTGAAGAGTCTGGAGAAGGTTTTTCCGAAGGATTAAAAATTAGGGAAGTAATTAAACTGGTGGCAAGGGAAACGTTGGAGTAGAATTATCTCAGTAGGAATGTTTGCACGTGAGGCAACAAAATTATAGAAAGCAAGAGATGAGCTTTTTTACATTATACCATCAATCCTGATGTTGAGAAATACTCTTCTAGCCTTCTAGGAGAGGACCTTGATGATAGAAAAAGTACTTTAGTTATATATATATATGAATTTAAAAAAAAAAAAGTGGTAGCCTACACAGTCTGCAAAAGTCATTTGAATATGACGGGAAAGTATTGCATTTAATTACTTTCCCGGTGTTTTCTACAGAGGAAGACGACACAAACATTTAAGTGTTTGAGACTTCAAGTTCTGTGCGCTGATCAGTGCTCACCATCTTGTTGTTTTTCTGAGAAGAGGCTTTGCCGTAACTTCATTAGGAGCTTTAAAAGAGAAGGCGTGGTTTTGTTCTAATCCATGTGAATTTTTTGCTTGGGAGGGGAGGAGGGAAATTTCTGGGTTGTCAGTTTTGGAGATTAAATCCATTGTTCATGCACAATAGGGACCATGCAAGCAGCAGCACTGCGAAGTTTCCTACACCACTCTGCCCCTGGAGGAATCACATTTAGGATGAATAATAATAGCAATAATGTTTTGAGTTAACCTGTATGTGGTACTTTACATTTTGACTGCATAGAACACACGTGCAACTGTGTATTCGGTAGGTTTGGATTCAGGAGAGCTCAGCACACCTAAAATGGAAGGACTCTGCCTTCTTTTCAGCAAATTGCACTGGATTCTGAGCATCTTAATTATAAGTGTCAAAAGATTTTGTATTTTGAAAGTTTCAGGATCAAATAAGTAATCTGTTGGTATCTTGAAGGATCGCTCTGTTGCAGGAAGACTTGTAAGAACTCTTATCCTCAATGCCTTTAGTTATTTTCTTTCAACATGTGGGTCCTTCACATAATCCAGTGGCACAATAACATCAGCTTTGTAGAAATTCCTCCAAATTGGCCTCCTTGAAAATACACTTTAGCTCAATAGCATGAGGAAGAAACACAGTAGGAAAACCAACCTTTCCTGGCATAGAATGCCATCATGCTCAAGAGGAAAGAGGTTTTATTCTATACATGTCTTAATACCCAGAATGTAAGAAGATCTGTGGGTCCTCCTGATTCTGATACTTCAGTTCTTATTCTCATGCAAAAATCTTGGTCTGAATTACAGAAATGTTTCCAGAACAAATATCTTCTATATACAAAATATTTAAGAACACTGCAGTTTATCATTCATTTTAACATTTAGGTTTTCTTAGTGAGCTTCAGTGTGATCTGCATAAACACTCTATTCAGTTCCCTAACATGGGAGCTATTCACACTGTTGCCTTTTACACATGAATTACTATTTATATGTTATCGTAATGCCTAAGCATGCCAGTTATGGACCCAGGACCCCATTATGTTAGGCACTGTACAAACACAGAACAATAAAGACAGTCCATTGGTGCCACATGTCTTTTTACCAAATATTTGGTAGATTTGGTCATCTGTCAACACAGGATGGTAGCCACCTATGCTCTTCCATTACAGTTGAGTGACAAGTACCTGCAAAGTAACTTTGCCCCTTGAATGCCCCCAAGCTAATCTCCAGTTAGAAAAGGATTTTCAAATTCAGTTTTCCCCACCACAAGCTGTTGAACCCATAGATGCACCTCTCCAGGGAAAAGAAACCTATGCAAAGATGTTCTGGGTATTTGTACCTAACATATTTGGTCTCTCCAGGAACATCATCTGCACAAAAATGTTCTGGAGTTGAGGGTAATCCTCCGAGTATTAGAGAATCTTCAGAAACTTAATATGCTAAAAAGCTGACCATTTGAAATTGTGCAGTCAGGACAGCAGTCAGGACTGATTAGTGCAGTCAGGACAGCATGCTCTATATAAACAGAGGGGCAGGCTCATGCCTCCTATGACAGGAAGATGTGAAAGGGCAGTTCCTGGCGTCCCCTTAAGCGGCAAGATAGGAGAATGTTATCAATTGGCTATGCCTGAGTGAAATGGATGGTTTTGAGTGATTTCTCATTCCAGGGATAATGGACTGCCCCATAAGTACCATGGTGATAAATACATAGGATAGTGAATCACACCTATTTCACAAATAGGAGTGTTGAAAACATCAGCCATAGTATTCATGATACCAAAGATTGTAGCCCATGTGGCTTACACTATAAACCTTCTTGAGCTTATTGCATCTTTGTGTCACCCTCTCTTCCTGCTGTACATCATTACTTCAAACATATTAAAAACAAGGAAGTTATGGAAGTACCTCAGAAACACCTTGGTGAGATGGAGAGAAAATTATGTGTAGAGTGGGGTGCTGAGTCCTCGTTCTTACTCTGGCATTGACTTTATATATCACCTTGGCCAAGTCATTTAACCTCTCTCGGGCCCAATTGTCACATCTGTAAACTGGGAATAGTACTTACCAACCATTCAGGGGCGTTAAATAAAGTTTCTGAAGCTCCTCAAATGGAAGTAGCTATTTAAATACTAAAGCCTGGATTCTGCCACCACTGTTCGCATTAAGAAGTGCCTTATCCATGAGTATTTCCATTGAAATCAATAGAACTTCCTGTCAAGTGAGGTACTGCCTACAATAGCTTATAAAGTCAGAAGGGATGACTGTGATCATCTAATCTGACCTCCTCTATACAATAGGCATAGGACATCCCTGAATTAAGTTCCATTTGAAGTAGAACATATCTTTTAGAAAAAACATCCAGTCTTAATTTTAAAATTGTTAGTGTTGAACAATCTACCATACTCTTTCATAAGTTGTTCCAATGGTTAATTACCTTCTCTGTCTCTGGGGGTGAGTGGAAGTGCCTTATTACACTGAATTTGTCTAGTTTGAACTTCTAGTCACTGGATCTGTTAGGCTTTTGTCTGCTGGATTGAAGATCCTATTATCAAAGATTTGTTATCCATGTAGGTACTTATAGATAGTGATCAAGTCACCCGTTTAATCTTTTTCTTGGTTAAGCTAAATAGATTGAGCTCCTGGAGTCTATCTCAATAAAGGCATATCTTCCAATCGTAAACAATTTCCAATTATCATTCACATTTTTCTGTTTAATTTTTTTCCCAGAAGATTTGGCTTATTACTACTTTCAGCTTTGTGAACCTGTCCCTTTTAAAGCACCAAGCATATTACTGGTTTGGACTTTATTCTGTTTATTCACAACAAATGTGATCGTCATCCTCACTGCTATCTAAAGTGCCATTAACTTTTAGTTGTGTGATTATTTCCTCTTTTATCTGTCAAGATGGGGTCTAATATAGAAATTCCTTGTGTAGGACACAATACTGTGTTGAGTTAGCAAATAATATTTAGAAATTCCAAGGATATTTTAGTACTGCCGCATCAGAATGCCAGCATGCGTCATTCAGGTTGAAGTCCTCCATGATTACATAGTTTTGTTTCGTTTTCTTACACATTATGGAACGGTGCTTAACAAGCTAGTCATCTTTTTCTCAAGTGTGTATTGGTGCTCAGCAGCAGACACTGACTAGTACCCCATTTTATACCTCTATCTGTTGGGACACTGATCCATAACCATGCAAGATCTGAGTTACTGTCATTTTTGACATAGAGTGCCACTCCCTCTCTCTTTTGCCCACTTGACTCTTCCTAAATAGGTTATTACCATTGATTTTAACATTCCAATCATGTTAATCATTGCGCCAAGTTTCATGAATACCAAGTAACTCAAGTTTATACTCATAAATGACCAATTCCAATTCCTTTTGTTTATTGCCAGGCTACTAGCATTGGTCTGTTGCTAATCTGTTGCTTTTTCTCTCTGTGCTTTGGTGTCTTGGTTAACTTTGTTCTCAACATCATGAGTTTGTTCTAAATCAGTGCTCATTTATTCCCTCTTTTCATCTTCCCCTTGTTGTTTGATAGCCCTCCTGACTACTTAAGCCAGCCTTTCCCTCAAAAGATTACTTCCTCTTCTGTTGAGATGAAGACTATCCAGACTATACATCACTGTCTTCCCATAGAGGATGGACCAATGTTCCACAAAACTCTCTACCTTACACTACCTAGCCAGCAGAATATGAGTGACAAAAATACTTTTAAATATTGTTGTCAGGTCTTTGGGTGGATCACAGTACTCACAACTGGGATGGCCATAACTGAGTTACATGTATAGTTGAAAATGAGTGTGAAGAAGATCCCGTGGTGCAGGAAGATAGACAAGACACAAATGATGTGTTTTAACTAGCCCACAACTTTATTAACTCATCTGGGAACTATACAGCAATAACTCACCCAGTGCAAGTCATTCTTCCTTCCATAATCTATTACACCTAGGAAAGGGCTAACATCAGTTTCCCACTCCCACAACATCTTTTCTTATCATATTGCTGGGACCTTACCAGCTCTCTCCTTGTTTGAGGGTTAAGGAACTCGGAGGTTGTCTCCCTGCTGTACCAGATGTTAGGAGCTCCATTCTTTTCCCCCCGATTCTTTAGGAGATGCCTACCCTAATTTCACTCCAAATTCCAGTTTATCAGGGCTCCTGATTGAATGAGTATTTGTACTGCACATCTGCCATGTTGTGACAACTTAAGCTTTTTCCTCCTGACATATCTCATTGGCTCCTGGGCTGCTGTGACAAAGGTGGAAAAATCCACCCTACATCAGCCAATTTGGCAGTGAGTGAAAATTCCTTCCCAGTCCTAAAAAGGCAACTAGTTCATAGCCTACAGTAGACCCAAACCCCCAGTCCTATGCTAATCACAGCCCTGGGAGCTGTTGTTTTGAGCGTATAATGGTGCCCCAGCAGGGGGAAAGGGTTTATATGCCTTCCTTTTGATTTCTGCTGCTCCTCTTAGACCAAACAGTCAGATAGGATGCCCCACTCCCTTCTCCCTGCCATTTCACTTCCCAAACGAATGAAGAAACAGAACCTCCCATGAGAGGGCATGGGGGGAAGTCTTTTAAAGAAGCCAGAGAGCCCTCTTTCCCCTGCCAGCCCAGACAAAGCACCCTCCCACACACAAACACACACACCTCTGAGGTTGCAGGCGTGCATTTTGTTTATGTAATGCTGTACTAAATATTTTGAAACTTTTATTGGTACTTTTCGTATTCCTGTATCTGTGGCGCGTGGTTGCCTTAGTAACGAGTAACAAATAGGGAGAAGAGTTAAAATTATAGGTAGCTTCAATTATCTCTTAAAAAGAAATATAAAGTATGTTTTCCATAGATGAGGGTTCTACCATTTTGAAGAGATGACACCTTTAAAAAAATGTAATATGTTTATTATGTAGTGCACAATCAAGACAGTGCTGGACTGAAATTAAAAGGATCCAAATCTAATGTAACCAAAGGTCTCCCCTATAACAAATTGTCATGTGCAATCTGAGTCTGATACCTAAACTGTACCAGAACACAGCTTCACCACTGTAGAAATACATAAAACAAAAAGGTACAGTAGAACTTTGCTGATCTGCACCCTTCATATTTCCAATGAAAAGGCAATCTTTCTCCACTTTTCAAATATTTAACACGTATAATGGATATAGTGCAGGCTCATATTTGTAAGTATTTTTACAAAATATACTACAGTACATGTAGCCATATATTAAATACATCAAGTTTAAAAGCTAAAATTGTCAGTTCACAACATAAAGTATATTTGGATGCACTATTCTTACATGTGTATATGTGTACTTGTAAATAGGCATTTTCATGAATTTGCAGTGGGTCTTCCAGTTCTTGGTGAGGTTGTGTGTTACCTCACTGTATAAAACAAACAAATATGTCCAAATATGTGGCCTGACTATTGCAGGAGGGAAAAAGTTAAATAACTGCAGTACTGCCAATCGAAAATTAAAAAGAGACATACGTGCCAAAAGTGCACAAAATGTTTAAATCCATCTTACACTTTCCCTCTCCAAAGCTAGCCTCCGTCCATGAAGACTGGTGATCACTTCTGTATCATGTGCCTGGGTATAACAATCACAGAGCTAATCCCCTTGCACATGGTAACACCATCTCACCTGTGTCATTCACATGGCAGCTGAATGACCGCTGCCTATTCCCCACCTGCTCGTCACCGTGGTCATAGTTATAAGTAGATATATTTTGGGGAAGTGAAGGGTCAAGAATAGAGGTGACATCCAGTAGAAATATGGTTAAGGTTCTGTCATTGGTATTTTTAGTAAAAGTCAAGGACAGGTTGTGGGCAACAAACAAAAATTCACAGAAGTTGCAACCTGTCCCAGAATGTTACTAAAAATATCCTGGGTGAGAGGGGAAAATAGAACTGCTGGGGCTTGCAGCTGCTCCAGTCCGCTTTTCCAGCGGGCTGACAAGCCGATCAGCTGCTCCGCAGCCCTGGCTGTCCGACCAGCTGTTGGGTGGCAGTCCTGCCAATCTAGGGCAGTGGCCTCTAGGGCTGACAGCTGCTCCAGCCCTGCCCCAGAAGTCCCGGAGGTCTTGGAAAGTCATAGAATCTGTGACCTCCATGATCAAATTGTATCCTTAAATATGAGGCACTGGGCTACATCTTCTACTTTGACAATGACTGACTGGGAAGGGGAGGTGAACATAATTGCTCCCCTCTTGTATGCCATAAGATCGCAATCAGAAATTGGCTTCACAATGGAACAACTGCACCCTCCCTGGGTGAGGTTGAAAAGAAGGTGTGCACTGGTGCTCCTACCTTTTTTTCCTGACAGTGCTCTCCAGTTCTGCATCATCCATGGCAGATGACAACTTTCTGCACTCCTGAGACTCTCACATAGAGAATTGATCCCTGATTGGAGCCCAAATCTACATAATTCTATGAATTCTGTCATAATGCACCCATGATGATGGAGCGTACATTGACAGATCAATGGTATCACACCTTTGATGTCTTGAAGGATGAGCACAGTCCTTGTGCCTTAAAACACCCAATGTGTACATATGTTATCTGACAAATGCATACTCTTGGGTGTGTTACAAAAAAAAGAATTATTAAAATAAAAAATTCAACTACCTTATTAGAAATGTAATGCTTAGAGGTTTAAGGTGCTTTGGGATTCTTGAGTGAAAAATGCTACAGAAGTGCAAATAGTTATTAAAGATGGAGTTTGGAGTATTCCCTAATATAGGTGATAGTGATGAAGTAAGTAAATAATATCTGTTAGGGATTCCCACACTGACATACATGGAGCTTAAATTTTATTAACTCTTAGTCCATCAAAAGCAAATAGATCCATTGTACTATGTGCACTGTATAATCGTACTTGCAGAAATTTGGTGGTAATTAAAAACATTCTCTTTACTGGCCGTTGTTTCCAAAATTTGCAGTGTGTGTATTTTGTAGTAAGTAATATACACTGCAGTGTTCATCTGTTTAAAAATGTATGTTTGTTTTAAACTCCCCATTTTCTTCTTGCTTTCCATCTCTCTGACTTCCCTTGGCAAGTGGGCTGCTGAAGCACTTTAAAGGAAGCACTTGAATCCAGAAGTGCTCTGCTCATCTGTTCAGTAGCAGCACATAACCTAGTGCTTTTTCTTGAAGTCATACTACCAAAACTTAGTGGAGCAGGGCTGGCAGCACTGACTTTTTTTTTTTTTTTTTTTGAGCCATGGTGCTACCCATTAAGGGAAGACAAAGTGAAGAAGGGGATATTCTGTCTCTAAACACCTGCAACCATGTTTAAATGCCTGCAACCAGTTTACATTTTGGGCTATCTCCAAATTAAATAATCAAGAACAGTAGTAATTAGTCAAATGGGAAATTCATAAGATTGTTTCTCAACAGATTATGTAGACTGAGACAACAAAAGGGAAGGCGAAAGAGGAGGGTTTAAGAAAATTTAAAATCTTGCATCTTTTCCACACTACCTAATATCTTTGTGTTATGTGAATGTGATAAGTACAGAATTAGAAAAATAAAAATCTATTATAGGTATCTAGCTGAAATAGTCTTATATGTCCTTTCTTTTGCCTTTTGACTTGCCATGTCTATTTAGAGGAAGGGCTGTTTTTTATTACCTATTTGTACAATGCCTAGGACAATGCATCCTCAATTTTGGCTAGGGCTTGTAGCTGCTACAATAATACAAATAATTAATAGCCCTGACCTATGAGTTCACTAAAAATAAATTTATAAATAGCAAATTTACCTAGTTGCCTTTGCTGGTTCAATTAATCCCTCTCTATTGGAACTATTTCTTGCACTCCATACCCCTGAACAGTTTTCAAATAACTTCTTTATACCAACCACAGCATGTTTACCTTATTCCCATCTGGGAGGAAAAGAAGCAAAAACAGGGATTGAAAATTAAGGAAGGAGTTAAGTGGAGTTGGATGTTACCAAAGTTTCTGGCACCCTTAAAAAGGACATAACTTGTATTGTGGGTTTCTGACAGCAATCTAGTGTCCTATTCCAGCACCACATTTAAGGAATGAGCTGAAGGCTTTGAAATCTCCATACAAAATAGCATGAGCACATGCTTTTAAAAGTAGATTTTGTATTTTTGAATGAGAAATTCATCAGCTGGATATCACATTGAGTCACTGGTAACAAGTCTACGGCTTACCTGATGTTGCTCTGGGAAATTTCTTCATAATCAAGAAGACCATTTGGACCATGTAGTTCTAGCCAATGGTGTCTGTTTACCTGCAATTCTGCAATATTCTAAAATATTGTTTACAATTTAGACAACTTATAATTCTTGTAACATATTAATGCTATCCATAGCATATTCTTCAAATTTGCAAATTGTAACAAAATTCTTTGTTTTCCCACAGTAGGCTTTAATCAGTTGTAGAATTCATTTACAGCAGAAAGGCTTAAAATACCATAATATGTCCATATAAAAGAAGCTTTAATATGTTAATGGTTAATCTTTATATTCTACTGATGAGCTTTAAAATTATTATTGTTTAAACATAATGGGGTGCAACACCTAAAAATATATTGTGTGTATGGAGCTATAAAAAGAAACTAATGTTATCTAGGGCTGATAATAAAGCAGTGTCTAGGAAAGAATCCTATGGAAGGGTGAAATTGAATATGGCAACTGTAATTATCTAAAAGGAAGTCTATTACTTTATGATAAAACTGTCAAAATAATGATTGGGTACTCCCACAAATTGTACAGAAGATCAATAAAACTAATACTACGTCACAGCTTGGGAATATAGGAATTCCATTTTGACCTTAATTCATGATGGAGATGTTCAAAACATATTTAGTAAATCGATAATGGCTAATAGATTTTTTCATGTTTTTTTTAACTGAGTCATAGTGTTGAGCAAATACTTTCATTTATGAATTATAGTCTTGGTACCATAGGAAAACAAAATATAATGTTTATCCACAGTCCAGATAAGGTGCATTTTGTTTCATTGGTGACTCAATTCTTGGCCTCTTGACTACCTCAAGACCTACCTCAAACTGTGTAAATAATGTTGAGTCTGAAGTCTCAACAACTTATGTTTGATTTGGTATAAGGTAGTGATTTCCTCCCCCACCAATTTATCTTCTCTCCAGCTATTTGAATATTCTGTCTAAACCCTATCTCCCTGACGAGTGAGGATGCAAAGGTAACTCTGCAAAGAGATCATGGAGAACATCCAGCCAAGTTTCTCGCTCACATGGATTTTTCCATGGGATTGAACATCTGGCCTAATGTAATCAAAATTACTGAAATTATTGTAAAAATAGGATTGGGTATGGTTCCCCAAATAGGGGCCGGAATAGATAGTTGGTAAAAATGTTCGCTCTTATTGTCTCAACATCACTGCCTTGTTTGTGGAGTGATTCCTTGCCCTCATTAAAGTAACATATTCCTTAATGTAGGAATCCCTATACAGGATTAGTCAGTGGTTCATTATTTATTTACTTGAATATATAATGGTGCCATAAGACCACAGCCATGTATCAGGGCCTTATTGTAATAGGCAGTGTATAAATACTAGATGGTCTTTGCCCAAAGAGAATAAGGTCTAAGATGAGACACAACAGCTGGATGGAACAAATAGAAAGGGGAAGCATAAGGAAATACTATTGGTCTGCATGATAAGCAGCAGTCATATCATATTAGGGTCTAGATTCATAAGAAGGACTCAGTCGCTGCAGGGCTGAGGATTGCAGGGCTGAGCATTTCAGCCCCTAACTTTTTGGCACTCTGATGCCTAGCAGAATTCACAACTCTCAATTAGGCAACCAGATTCCCTAAACAATGCATGGGGGACAGGTAGGCACCTAAAAAAGGGATTTATAGGAGTCAGCAAGCTGGGCGGGGAGTTGCCTAAGTGAGCCAGTAAGAAATGCCAAGTTGAGGGGTGTGGTGTAAGTCCTGCCCCCCAAATTCTGGGCTGAAGTGAAGCATTTATCGCTATTCAGGATTCACAGCCATCATACTTAGCCAGGTTAGCTCTTTCTCAGGAGAAATGGAGTAAGATGAAATACTTACATATCATCGAGTCAGTGAGCGATTGAGTGACTGTAGCCTAGTGATTAGCACACTCACCTAGGAAAAACCCAGGTTCCAGTCTCTGCTCCGGTGAATATTCCAGTATTTCCATACAATGTGGAACAGTTTCAAACAGGAGAGATTGAGATAGACTCACCCCAGAACATCCAGTAGTCAGACAGGGCACTCATTTGGGAGGTGAGAAATTTAAATTCAAGTCTCTGCTCCTCATCAAGCAGGGTAAGGATTTGAACCTAGGTTTCCCACTTTGGGAGGGAGTGCCTTAACTGCTGGACTAATAGAGGAGTGCAAGCAGAATGACATGGTTTTGTGCAGGCCCTATTTGTTAGGTGTCCTCTTAGGCAACCTCTGAGCAGGCTGACCAAAATGGGCCCTACCGGTGAAATAGGTGGGTGAATGTCTAATTTGTGAATCCTGCCGTGAAAGAGGCATCAAGCTGGTTGGTGGTGTCTGGACATAGACAGCTGTCTGCATGCTCAGCAGCAAAAATTTAGGCACCTAGGGGACTTTACCAATGGAAACTTAAGTTGCCTACAGAGTTGGGCAGCAGTTGAGTGGTGGTTTTGTGACTGCCAGAGGTGCTTAAATGCTAGACTTTGCCATCTGCAGTGGCAGTTAGGCCCTAGGTTTGCTATTTTGGTTGGACATATTCCTGGAGGTTTCATCACATGACTGTCTTTAATTAAAAATTAATCTTTAATTTCTGGAGACTCCAGGACAATTCTGGAGGCTTGGCAACCACATTAGGCCTATAAATCCCTCTTGTGAATCTAGGTCTAGCAGTCTAATCAAGCTTTCATAGTTCAGTGTCCTGCGTCTGATAGTAGCCAGTACTGGGCACTTCAGAGGAAAGTGAATGCAAGAAACCCTGCTTAGACAGTTATGAAATAACTTGCTCACACATGGTTTTTTTTCCTAAACCAAATACTATGTTGTGACAGAGAGTTTCAGAGACTAATTGTACATTGTACACAAACGTATATTTATTAGTTTTAAATAAGCTGTCTTTCAATTTATTTGAATGTTCATTTGATATTTTATTGAGAGACAATGAATAATTTCTCTATGATTCATCTTTTTACCTTTAAGATGTTCTCTCCTATTTGTTTCCTCCAAAAGAAACATACCGAGTCTTATCAATTTCTTCTGATTTAGAAATATATTTAGGCCACCAACAATTCTTGTTGCCAGTCTCTGAACCCCTTCTATTTCTGTTATACCCTTTTACTGAGATATGATGACCAGAATTGAATATCGTGTTCTGGGTGAGGATATACCAATAACTTATCTAATAGAATTATAATGTTCCTGGTATTATTTTCCATCCCATTCCCTAATCTTTACTACAGCTGGTCAACATTTTTTTGCAAGAACGTTCTGAATTTAAAAAAATATAGTTTCATCAAAATCAAGACATTTTGCAGGAATTGTTGATTGTGACAATTTTTTTATGGGAAAAATTTGAAATGTTTTGTTTTGGTGGGAAAAAGTTGAAATGTTTTGTTTTAAATTTTACGTTATGTTAAAATATTTTATATAAAATTAAATATAATGCATTAATAGGTATTAAAGAAAAAACAAAAAATTTAAATAACTCAGTTTTTATTAGAACTTCCATTTCACAGGAAATTTTGAAATGTTGATTTTTTTAAAATATTGAATACTCAGATACAGTTGCAAGATCATACTACCTGACCGTGTAACTGAACATTTTGCCATTTCACTATGCAGTGTTTTCTAGGTAATTAAGAAAGACCTTAAATTGTTTCTAGTACAGCACCTTATGGCACCTCGCGTTAAACTTTTCCCATGATGAAACCTGACCGTATATCCGTATATTCTTACTCAGAGCTAGTTTCCAATTCATGAAACTTTGCTCTCCCCCCTGCTGACCACTTAGTTTTCTTAATACCTTTTTATGAGGGACTTTATCAAAGGTCTTTTGAAAGTCTAATTATATTACTCTTTTTTTTTTTACTCACTGTTTTATTTATGTTCAAAGAGTTACAATAGACTAGTGATTGCACAACATATCTTTGCTTCAGTCCCTACAATATCATGGTCATTTAAGGTTTTTAGGTCTGTTTTTAATTATCACTTCAACCAATTTAACAGGTGTGGGGGTAAGGCTTACTGGTCTGTAATTCCCAAGATTCCTCATCACCTCATCTAAAAATGCATACAGCGTTAGCATTTGCTGTCTTCCAAACCTCTGTATATTGTAGTTGATTATAATTTCCCAGGAGCATGGGTTGCACAAATGAAAAACTAAATGTTAACCACAACTTTTAAGAGAGATTTTGTATTAATGGCAAAATCCGTATATCAATCTGTTGAAGATTGAGTGCTGTGTTCTCAAAACGTGTAACTACCCATGCCAGAGGTTACATGAATGTGTATAGTGCTCCAGAAAAGTTGCCAGTTTTTACAAAAATAAAACTTGCTTTGGATATTAGTTAATAAAATTCAGTAGAATGTTTTTAAATGCGTAATTTTGTTGCAGAGTGAATTTATCTAGATTGGTGGTATGGCATCCACATGATACACTACTGATTGATAGCAGTGGATTCAGTGCACTTTAGTTTCCATATACTTTGCTGGTAGAGTCCGGGTACCCTGTGGAAAAGAGATTTTGTTCTCTAGGATAAAAGGAAGCTTGGCTACCTGGCTCACAAAACCATTCATCTGTTGCCTGATCCTTTTAGCAATGGTGGCATCTGTGTTTTCTGGCTGGAGTGGCTTCCCTGCCTTTCCAGTTGGAGGTAGGAGACCATATGTAACCAATAGGATAGGAAAAAAATTGGAGGCAAAATATCATTTTAAAATTTTGTGTACCTTGTGACGGGGTCAGGCCGGACGGCTATGAAAAAGTACTAGAAGGCAGGTATATTAGCCCCAGGCTCAAAAAAGCCCTATTCCCTGGGTAATTCAGCTGGGGCTGATTAGGCAATTAGGCCACCTGGGGCTGCTTAACTAATTAGACCACCTGGGGCAGTTTAGGCAATTAGGACACCTGGGGCCAATTAAGGAGCCCCGCCCCAAACACTTAAAAGCCTGCAGGGGCAGGTAGGCAGTGTGGGTTGTGGAGTTTGGAGTGGGGAGGTGTGGAGTTGAGAGTTAGGAGTTTACAGGTTACAGTTTTGGAGTTGAGAGTTTGGAGTTTGCAGTTTAAAAGCCTGCAGCTTGGTGCTGGCAGCCTGCAGTCTGCAGAAGCTTGGGAGCTGCCACAGTTCCTGCCACAGCACTGGAGGCAGGCCACCAGCTGGGGTAGCAGGAAGTGGTCCACAGACTACCCCAAGGGAAGGAAGCAGTACTCAGGGGCAGAGTGGGCCCCATCCCTTCCCTAAACCTTCCCCCAGCTGCCCCACCAGCCGGGCCGGAAGAGCGCAAGACCCACGAGGGCGGAGTACATCTGTTCCTCCCCCCCCCACTCTGTTACAACCTTTATTAAAAAGGAACGAATGGGGTTTAATATTTTTACTCTTAATATAAACTGTTATACAATGTATTTGATAATTTCATGGTTTTATTCATTTAACACTATTATTAATATTTGAATCAGAGGATCTTTATTCAGGTCTCAGACAATGATTTAAGAGGGTTTATTGTTAATACAGCCTTTTCCTAAACCAGCCATTTTAATGACTTATAAGGCTTTCACAGTAGTTCAGTTCCTCTTTTCTAAAACATCATTCAGAGCAGCTGCAAATTCTTATATTGTTATATATCTTATGCTGGATGATATGTGT
>ML675613.1:58143228-58263228 GCA_007922155.1 Mesoclemmys tuberculata | reverse complement strand
GCAGGAAGAAAAGGGGTCAGGGCTTCTTTAATGGTCCCTACTGCATTTGGGTTACTAGGGAGACTTACCTGAGTGGAGCTAAGGGTAGACGAGGAAATGGTGGGACCATTGACCCACCATGTGCACTGGGAGGAGGGGAAGGGAATATTTATACCGCAGGCATTCCAGAAGGAAGCCTTTCTTATCAATCACAGATCAGCAAAGCCTTCTAGTTCAGTTTTTCATATATTTTCTCCATTCCAATTCTAAGGCTGTATAAAAAGTAGGGGTTTTTAAATGCTTATTTCACTCACAGCTTAAATGCTTAGTGCTCTCAATGTTCAATTTCTTTCCACTGTCTTCAAAAGTTGGGATATAAGTCATGCGAGATCACAGAGCTTTGTAAGATGAATTCAGGTGTGAATCTGAAATGTTAGGATACCAGGGACAGACGTAGTGGATAAAACACAAATAATGTGTGTGCAGCCAAACCTGTCATTGACTTCAATGGTGCAGGATCATTCCCTTAATATAAAAAAGAGACAAAGGATGAGAGAAAAATTTTAGTACTTATCCTCATTTTTGAGAAGGAGAACTGAGGCACCGAGAGATAAAGTGACTTGCCCAAAAGGAAGTCTCTGTCAGAGCAAGGAACCTCATAAATCTCAGGCTTGGTGTCCACTAGAATGAGTTTGCTGATGATATATGCTAAAAGAGCTGTACTAGCAAACCCCCTTTGTGGAGGTGTTGCTTATAGTGGCAAAAGCGTTCTTTTGTCATAGTTTATATCAGTTCTCCAAAAGGAAGAAGGTATACCAGCAACAGGATTGTTTAGCGGGTATAATTACATCTACACTTTGGCTCCTGTTGGAACAGCTTGATAGTTGGTTAGGAGTATGATTCTTTTTCATACTCCTAGCTGACATAAAGATCCAGAGGGGTAGCCATGTTAGTCTGTGTACAGCAAAAACAAGAAGAGTCCTGTAGCATCTGAAAGACTAACACATTTATGCGGGCATAAGCTTTCGTGGGCTGCAACCCTCTTCGTCAGATGCATGAAGTAGAAATCACCGATAGGAGGTACATATGTACATCCGAGGGTAAGAAACAACAATGGGGAGGGCAAGTGCTAACAAAGTCCATTCAGTTAGAGTAGCTGAGGCCTATTCACAACCATTGATCAGAAAGTGAGAATGTATGAACAGTGACAATTCTTGTAATGAGATAACCATTCCAACTCCCTACTCAGACCCAGTCTGATTGTGGCAAGTTTGCATATGAGTTCCAGCTCTACAGTTTCTCGCTGAAGTCTGTTTTTTGAAGTTTTTTGTAGCAGTATGGCAACTTTCAAGTCAGCTACAGAGTATCCTGGGAGATTGAAGTGCTCTCCCACTGGCTTAGGGATGTTACCATTTTTTATGTCTGATTTGTGTCCATTTATTCTTTTGCAAAGTGACAGTCCAGTTTGGTCAATGTACATGTTAAAATGTTTTCTATGACTTGCATTGCAAAACATGTAGAGGTATCTGAGAAATATATTCTGGGAATACAATACTTACCTGTGTTGAAGTAGTTAATTTCATGAGTCTATTTAATTTTACATAACATTTTCGTTGGGTTGTCTTATGGTCCACATATAATATAGCCAACTAAATGTAAACAGCATTCTCTCAGTTGTTTTTTTAAACTAAGGGCTAAGAAGGGATTCTAAATATTTCTGCTGCTATATTATAAATTCTGTTACCTCCTGAGAAGCAAAACCAATGGCTGGGTATTTGAAACAGGAGCCATTCTAGAGCAAAATCTTTTGATTCATATTATTAATTGTTGTGCAAAGTGCCCAGATTAAGAGGCGATAGAGACAACAAGCTGCTGGACTTTTAGAGAGACTATATTTAAATATGAAAATAAAAAATGAATGAGTATCCTGATACTCGCCATTGAAAATCCCATTTGTTCAATAAGATTAAAATTACAGAGTGAAAAAGTAACAAAAGCCTAAGATTGTTTGAGAAACTTTATTTATTAATTTAGGGTTTCTTGTCTCTGAATTTAGAATAGCACATTTGTAGATAAGAGGAAGTGTGCTGATGTTGAACAAATGCAGCAACAATTTGAAAACTGCCAAAGTGAAATCTTTAGTCCTTACTACCACTAAAACTGTTCAGACAACACTCTTTAATGTATTTCACACCTGTTTAAAATTCTGCATATCTTCCTCCTCTAATCTTAATCTCATGCTTTTTAAAATCAAAGATGTTTTCCTAGGAGATATTCCTCTGCATAGTACTTTTGGGCCATAACCTGCTCCCTGGGTTTTACAAATGTAACTGAGGGCAGAATTTGGCCGTATGTTTGTAACATACTGTTGTGGTTCTGAGATTATTGGAGTTAGATCATATGAGAATGGATAAGTGACCAGCAAATAGAGGGGAATATGCTGCAACTGCTTGTTGTGCAATCAGGAATTATCAGTGTAGCCAACATTTTCCTTTCTAAAAGTATGTTTCACTTTTTGACAACTGGTTAGTGATATGTTTATACTGAGCTAACAATTTTCTTTTTCTTCCATAGCCGCCAAGACTCTAATAAATAGTATGCTGCGGGACCCTTCTCAGATTCCAGATGTAGTTCTAGCAAATCAGGTCTATCAGGTATTAATCACAACCATTTTTTTCAGTGGCAATGCTGTTATCTGCCTAGCAGAGTAAAGGATTTTAAACCTCATTTAATTACTGTCATCATAAACTATCACTGAGGTCAGGGTGCACCATAAATGGCAATGCAATATTTGTGAAGAGAGCATTTCACTTTTTAATAGCTTGCTTTTATAGTGAATAAAAAGCATGCAATTTTTGTTTTCTGTGATTAAATCCAAACAGCCTTTGATGGCCTTTTTGAGGAAAAGTAATTACAGTTTTTAGGATACTGTTTAACTATAATAGTTTTGTAGTTGACCACCACTATACTACTTCTCTTATTTGTCTGCAGTGTACTGTGAATGACTGTTGTTATGGACCACTGGTGGACTGCATCAAACAGTATCCTTTCCCATAAAATTTTAGGTGCACAATTGACGAGCTCAGACTCTGTGGAGGAGATGTGTCTAGCTTTAACCTGACATAAAGTTCTGCTTCACAAAACACATTTCATGCTCCTCTATTTTACATTCAATCAAGTAGAGGGTCACTGCAGTCCTTTCTCTTATACCATTTAACTAAAATCTTATAGGCCAAAGGAAGTTATCAGTTCAGCAGCTGTATATTCATATGCTTAATTGAAACCCTCTTGTTTTTGATGAGATGAAATCATATTGTGATACATATAAAGCCATTAAAGTGCCACCGACACTGTCCAGTATTGCAATATTCTTAACAAAGTTGATGTTTCCTTTGGATTTTTTAAAGTGTTTTCAAATTTTAAAAGCTGTATGTGACATACCAGTGCATCTCTTTTCTCCTCCTCTTCTATTTCAAGGACAGTAGGACATAAAGTATAGAAAGTGACCTATATTTGAAGGCAGGAGGCCGTTTCAGGGGTATCCACACAATGAGCAGAATACTGGGGAGGAAGGGTCAGTTCTCAGTGTGTGCAGCGGACTTGAGATTCTATACAGGCCTGAATAGGTGAGGATGAAGGGTTATAATATTGAGTAGGCACCACTCTTATGCAGATCCAGTGGCCGTAAAGCCCTTTATTGGGCATATAAAGGGGTTGCTGATCTATTTCAGCCCATGCTTGGAGGAGAAACCTTCAGTTTGTGGCCTTCTATACAGTCTGAAGGATGGTGAGTAGATTTTTCTCCTCCTAGTCCCAAAGAGTTCTCTGTACAAAATGTCTATTACGTTTTGGAGAGGGTGTGAATTTCACCCTGTGTCAGCAGGGCAGGGAAACAAAGATGGTTCCCACAATACACTCTGCAGTTATTGCATCTGCTAATAAATTGCCTCATTTCCTGCCACTTTTCCTCAGACTTACTTTGCATGGTATATAGAAAGGGCCCAATCCTGGTCCCATTAACTTTAATGAAAGCATGTTTTTTTGCACTTGTCTATTTGTATAGTACTTTAATCATATATTATTGGAGGGTTCACTGTAACTAAAAGTAAAATTACGTGTAAGTTTATTCATTAAACATCATCTTATCTTTTAAAGAATTGTTAATCATAAAATCTGTTATCCAAAATTTGGCACATGTGATTGTATTATCGTAATGAAGAATCTGACTATATGCTTCTAAGCTGTCAAAATTAACTTTCTTTTAACAAAAACAATGCACTGTTCTACACGTCTCTGCTTCTATGTTAAAATGTTAAGATATAATGTATTTTTCTGCAATCTGTCAGGAGTTATGCCCCTGCATTTCAAATCATCTTGTACAAAAAAGGATGACTTTGTTAGAAATCATAAAAAGTTTGTATACTGAAGATTGTCACAGTAAAGTTTGGTGATCCTTAGCTATGTGAATGTGTTATCTGAAAGTATATGTTGCTGAATTAGATGCTAATTTCAAGGCATATAAAATAGTTAAAAATCAATTTAAAGTTAAGGTTTTAAAAGCATAATGTCTTCTGAAGGATTGCATATTGATTTTAAATATAACTATCTAATTATATATGCATGGACTAAAGTATGAAGTCAACCTCTTTGTAAATGCCAGGAGGCTATTTTTCAGTAATAGTTCAGATGCTTACGGGAAACTAGGCCGTTGGATTGCATGAGTAGAAAATGGCTTGTGAGGTTATTTACAAGTTTTGCCCCATGATCACTACCATACATCAATAATAGGTATTATAGACTAAGTCTAAGTGTTTCTGCTTATGGTGCATTATCAATCCTGTTTGTAGTATTTGTCTTATATTTTTTCCATCATTCATTTTCCTTTTTTGCTTCTGTCATTGCCAGTATAGTTTAATGTAGTACATGATTTCAATTGATAGAGACAATGATGTATATGTGTAAAGTGATTCCTTATTATTGGTTTTTTTTGCAGTTCAGCAGTAAGTGCTGGTAAAAGTTAGAGTAATTAATTATAAATGGTAAAAAAAATTTTGCAGTTTACCACTTTGTATAAGATATCCTAAACAAAATTATGAATTGTAGCTGTTTTAAAGTTTCATTTACAGAGTCTCCTTTACAAAAATTCCAATCAACTAGAATTTTGAAGTACTAGCATTTTACCCCTGGGCAAAGACACTAAAGACATTTAATTTTGTGTGTGACCTTTGTATTTTTTAGTGGTAATACCAAATTCAGATCAACTGGCTGTCTGTGGAGTGAGAAGGATTGGAGATGCTACACTGAAATATTTTATTTCACCTTGTCAGAAATTCCAGTTTTTTATATTACAGAAAAATCAATTAAAATGCTGTTGTGGTACAGTGAGATGCATCGGATGGCTTCAGAGTATATCTTAAAAGTGTAAGACGTTTCAGTATTTAAAAAACAAAATATTCAGCTGTTTAATTCTGTTATCGAGTTGATTTTGTTTTTGTACTTAGGCAATATTTCCATTAACTTCAATCAGAGTCTTACCTGAGTACAAACCCAAGATCAACCCCAAACTTCCAAGCTGTGTTGGCATGCATTTTAGTCACACATTTTGCTCTTTTGGAGAAGAAAATGAAAGCAAGGTTAAGTACTACTCTTGAGGATACTGAAGAAAGTTGTTCATGGTGATACTTGCCTTTTCTCATTTGTGTGAGGTGTTTTTTTGTTTTATTTTTAACTTAAAGACTGGCAAAAAAAATTTAAAAAAGCTGATGCTCTCGCGTGCCTCAATTTTTGGGTATCCAACTTGACATGCCATAAAAAGTTCTTTCTGAAAATCAGGGCCAAGTACAAATCACTGATCACTTCTGAAGATGTGGGGCATTATATTTTATCATGAAGTATTCTAGCTGTAACAGTGTTCTGAATTTAGTTTCATTCCAAACATATAGCACTTTTTCCTAAACTTAAATCCATCAGTGCTATTGGGCATGAGCATGAAGTCCTTCTGCGGGAAATGCTTCTGGAGAAAAATCTCTCTTTCTTAGGTAAGTATCTATAGTAGAATCTAACCTGTGGTAACTACAAAGATCTCAATGATGTTTACTTAAGGAAAAAAAGAGACCTCAACACATGCTGTATTATGTAGTAAAGGAAGAGTAAAAAAATGATTGATGCTGTACATGTTATCTTTTATTGATTTAGAATTGAGCAGGAACTCAGTTACCTAATACTCTATATATACAGCACATGCACAGACTTGCAATTAATATTTTATAGAATAAGTAGCTGAAAAAAATGCTTTAATATCTCCTGCAGTATTACTTTTGGTGTCATGAGATATTAGCCATAATCTAGGCCTTATGAGACTTGGAAGGAAGGATAAGAAATATTAGCTGCAAAATGCTTTATGTATTAAAGAACTGCCAGAAGAGTTCACTTCTTTAGCTGTAAGTGCATTTTCTGATATTTTTTAACTAATGCACTGAATCTGTCCACATTCCCTGTCTTTAAAATCATTTTAAGAATTTATTTTAGTAAATGTTCACTTTGATATCAGAGCATGATTTAATTTTCTATCTATTAAAAAGTATTCAACATGGCACAATAAGTAACATTAACTACAGTGGTTAGCATTTAAAGAATCATATCTCTTGTGATAATAAGTTATAATAGTTTCCTATATCTTGAATTTCTTATGTGATGAGAGTATATCAAAATAAAACAGCTGCAATCTAGTACTATGGTAAAATGTTGTATTCTTCAAAGAGATTTCTTATGTAGAAAGATCTTACAATTTATCTATTAGTTTCACGTAAAACTAGTACCTCTATTAGACAAATAATGTCCTAATATCTATAAAAAGGAACAGAAAATAGCTTAATTGAGAAATACTAAGTATTTTGGATTTATTCAAAAAGCAAGTTGTGTCAGACTTTAGTTTCTTTTTGTAATAGGATAACAATTTTAGTGGATAAAGCAATTGCTTAGACATAGTGTATCAATTTAAGTAAGCCATGTAGCATGGTTTCACATAACATAAACCCAGGGAAATTAAAGAAATGTGGGTTACATGACTCTAGTGGAACACGAAACTTACAGTATTTTTAAACTCAAACATGGGAATTTAGTGGTTCAGGTTTGCAAAGGTTCAATACTATTTTTGGTGCTGACTTGTAATTACCGTAATAATAATACTGATAACAAATAAAAGCATGTTACAAGTGATATTAAAGATAGGGTGGGGGAAAAAAATTGTTCATAACTGACAAAGTCAAGAAATACTGGGGGGGGAATACACTATATTAGATGATATTGGATACTGTATTTGCAGGAAATTGGATGTTTCCAGCTTAATGTAAAAGACATCATGGTGCTGCTTTTCATATTTATGTATAAAGCTGCCTTTTTTTCTTTTTAATAAGACTCTTTAGGAAATTATCGTTTCAGTGACTCTTCCATTTTTTATACAACATTTCTCTTGAATGACTTAAAAAAGATGTGTACTGATTTTTTTTAACGTGTTTGGCTGTAGCAATAGGCAAGTGGGTCCAATATTGTTAAGTATTTGTATTAACAATTTGGAAGAAGAAATGGTAGAGAGTATATGGATTATGTGTATTCATGGATGAGTAGAATAGATGAAGGAATCACAAACAGTTGAAAAATAATTAAAATATAGCACAATATTGATATATTAAACAATGAACTGAAATCAGTAAAATAAGATTAAATCATTATATGCAAATATAGAACCAAAGAATTACTGGCCAGACTGTAATTATTTTAAATGGTCAAAGTTCTTCTTTTTCATTGATAAACTGGATAATGTTATACTGTCACAAAAAAGCACATACTTTCTTGGGATTTTCTTGGTTATCTTAATAGGAATATTGTAAGCAAACCAAGTGAGGCAATTAATATAGAGTTATTTCAGCTAATGTGGAGTAACAATAATGCTATAGTTAATATATAAGACAGTCCTCAGTCCCACAAAATAACATGTTACATTACATACCCACAGTCACATAGTGAATCCATATCTTGACTCCCAGCCCACTAGATTAGTCACAAAATCTCTCTTTTCCTGTCTGTAAAATAGGTACAACTTGCAAAAGACTATATGAGTGCAAAGTGGCAGTGGCAGAGGTGGAAATACAAATTTAAGATTTCCTAATTACCAGTCCTGCACTCAGTCAGTTAGACCATATTGCCTTTAGGGAACATAAAGCACAAATTTGAATATCTACATAATAGCAAAATTGGTCAAAAGGTTTCATGACCTCTAAGACAGGCAATTTTTGTCAAACTTTTTGCCACCAATATTTTACCTACTTGTTTTTGTCACTCGTTGGCAATCATGGTCAGGGCTTCATGGAGATTACAAACTTTGCCAACAGACTTTGTGACTCATGAGCATAAATTACAAAATACAGTTCTAACTGAAGGTAAAATAATCTGTTCACCAATTGTTGGGTTATGAACCTACAAATATATTTTTTCACTTAAAAAAACAAACAAAAGTGCCTTTAAGACAGCAGTATATCCCCTTTACAATAGTATTCAAAACAAAACACTAGAGAGGCTGGAACAACTGCAGCAATCAACCCCTGCCACAGAAGCCAGGGTGGGGCTGGAATAGCAGCCGGTGATCAGCACCCAGCAGGCCTCTGACTGTTATTCCACACCCCTGATTTTAGTGAAAATCAGGAACAGGTCACAGGCTTCTGTGAATTTTTGTTTATTGCCCTGTCTGTGACTTTTGCTAAAAATGCCTGTGACAAAATCTTAATCTTATTTATGGGCTTGATATACCACTGAATTTCCCGTTTTTCATTCTGACCTCCACATAAAGTCCAAAGATCTACCTTCATCTTGTCCACTTTAAGCATTGGTCACTGACCCATACATCTGAGATGGTAGGCAGGAATATGGTACAGATTGAAAGTTGGTCCAGGGAACTTAATGACAGATTTTCTGAGTTTCTAAATTTTTAAAAAATATACAGTGTTTCTTTGAGTGTTAGTCCCTGTGTGTATTCCACATGTGCAGTATGTACAACATACACCTGAGTCTAGAGATTTTAACAAGTAGTGTACATTGGCTCCTCCCAAGTGAGGGTATAAGAGGCAGTACAGGTCAATGCCCTCTCAGTTCCTTCTTACCGCTTCATAGTCTGAGACGGAATCCAAAATCCTTTTACTTCTGCCTTTCAGAAAACCTGTAACTAAAATTATAAATAGTTATTCTTTATCTTAGTTCAGTTAGTCTTAATCTAGTTAGTGTGGTGTGTTTCCCTGGACTGGGGACTTGCTCCCTATGGTTGGGAACTATGTCCAGACTCCCAGGCTTCAATAACAGCCTGCCATTCAGCAACGAACACCGGTGCTGCCTATAGTGTTTGAGTGAGACACAAATTTCGGCAAAGAGCAAGCATTTGCTGCTCATTTCCACCGAGAACTCTCAAAGCCTGTGAGCTTTGCCTTAGAAAACAGTTAATGGAAAAGGCTATGAAGCCCCTCTCCAATCTAGGCCAAGAAGACCCAGCATGTATATTGACTCAACAAATGAGCAGAGCCCACTGAGTACGTACTTCTCCTTCGAGTGATTGCTCATATCCATTCCACTTAGGTGTGTGCACGCCCTCGTGCACGGTCTCCGGAGAACTTTTTCCCTAGCAGCCCCCTGTAGCCAGCCCCTCCCCTCCTCAGTTCCTTCTTTCTGCCTGTGACGGTCGTCGGGAACAACTCTTGCTCCTTGCAAGTCTTTCCCTTTACTGTAAGTAGTTAGTTAACAGTTCTCCCTGAACTCATTTTTTTCAGTTAGTTAGGTTACTTAGTTAGTGTAGGAAGAGCCTTAGGGCTCTAGTGACCCGGCTATGCCGGGCTTGCCAGGGTTCAAACCCTGTGCTGGCTGTGGGAAGGCCTTTCCCATCAGCGACCCCCACGACTGCTGTCTAAAGTGCTTGGGGGAGCAGCACGGGAAGGATCGGTGCTGCATTTGTAAGGCCTTTAAGCCACGGACCCAGAAAGAGAGGGAAATCCGGCTTAAGGCCATTTTGGTGGAGTCTGCCCTGCGCCCAGCGTCTGAGCCGATACGGACTCCTTCGGCATCGAGCGTCTCGTCGGTGCAGAGCACTCCGCCAGCACCGCAGGCGCCCTGACACCGGGAGAGGGAAGAAGCGCCATCAGCACGTAGAGCGCTCCCCCTCCCCCGCACCGCAGGAGCGGCTGGGCTTGAGTCCTGAGGTGCTTTGGCTCTCAGATGTGCCGCCGGCACCGGCACTGACGCTGGCACCGCTATACAGGGAACCTCTCCCAACTCCTGGGAGTGAGGAACCCCCTGTCCAGGACCCTTCCACGCTGGAGGCATTTGAAGCGGCTCAAGCCTTGCTGGCCTTGCCCACGCCTCCGGCCCTCTCTCGGCTGAGAGAGCCAGGGCCTATGTCCCCGGGCAAACCCGCGATGGGTGTCCCTGAAGGGTGGGCACGCCCAGCACCGGAGGGACGGCCGCCCACCACTCGACACCGGAGAGTTGAGCTTGTTAGCTCCTCTCCCACCTCGTCGTAGGACAAGTCATCCCGGCACCGTTCTTGTTTGTTGAGATGGCACTGCTCTGGATCTTCGTTGCGACACTCCAGCTCCAGTCCAGCACCGAGATGCCATTCTCAGCACCGCTCACCGGCACCGGGGAAGAGACATCACAAGTCTTCCGTCCCTCGGCACCAGTCTTCATCTTCATCCGCGTTGCCCAAGCGCCGGCACCACAGATGACGACACTCCTCGGGATTGTCCGGTAGTGGGTCCTGGAGCGGCTCTTCCCGGCGACGCCGGCGGCACTGTTCGCCTTGCTCAGGATCTCAGACCCACCGCCAGGAGGAGGTACACGTACCGGCACCGGCACCGAGCTGGCCCCAACCCCCTTGGCAATGGCCATATTGGGGTCCTTGGGCAGCCCAGATGGGGCAGGGAACTATGTCGTCCCCTGCCTCTGTAACCCAGATAGCTCCCCAGCAGGCACCTTCGGTGCAGGAGAGGGACCAGTCCTCGGAGAGGGAGTCGGACCCCAGGGAGGGCCCCTCCACTGGACCCCGCCACCTGTCCTCTTCTTCATCGCCGGATGAGGAGGCCGTCAGGGACCGGGGGCCGCTCTCATCAATTTCAGGGATCATCAGGAGCTTCTGAAACGGGTAGCCTCTAACCTTGGCCTGGAGGTCAAGGTACTGTAGGAAGAGGTGAACCCCCTCTTCGGGCATGTGGGGACTCAAGGACCGTCCAGGGTAGCCCTCCCCGTTCATGAAAGGGTTCTGCGCCTGGCAAAAGCCGTCTGGCAGATCCCTTCCTCGGTCACCCCAACCTCCAAGGGCGCTGAGAAGAAGTACTACGTGCCAGCCGAAGGGCACAAGTACTTGTACACCCACCTGGCCCCAGGGACCCTGGTTGTGGACACTGCCAACCAGAAAGAGAGGCAAGGGGCCCAGAGCGCCATTCCTAAGAACAAGGAGGGTAGGAGACTAGACCTCTTCGGCAGAAAGGTCTACTCCCTGGGGGCGCTCCAATTTAGGGTGGCTAACCACCAGGCCCTCTTGGGCAGATATAATCTGAACCTTTGGGACTCGCTGCGAAGGTTCGCAGAGTCCCTGCCCCAGGACCAGGCTGCAGACTTCGCCACGGTCCTGGAGGAAGGACTGACTATAGCCAGCGTAGCCTTGCAGACTGCTTCGGACGCTGCAGACACGGCCTGCAGGGTGATGGCCTCCGCCATTGCCATGCGGCGTGCAGCGTGGCTACAGTCCACGGAACTGTCCCAGGAGGTGCAACACTCCATTCAGGACCTGCTGTTCAATGGAGCCGGCCTCTCGAGGTGGTGAAGGGGTTCTACTCAAGGTACTTCCTTGTTCCCAAAGCCAAGGGAGGCCTCAGGCCTATATTGGATCTGCGCAGGTTAAACAGGTTCATAAAGAAACAGAAGTGTCCCTAGCGGCCATTATCCCCGTGTTGAATCCAGGAGATTGGTTTGCTGCCCTCGACCTGAAGGATGCATACTTCCACATGTCCATCCTTCCTGCCCACAGGCGATATCTAAGGTTTATGGTAGCTGGTGGCCACTAACAATTTACGGCCTTGCCCTATGGCCTGTCTTCCTCCCCCAGGGTGTTCACTAAGTGTATGGCAGTGGTGGTGGTCTTCCTGAGGCGCAGAGGGGTCCAGATATTCCCCTACCTGGACGTTTGGTTGATAAGGGGCAAGACCAGACCTCAGGTGTGCAAGGCGATCTCCCTCGTCCAGACCACCTGCAACGCCCTGGGGCTGCTCATCAACGAGCAGAAGTCGACGCTGTCTCCGGTACAGCGCATAGAGTTTATAGGCTAGACTCAGTTCAGGCCAAAGCCTCCCTCCCACGCTCGAGGTTCAAGGCCATGACAGCAATCATATCGCAACTTCAGAGGTGCCCCACGACAACAGCCAGGCAGTGCCTTCAGCTGTTGGGCCACATGGCCTCGTGCACATATGTGGTGAGGCTGGCCCGCCTCAGGCTCAGGCCTCTCCAAGGTTGTTTGGCCACGGTGTATGTGCCCAGCAGGCACCCTCCGGACAGAGTAGTCACCGTGCCCCCCACGATACTGGGGTCACTGCGTTGGTGGTTGAACCCCGGGACAGTGATGGAAGGGGTTCCGTTCAGGGACCTGACCCCCTCAGTCACCCAGATCTCAGATGCGTCGGACCTCAGTTGGGAGGCCCATGTCAGTGGCGGCCTGAGTACTCAGGGCAGCTCGTCACAGAAGGAGACTGCCCTCCACATCAATGTAAAAGAATTGAGGGCAGTCAGACTAGCTTGCAAAGTGTTCCTCCACTGTTTATTGGGCAAAATGGTGCAGGTGCTGACGAACAACACCGCAGCAATATATTACACAAAAAAGCAAGGGGGGGCGCACTCCTCGGCGCTCTGCCAGGAAGCGCTTCGACTTTGGGACTTCGCTGTGAGGCACGGATTTTGTTTAACCGCCTCTCACCTCCCGGGGGTCAGGAACGACGAGGCGGACTGCCTCAGCAGGTCGTTTCTCCCCCAACATGACTGGTGGTTGCATCTGGAGGTAGCGGCCAGGATTTTCCGTGAGTGGGGTGTCCCCCGAATGGACCAGTTCATGTTGTCCTGGAACAGGAAGTGCCCGAGGTTCTGCTTGCTCCAGGGTCGCAAGCCGGGCTCCCTCTCCGACACGTTCCTTATCAATTGGACTTGGACCCTCATGTACGTGTTCCCCCCCATCCCGCTCTTGCCCAGGGTCCTCTTGAAAATCAAGAGGGACAGAGCGGACGTGATTCTGATTGCCCCAGCGTGGCCGAAGCAGTATTGGTTCAGCATGCTTCAGGACCTCTCTGTCGCCGCGCCGATCGAGCTCCCAAGGAGGCCAGACCTGCTCTCTCAGGACCACGGTCGCCTGCTGCACCCCAGCCTGGACTCCCTGCACCTGACGGCCTGGAGACTCTCTGGTTGACCAAGGAGGAGAGAACCTGCTCGGAGCAGGTCCAACGCGTGCTCCTGGGAAGCAGGAAACCCTCCACACAGATCGCCTACATGGCCAAGTGGAGGAGGTTCACCTGCTGGGCAGAGTCGCGGGGCATAACCCCCGGTACGTCCCCCGTGCAGGCTATTCTCGAGTACCTGCTGCACCTTAGATTCCAGGGTCTAGCGTTTGCCTCCCTCAGGGTGCACCTAGCGGCCATCTCGGCTTTCCACCAGCTGTTGGAGGGGCAGTCCCTGTTCTCCCACCCCATGTCGGTGAGCTTCCTCAAGATGGTTGAGGGGCTGTACCCACAGGTCCGTGACCGGTGCCTCCTTGGGATCTGAACCTGGTCCTCGCTAGACTGACGGGGCCCCCCTACAAGCCTTTGGCCACTTGCCCCCTGCTAATCCTGTCCTGGAAGGTGGCCTTCCTCGTGGCCATTACCTCGGCCAGGAGGGTCTCTGAGCTAAGAGCTTTGACCTCGGAGCCCCCCTATACCGTGTTCTTCTGGGATAAGGTGCAGCTGAGGCCACATCCAGCCTTTCTTCCCAATTCCATTATAGCCAAGACATTTTCCTCCCCTTGTTTTTCCCTAAACCGCACGGGTCGGAGGAGGAGAGGAGACTACACATCCTGGATGTCAGGAGGGCGCTGGTGTTCCACCTGGAGAGGACGAAGCTGTTCTGGAAGTCCACGCAGCTCTTCGTCGCAGTGGCGGACAGGATGAAGAGATCCCCGGTCTCCACCCAGTGCATCGCCAGATGGATCACCGCCTGCATCAAGTTCTGCTACGAGCGCGCAGGCGTCCAGCTTCCCGGTGTGGTGACGGCGCACTCAATGAGGGCCCAGGCCGCGTCGGCAGCCTTCCTGGAAAGGGTCCCCCTGGATGACATCTGCAGGGCTGCCACCTGGTCTTTGGTGCACACCTTTGCCACGCACTATGCTGTCGTCCAACAGTCAAGGGAAGGCGCGCGAGTTGACAGAGCCGTACTGAGGGCAGCTCACCGATGACTCCTACCCACCTCCAGGTATAGCTCGTTAATCACCTAAGTGGAATGCATATGAGCAATCACTTGAAGGAGAAAACATGGTTACTTACCAGTAACTGTTGTTCTTCGAGATGTGTTGCTCATATCCATTCCACACCCACCCTCCATCCCCGCTGTCGGAGTCGGCAGAAAGAAGGGGTTGAGGAGGAGAGGGGCCGGTAGCGCCCTATATACTGCCGCATGAGGGCGGCACTCCAGGGGGCGCCGAGACCGGCCCCGACAGGGGGCTGCTAGGGAAAAAGTGGAATGGATATGAGCAACACATCTCAAAGAACAACAGTTACTGGTAAGTAACCATGTTTTAAGAGTGGAGCTCTCAATGTCTAAGCCCAAAGACTCTTCCTCCAGGGCTTCCCATGAGAATAAGGGACACTCTTATGGGCAGAAGGACCAATCCCCATCGAGGACTGTCCATAAAAGACTCTCATGCCTTCCCCAAGCCCACTGAGGTCAGGTGAGTCTTACACACAGACCCTACATTTAAAAAAAATATATACAGTTAAAGAATTTTGTTGTTGTTGTTGTTTTAACAATAAATACTACGTTAACATACTTTTTTTTTTTTGGTCCTGTAATTACCCACTGCACAGCACCTGCTTAGGTTGATATTTTGAACACCTTGAACAAATTTGATACATTTAAGAGAATAATAAGCCATTAAACATTTGAAAATATGACTTAGAGGAGAGTTTGGAGTACTGGACCTTTTCAGTTTAGAAAAAAGATGTCAGAGGGCAAGAATAACTATCAACTGAAGCATAAGGGGATATGGAGAAAATGTCCTAGGCCAGTTATTCCTACTAGTGAATAAGTACAGGACCAGTAGTAATAGGCTTAAACTGCAGTTGGGAAGATGAAGTTAAATACTAGAAAAAATGCATAATTATAGGAAGAGTTAAGTACATGAACAATCTGCCTTGGAAGCTTGTAGAATCATCTTCACTGAAAAATTCAAGGCTAGACTTGACACTCATCTATCAAGTATGGCATAGGGATTAATGAAATCAGTCCTGGCATGATACAAGGGGATGGACTAGATGACTTGCTAAAGTATCCTTCAATTCAAATGATTGTCATTTTTGTGACCTTGTATAAGCTTCTGTAGTACACAAATCAGACTTAATTTTTAATGAATCATGACCTATGATAGACTTCAGGTTACCCTTTAAAAAATAAAAATAAGCTCTACGTAATTTGCTTCTGTCAAATCCAAATGTTTAGCAATTCTAGAATGGATTACTTATCAGCATATAAAGTTATAAACAAAGAAAATTAATTTGACATATATTTAAATGTACTGAAGTACTGTATTTATATATGTTTATTTAAGGTTTAAGATATGTTAAGTGGTTGTATTTTTTTCTTTCAGTTTATTAAATGTGTCTGTCCCAAGTTTTAGGCTTTGATTTTATGAAAATACATTTGATCAGTATCCACAAGAAGAACATATTCAGACCATCCAGAATACAATATTTACTCAACCTCCCCTCTCTTTCTACACCCTCAGAAGTATCCTTGGAAAATATATAAGCCTTGCAGTTTGCCCTAAAGGTCAACAGCTTCGGGCTTTGTTAGATTGTGAATGGGAGTGAGTTCCAGGGGTTATGATTATATTGCCCAGTCACCAGTTCCCTTCCTTTTAATCCCCCTTCCAGACTTCCCTCCTTTTTAAACTTTGGGGCACAAAGAAAACAGAGTCTCAAACAACCAGCAGAAAATTCACCTGTTGGTGTACTCTTCCTAGCAGAGAATTCTCCAACCAGCATAAAGCCAGCAGAGCTGCTTCCTGCATCAGCATCACATATCCTCTGACACAGTAGTGAAGAGAGGGTCAGGGCGGGGAGGTCTAGACGAGTATGGTGGAGCTATAGTGATCCTCCACTGGCATAGGATTCCTTAGAGCCCATAAATTGATTTAAATTATGCTGGGGCTAGGGTAGATCAGCCTTCAGGATCAGAGGCAGAATCTAGCCCACAGTCTGTAAAGTAACCTAATCTCAACCATCTAGAGACATAGGGAAAAACCAACATCCCAAAGTTCACCCAGAAACGAACTGGAAGCCAGTGCAGACTAAGGAACACTATAATATCCTGCCTTTGATCAATACAAGTTTTAATAAATGAACAAACACCTGCACTAGCTAAAGTTTCCAAGTGGTCTTTGGGTTCAGCAACATGTGAAGGGCGTTACATTCATACATTCTCAAGGTAACACAGGCATAGACATTTGTCCATACCCAGAAAAAAATTGTCACAATGCAGAGTGGGAAAAGTGCCTCTGAAGTCTCCTGAGGATCCTGAAGAAGTAGAGGACAATATGAATCCCAGTTTGTGAACCTGACTTACAAATGATGGATATACTATCTCATCTGGATTTACTGATCTATTTTTCATCATGTCTTTGGGTTACTAAAACTACAATCATTATGTCAATCCTCTGTGGGTTGAGACTCACCCAAGAGTCTCATTCAAGTCCCAGTCTCGGACACTGAGAAGGTTACTAGGCCTCACCATCTGTGTCTGAATTAAAAACAAAGTTGGATATCTAAAAGCACCATAGCCAAGTCTGTCTCAGAGTCATGTATACATTGAACAGGAGGACAACTGAAAAGAACTTAGTATTGTACTGTATGAAAGTGACTTTGTGGCAAATCATCAGTCACACAGCACTGCCATTGAAGATATCTCAGAAAGAGAACCTCCAATAGAACCTCTAAAGAGCAGCTTTGTCTACCCCTAAGTGTCCACAGGCAAGTCTATAATATATTGTGGTCAAGAGTTTAAAAACAAGCTAATAGAGCTACAAGAATTGATAAAAACATTTGATCTTCAGACATCATAGCCTCCATAACATATTCAAGATTTAATCCAGAGTGATGAGAGTTAAGGAAATCTGAGGACTGGATATTACTGGAATTGCTTTGTCTGAACCTTCCCATCAAAAAAAGCAGATTTGAGATGGCCTTAGTTGGTGAAAGTGTCCACATCAAGGGATGGTTTCTTTGGCAGAAGGCTAGCTATTTCTTTGAGAGATTCTGACATTTTACTTTTATGTAAATAGATGCACTGATCATCTTCTCCAAAAAGGACCCAGTACCTTCCAGCTGAACTTCACCAGCCAAGAAAGATATAGGTCCAATTTGCAGGTTATAACCCAAAGTTCCTCCATTTTTTCAAAATCACAGTGACTGACTATGTCTGAAACTCAAATACAAAAGGAACTGCATTTGTCCATCTCACCAACCTCCAGACACAGATCTGCTGTTTCAAAAGTCAGTAATAGGAGAAATTTTCTGATGAAATGTTTTTCTGTTGGAAAATGCTGACTCTATGAAAATAAAAATATTCTGCAGGAATGTGTTGATTTTGTCAAATCTTTGGATGGAAACTAGGAAGTCTTCACAGAGAAATCTGCCTGATTTTCTGCCAGTTTGTGCACCTCCTTGTGCTCACCTGATTGACTGCCACGAAGTCATGAGTTTGAAAATGCTGGAAGCCCAACTTAGGCCAGGATTCTCAGGGATTCCAGGCTCTCTGCCATGAAGCAGGAAGCCTTGGGCTTCTAAACTCCCCACTCTGTGCCCTGCTTCCAGACTTCATCACATGCAGCCAAGAGGAGCCTGAGAGCCCCAGCTTGAGCCAGGGCATCCAGGCTCCTGGTGACTCAGCAGGGAGACTAAAATATGTCTCTGGGCAGATCATGGAGCCCCATCACTTTTGTTTTGAAAAATTGTAACAAAATGCCATTTTTGTTTTGTTTTTGTTTTTCAAAATAAAATTTTGGAGCTCCTATTCTGTGGGATATTTTGAGGTTTCATTTCAGTGCAGAATGATTTTATTTTATTCCCAAGGAGGAGATTTTAACACTAGTTGGATGTTGGATCTTTGGAATGGTGCTATTAGAAAAGAAGTAGGAGGGAAGGCCAACTCCAACGGCGTTGTCCTTCTGAGTAAATGCATAGAACATGGCCTGGTTTTCACAGATACCATCTTTAGACAAAGTGTGAAGTTTAAGACCACCTGAAGACATCCTCACTCCAGGCATTGGCACTTTCTTGACTATGTTATTGTCAGAGCTTGAGATTGGAAAGATATCCACATCATGAGGGCCATGCATGGAACTGAAGAGTGTTGGACAGACCATTGCCTTGTTAGATCCATCATGAACTTTCAGATCGCCTCAACGCATCATAAGTTGGCAAAATCAGAACATAAGAAACTCAGTGTCAAGTCTCTTCAAGAGATAGTGACACAACAGCATGAAGCTTGTATTCAAATACACTTTTTTAAACCAACCTAAACAATAAGAGTAAGTGTATTTAAACAGTGGAACAAATTACCTTGGGAGCTTGTGGAATCTTTGCCATTGGAGGATTTTTAAGAACAGCTTAGAGTTAGACAAACACTGTCAGGGATGTTCTATTCTAGATAATACTTATGCCTGCCTCAGTGCAGGGGACTGGACTAGATGACCTATCGAGGTCCCTTCCAGTCGTACATTTCAATGATTCTGTGATTTCAAACAGTAGTGTGCTGATAAACACTGCTAATAATGCTAGTATTTAGGGTCCCATGCAGTTACTCAAAAGCCTACAGTGTTTGATACTATGCACTGTAGATGCTTGTCTTCAAAAATAACTCTACTTTTTTGTTTGGAAACCTTGTGGGCATATATATGTATATATTTATTGGCATAAAATACTGTGTTTGTGAAGTTATTTGTGAATCGCTAAGGAGGTTCTCAGAACTATAAAAGACAAAGAGTTTGGTCTCTGCCCTTCCGTTTCTCAGAATTTTCTATTGAATGTAAAATGTTACAAACAGGGAAAAAAAAGAGCAGTTCCAAAGCTGGAACTGATGTTTGTAGAATAACTCCTCCAATTGCATATATTTTTATTTTTTGTATTTAGGATGAGTAATTGAAGTGTAAAATGCTCAGGACATTTGAGCCAGGTATCCTCTAGCCCAGAATGCTTGTCTTAATGACTCTAAGCTATGAGAGATGGGCCAAGAAAATCAGTTTCCACTGTCTCTCCTTCGTCTTTCACTCCTCCTGATTCTCCAAAACAAGAGCCCAAATTTTCTTTCAATTACTCTCCTTTTCACTTCCAGTGCTCACCTGGGTTTGGGGAAGAAGAGAACTGAGGAAGAGTTCCCTCTCATAGTGAGCAGAAAGCCTCAGATTTCCTGCCTTCTTTCCTTTAGTTGCCAACCCAAATTGTCAAAGGGAGGTAGAAACAGTCAGATTGGCTTCTCCCAAAAATCTGAACCTCCTTTTGATTCTTTGCCATGGTGTCCCTTACCAGTCCTGCTGTAGTCCAGGAAACTTGTCCAGCTTCTGTGCTATGATCTTAGATCCTGCAGTTACTGTCTCCTCTAACTCCATTTGGAGTCAATTTGAGCTTAGAGTGTATAATTATTACTGGATCAAACCCATAGAGGGATTTTTATTTTTTCATTGAGCATCTAGATTTCATGCGGACCAAAACAATCAGACACATACCATAGTACGGTTAAATTCAGAGGCCGAAACTTTAAATTAAAAACAAAAAGCCTTTAACCGTTGGGAAACCATTCCTCAGAATATCCAGCAGGGCTGTTTCAGTGCAGACTTCAGCTGGGTAGCAAAGAATTGGGTTCTACAAACTTCAGGACAGGTGTGAGGTCATTGCTCCTTCTGCACCCCCAAGGACCTTTCTAAAAGCCAGAATTCAACCATTTCCATCCTTCACAAAAGGAATAGGTAGCTACTCACTGTTAGCAAAAGCAAACAGAAGCCATTCCACTTCCCCCACTCTGGCAGGCAACAGCTAATCAGTTGGTCCCTCATGGGTCTGCTCTCTAGTGTCAGCAGGAGTGAGTGGGACAGGCTCCATTATCTGGATGTCATGAGGTAGCCCACCACCCAGCCACATGGCAAGGAAGGGAAAAAGTAGAAGGAAACAAAAAAGAAGCACCACTGTCCCTCAGACATGCTTCAGGAGTGTCCCCATTGCCACTGAACCCATGAAAAACTCACCCCAGCTAGCTGCAATGTGAACACTTTTTCCAGCTTTTTGTTTTGTTTTTGTATAGTTTTAGAACATATTGATGCCTAATATGGGGAATTTTTGTTTTTTCATGCAGATATGAAGTTTTAAAATATGTCTTAAGATGAAGTCCTTGGTTAATGTCAAATCTGTTCAATACTTTTGCAGTTTTAAGATAAGTGATATTTTAACCAAAGCATCGGAGCATCTTCTTTAAATAGTTTCAAACATTAAAATCAGCAATTAGGAGTAGGCAACAGTTATCCTATTCTTTTCACTCCTGCTAGGATGAAGAAAATGTTCAGAATATTGTTTTATCATCATGTGTTATGTTGTGACTCAAAATGGGTTTCAGAGGTTAACATAAAGTAGAGCTTTGTTAATCTGCACATCTCTCATCAATATATTTTATATCTAGGTTAAAAACACAACAAACTTCTAGCTTTTGCTGTGTAACACCTACCAAGGCTTAATAGCTGATATGGTGCTGCAGTGAAGTGTTATATTACTAACATTAATGTTTACAATATACTAGCATACACTTACTAGTACATGTCAAAATGAATGAATAAAATACATCTTGTAGTTCATTTTCCCTCTGTTGGTTGTTCATTTACACACTAATTCATAACTGCCCACAATGGATATCTCAGCCTTAGTGCAAATTAGTGAAGTTTTACTGTAACTTCTAGTTCAGCATCTGAAAAATTAACTTCAGACTCTTATTTTTCTGGTGGGGAGTTTAATATTCACAATCTATAACAAATGTAGCCGTAAAAATCGAAACGTTCTTGTCATTAAAATGTTATTTCGGCTCAAAGTACTGACCTTTCAGGATATGCATAAAGTATTCTAAAACAGAGTTCTGAACATATGCCATGAAACCACTGTCCTGGGCTGATAAATGGATTGGAAATAAGCTACCCAACAATGGGAATGGGCCATTAATTTTTATCAAAGGTGCTGCAGAAAGGCGAAGGGATGCATGACAATGTCAACAGCTCAGTAGATGTTAAGAGTGTACACATCCTTCCTTGTTGCTTGGTTGTGCCATTAGTTGAGGTTCGGTGAAGACAGAAAGTCATGTCTGGAATTGAATGACCAGGTCACTCCAAAATCTAATGGAGAAATGTTGTTTCAGAAATACCAATGTAATGGCATTCAAAGCCAAGGACAACACCTAGAAAATATTGACTTTTTTTCTTTTTAAGGTATGGGTTGATTTCTTTTTCACTGTTCTGTATTTCTTGCTCCCTATCATGGTTCTGGAAACCTTCAGATGTTGCTTAAAGAAGCTTTGGTATTTATAAAGGATAAAGGATTACAAACAGACTTAAATCTTGAAGACAGTGTACTTTTAAATTTATGTACTATTGAATTGTAAAATCTGGCAAATTCTACATAATGCAACATGCAAGAGAAATAGACGGTCTTCTCTTTCCTTTTATAACTTTCCAGTTGGAGGATAAAGTTTTATAATAACTTTAGGCAGACATCAATATAAAATAAGAAAGTAACTATAGAATATCTGCATTTGTGACATTAGTAGAAAGCTGTTCAGGTTAATTCTAATGTTAATTCTTCTTTCAATAAGCAAATATATTTATTTTGAACATTTTTTGGTTACAAAGTACTGTGTGACAGCTTGAATTAATGATGTTTATAATGAAGACATAAAAATGCAGAGACGACAAAGAAGCATTTTTATATCCATGCTTCAGGTTTGCTAAGAAGGTTCATTTAATCTGACACAGCATTGCATACATATGAAAGATATGTATGACTGCATTAGTAATTCTTGCACTCTTATTTAAAAGAAAATTAATTACACTGCTGTCTGGTTAATAGAATATTGTAATAAACAATAGTATTTGTTCTCTATGCAGCTGAAGAACAGCTCCGTGCAAAGGGTTATGACAAAACACCAGATTTTATTTTAGAAGTGCCAGTAGGTGAGTCTTTAAAGTTTTTCTTTTTCTATTATTAATTGTGTTTATACTAAAATGTTAGCATTACTTAATGATAAGGCATGAGAAACTAGATTATATTATAAAATATTACTGTAAATATTATAGTATATTATAAATATAAAATATTGTTTCTAGTAGTGACTCAATAGCTGTAAGAAGTGGTTTTTTGGGAAGTTGGAGGCTTAAGTAACACCCCTCTACCTCAGTCCTGAACTGACCACCACCTGAGGCTGCGATCAGAACCATTTATAATGGTCTGTCCACAGAAACTCATGGACCCAGTCAAACTCCAAAACACCTTTACGGGTAATGTCCCCCACCACCAAAAGGCCATGGAATGGAAGATTCAGCGAGTACGTGACGTCACTCATTTGCCTCATTTTGGCATCCACATTCTCCCCAATACTCCTCACAGATATCCGTGAATCCTTAATGACCTGCAAGAGAAGACTCAGGAAGTAAGAAAATTTTGTCAGTAGTGAAAAATTGGTAGATGTAGATAAGCTCTTATATTCCCATCCTACTTGTGATGGGGATCACATAAGCACCTATATAGCCAGACACAAGCAATTCTCAAACTTAACAACTACTCCATGGAAAAAACAAGAAATTTCTCTTCTTTATGATGTAGTTTACAAGCCACTCACTAGGGCTGGAGCAATTCTAGGTTCAGAAAGCACCACCTCTCAGGCACTGTCGAGCATGCTCCTGGGAAAAGGAGCAGTATAAAAAGAGCTCAAGCAGCTCAGAAAGGAGGGAGGAGAGAAGCCATTTACAGGAAGAAACACTGACTTCAGACAGGTGGAAAAAGAGCTCTTACTGCGGAGGGCTGGCAGTGAGTGTGTTTTCCTTCAAGACATAACCAGAGAGAAAGGGAGAACCATGTGCAGGGGCACCAGAGAGTTGCCTGCATCATCCCCCTGAGACTGGGGTTTTGAAGCAAAGGACTAGAATCCAACAGCAGCCATGCCCCAAACTGAGACATCAGAGGAGTAGAAAGTGACTCAGGGGAAGGTGGACCAAGTGTAGGCCAGCCCATGCTGTCACACTTTCAGGGCTCTAGGCCAGGACCTGGCAGAGTGGGAGAACCCTGGTCCCCCTACCTGTGTAGATTCCCCTGGCATGGGCAGAACCATGGGTTTATTGACAAGGAAGCTGACCTGGTTGAACCCCATCCAGGAATGCCGGACAAACTGAGTGAAAAGAGAGATTGCGGTAGCAGGCCCAGACCACTAGACCTGCTGACCAAACTGGCAACCTTCCTATATTCTCCATAATAGCAGCTGCTGAATCACCATCATGAATCACCACCTTAACCAAGAAGAGTTATTGCACTCATTTTCAAAACCTAACACCTCCCTTTTCACTACCACTTACTCTAAGTCATGCAATTACCTAGCCATTATTTAAGGTACAATTCCTCAATACAGCATTCTTCTCCAGCATTTAACCATTATTTTAAGAAAGCCTGTTGAGAAGATCCGAAGGGCCATCTCCTTCTCCACCTAGATACTTTTTCAATATTCTGGACTTCTCCCACTCAGTTTTCTGGAACAGAGATGTCACTGGTGGCATCAATAGATGACCATCATCATCTCCCAGCTATCCAGAATCCTGGCTGTCATGAAACCAAGATGAAGAGTCACTGGCTGCCGTTAAAACATTGGAAAGTTAAAGGAAGTGTTGGCTGGGAGAGAAGTGCTTTGAAAAACTTGTTAGCTCTGAAATATCATCTCTTTGGTTGATTTAAAACATTCCAGGGATTTGCTGCTGTCTGTATGCCTCACTGCATCTAGGCATCCCAATAGCTGTATAAAGCACCTTTTCCCCCCCATCTGTGACTGGCAGGAAAACAGCTAACTCCCCCTCTGATCAGATTTTGCCTTGGCCAGGGCATTCCATGCATTGTTGCTAACTATGATTCTCTACCTAGATATAAAAAGGCAAACTTTTTAAAATGCTACAGTTGATGTAGAATACAGCAGCCTATCTGGCTTTGCAGCACAAGCTTCTGGGAACACATCACAGGTCAAACTTAATGTTTTGTTCCTCAGACACTACGGTAAGGTCGTGATGGGTGCTATGGAAAATACTACAGATAGAAAGATCTTCAAAGCCCTCCATGGCATTGTTCCAAGTTACCTGAAGAGGAGACCGCTCACCTTATATTGGCATAGCTTTCCTCTGGAAAAATTTAACTGTCAACCTCAGGGGTGAAACCTTGTTTGTGCAGGAGATGGGTCTTTCATGGTGATTGGCACATAGATTGGAAGTTTGCTCCTGGAAGAGACCAGGAGGCCCATGACATCGGTGCCTACAGAGAAAAATGGAAAACTCACTTTTTTGACATATCTTTCCTATCTGACTAGCACAGAACACATCACTACATCACTACACTACAAAGGCAGTCAGCACAGAGAAAAGGGAGAAATATATATATACGTACGGGACATAATTTTCAACACTGGGGTGAGCTTCTATTGCTTGTCTACTCCCTCTTCCACCCCAACCTAAAGCTCTGAAAACTTTCTGTCTGCAGTAGCTGGCTTGTATGCCCCTTCATTCACCAAGTGTTTCCAGACACCTTTTCTGACACCTGAGAGAGAGAGCAAGGGGAAAATGGGGTATAGCTGTACTTCAGTCCTCAGTACTCTGGCTGTTTTTCGTTGAACAACCATTTGTGTTGGGTTAAGGGCATTCGGAGGACTTTTGGGAGTAGCTGGTAATTAAAGGTAAATCAAGATAATTGTAGATAAACAATACTGTGTGGTTCTTAGATTTTTGTTTCCAAAAATATTCATTGCATATGTTTGAAAGATGGTTTACAAGTGTACAGCTGTGCCTCAAGTATAAGTCATATGGTAGCTTCTTAGACAAATTCTACTAATGTAGAACTTTATAAAGCTTTGTTGAGGTCAGATTTTCAGAGCTTGTGTTTATTTTATATTAGTAATGCTTTTGTCCCCTTAGCTGTTGAAGGACATATAATTCACTGGATTGAAAGCAAAGCTTCATTTGGTGATGAATGTAGCCACCAGGCCTACCTGCATGACCAGTTCTGGAGTTACTGGAATAGGTACGTTTCCATTTTTTTTCTTCATAGATGAAGAGTGCTAAGTTAAAATCTCATTGTAAGAATTTCCGTAGCTGGAAAAAAATGGTGGCAGCTTTCATTTATATGTTTTTTGATTAAATCATGTGAGTCAAATGTATACCAGAAATCTAACATATTGCATTGTAGAATCCAAGTTCCTGAATCAAGGCAAAATACATAAATATCTTGTTTCAAATTCTCATCATGACTGTTATTTAAAATAGCACTGATCAGATGTCTGTCTTAGAGATGTAATTACCATAGATATTGTACTCAACTATTTCATGACAGAAACTGAGCAAGTATCTCAATTCAATTTCTCCAAGATAAAGAGGGAATTGATACTATTTGTGAAAGACCTTCAATAGTTGTAAGACACCCAAAACATCAGATTCTGGTGTATTTAGTTCCATCTAGGTTGTATAACAAGCAGGCTTCCTGTGTCAGGAATTAGATTGTCCAGTGACTGCTATTTATGGCTATTTTTCCTTGGTATTTGTAAGGAAGTGCACAACACCTTCACTAGAAAAAGAAGATGGAGTAATTAACTGCAAGAGTGTAAGAGAGAAAAACAATTACTTTATACTTGGGAACATTTTTAGCGGGAGGGGACAACATATTAGGATAAAAAGATATTTTCTTCTAAAGAATGTTTAGTGCTAGTAGTACTTGTTTATCTTTCACTATTATCTTTACAACAGTCCTCACCATTAGCAGTTGCACTGAGCTACATTCACCTTTTGCAATAAAACATATAATTGCAGAAAGGAAGTTGTAGTGATGGTTTATTTTTGAACTGTCCATGGCATCTGGCCTATTTAGTTTTGGTGCGTAGCAAACCACTGCAGAATAATTTCTATATTTTGAGTATGATGTCACCTGCAGAAGCACAACTTTACTTAAACCAGTCAATCAAGAGAATAGGTGATTTTATTTTTTGTGTATGTTAGCTGGGGTCCGTTCATTTTGACATAGTAAAAATAGTGAAAACAACATTTCTTGCTGTGTTGGAAGTGGAGCCCATTTAAGGTTGTGTTGCCAAAATTAAATGTGACTTCAAGGCTTTGGCCACTCATTTGTTTTAGCTTGAAAGTCTGATAATATTGAAAATGGCTGTAAATATATATAATTGTGCTACACACTCTGATTTTCAGTTCAATGAAGAAATCTAGAAATGTCATTATCCAGGCTCAGGTTGATTATTCTGTGAAGCAAGAATATAATGCCACCTTGATTAAAGAAATTGGACAGACTCCATTTTTACTTTGTGTAAGGACTGTAACAGTCACTTATAGCAGTATTAGTAGACACTACTGCAGTATACTACCAAGTACATAGATAGCAACAAGAGACAGATTAAATAATAATTAGTAAATGTACTGTGGATGGCTTGCTCTAAGCAGATATAAAGTCAACTATAGCAATTTCCTTTTTTCATCATTTGCAAGCCTGGATACTACATCTCTAGACTCTGTAATACAGTTTCTGGAGAGCCCCAGGAGAAAGCTTGACACTATTATTAACTGAAGTAACTTTACTATATATGAAGAACACACTAGCAAAATGTCTTCTTTGACACTGATATTAGAATAATGATAATTCCACATAATGAGAGAGAAGCATTTCTTTTTTTCTGTTTGAATATGAATAGCAAGTCTTCCCTCCAATGAATTCTTTTTATTCCCTTTAATTGTAATCTAAATGTCTTTAGTCCTGTGCTTATATGAAAAAAGAGAACATGAATAAATAAGAACAAATGTCCTGTAAGTACATTTAAAGTAACATCTATATTTTTGAAATGTAAATTGACATTCATTTCTAATTAATACATTAAGCCTGATCTTAAAATACCTGTTTACATTTAATAATCATAATAGTAAAATAAAAATAATCTTCAAAGCCCATAGAACCAAAATTGTGTTTCTGACAGATAAGAAAGGTAGAATTTTATAGGATTCAGTTCAGATCACATACAATTTAGTATTGGAGTGGATTGTTTGTTTTTTTTTCATGGATTAGACATTGACTATCAGGGTTTATCACACAAGCAAAAACTGTAAATTGGAATATCAGAATAATAATAATCCTTTTTTTCTACTAAGTTGTTTGAAAGAGTTTGATACCTGTTCTTCCAAAGAATGTTTAAGTAATCATTTTATCTGGTTCATTGAAGAAAAGGCAAATTATTTTGCGAGTCTATAGAAACCATCCATTTGTATAACAACATCACTATTCTCCAGTAGTATGTGGGCTTAGAAAGTTGTACCAGTGAGTTGAAAACCTCGTGGTTTAACAACCAGAGTTAAAGGAAACCTTGGGAGTTACATTTGTCAAGTAGCTAGGAAAACTGTTCATGCATACCCAGTATCCAAAGCTTCATTGGCAGCCCAAACATAAAGAACTGAAAGGTCATTCTTCTTCCTGCAGTATGATGGGTTTGTTGACATATTTTGACACACTGGTACGATGCTGAAAGGTTTTGACCTTACTGCAACACTGGGAATCTTAGGGTTGGTTTAGCTATCTGACGCTTGTAGAATTTCACACATGCTGGGTTTTGTTTCTTGTTGGTTTGTGGTTGTTTGTTTGTTTATTTTTGGAGTTTTTTTGGCCCCCTCTGTCAGAATTAGTAAACTAGCTTTAGAAAATGGACATCGATGGTCTTTAAGTTTATGAACAGTTTGTATTATTCAACCAAATTATATTAGTCCAAACAGAAAATTTGTACACTCAACAATTTATGACTCAAACATTCTTTTATAAAAGTAATAAAGGTTTTCATAACGTTGAAGTTACCAGTTTGTTAATTTTAATAGCAGGAAGTGAGATTAGTCTTACTTGTAGTCAAAAAAAGTTTTAATTTCTAAACTAAAAGGGGTGCCAGTTGTTTAAAATTGACTGCTTACCAGTGCACCAGTTTTGTTTGTAAAGAATTAAGTTTATCAGTAATTGTCCTGCTTTTGATAATACAGAATAATCTATACATGCATGTAAACATACATGTGCATTTTATGAAAGGGAAGATCCCAAATGTACCTTATTTTCAACCATGTTATACATATATCTTTGTGGCCTATTATTTAAAGAGATTTGTGAAATGTATCAACACATATTCTGACTAATGTAGTTTGTGTAAAGAATTTGTTCAAAACAAGTAGCCCAAAATAAATGGTTCAGTGTTTGAGCAATGGTCTTGTCCTTAACAGGTTGATTTAGAATATTGGACATGTAGATATTTCCCATTGACACGACATCATGTGTTGACAATTACTACAGTTGTATTAATGTCCAGGATCATTTTAGAGTGTTTCACTCTATATCAGAAGCCACTTGTGCATTGCCAAAGCAAAGAGGAAAAAAATCCATATAACATTTACATTAAAATTTCAATTTCAATTATAAATTTATAAACACAAAATACAGTATATTTTTCCATATTAAATGTTTTATACATATATCTCAAATTAGGATTTTCATTATAAATGGATTAGAACCCATCCTTCTTTGATTGCTGGATTATAGCATTCTCAACTTTTACATTAGTATACAGGGTATTATATATCTTAGATTGAATTATTTTTCTTTAAATTTTTCTCCACTCTTTCAAATATTGTCATGTCACTGGAGACTATCACACAGTACAGATAGAGCGCTTTCAGCTTCCACATACATTACCGCAAGGCTTCAGCTCCAATTTCCCTGGTATTTCTCATTCAGATTAGACAAGCATCTAAGTTTATGTACGATGTGAGCTGACAGCATAGATCCTGCTATGTTTGCCAAAGGCCTGGTCACAGACACTCCACTGTGTCAAAGAATGTCAGCCCTCACAGACCTTACCTTTCAGAACTCCTTGTAATTTTTAATTGACATTTACATCTGACATTTTCAATGTATTTGTTATTGTTGAGTCTTTATCTACCTAGGAATAGTTTTAAGAAGCCTTCTGTAAATTGTTACATCTTATATTTTAGTTTAACAAGGCCAGGTTGCTTGCTGAAACTCAAGAATTACCAAATCTCTCTCCCCCCGCATCCCCTTTTCATGTAATTCTGTAAGTGCTCCTCTAATCCATTTGAAGTGACAATTGGAGAAGGAGTTGGGAGTGGGGAAGGAGAGTTAACTTGTAGTATAAATGTACAAAACATAATTGTGTTAATTGTTGGCCATCCTCTGTGTTCAATAAATATACCATAATCATTTGAAAAATTGTAAGTTTACTACTAGGGATTTTTTCCCTATGGGTATGATCCCTAAATATTTAGAAAGGCATCCTGGTACTTGTGTATATGTGTTTCTACACACATACACACAAACTGAAGAACGTTTTAAATAAAAACAAAGCTGGGAATATGTAGTAGAATTGCGTGTTGTATAATGTGTATTTTCTTGTGTTCAAAAGCTTAAACTTTTTAATTTTAGTTTCAAAGATGCAAAACTTAATACATTAATATAAGTATAATTATCCATCTATTAGAATTTAGAATAAGGAAGTATAGTTGATCATAAATGTCAAAAAGCACAGAGCTAACAGAAGCGTTTGTCACAAATAATGCTGCTTTCCTTCTAATTAGTTAATTTACATTTTACAAATTAAGGACAAAATTCAGACAGAAAATAATCTAGTAGCATATCATAGCTTTACTGACCTGTATTTGTATCTGCCAAATTTAAGTTAATTAGAAATGTAGATGCTGTTTATTTTATCTGTCAAAAAGCTCATCTTATCAAAAAAAAATCTAGACACACTTTTCCCCCCAACATTTATCATCTAAATAATAGTCTTGCCAAGATGGCAGCCTCATAATAAACTCTTTTCAGTGGAGTGATGGGTAATGAAGCTTGCTTCTGAAGGCAGCGAAAAATGTTGTCTAGCCAAATGCGTGAATATGATGGCTAGAGAATCAGTGGACTTTCTCAGTCATCAATCTTTTTAGTAGCCTCTTATACATCTGAATATTTTGATAGATGATCTAATAATTGAGTTATCTATCTTTCTAACTATCAGAATTGCATAAAAATTATTCTCACATGCTACTGAATATTAAATATATTATGCTTCCAGTAAATTTTTCAAAAAAGGACCAAAAGGTGGAAGAATTTTCTTATTTTATAAACACACCTTAATGTATTAATGTTAAATTACTATATCTAGACTATAAAACTCTTTGTATTAATATAAAGAAAAATAAATCAAGTCAAAAGCCGATTATAGACAGGACTCTCAGTAACAGTAAATAAAGCAAGTGAAAACAAGACTGCTAAGTGGATTTGAACAATTTAAGTGCAGCTTAAAGTATAAAATGAAGTTTCTCTGGTGGTCTATGCCTTGCTAAAGAACAGCAGTCACATTTAATGTTACACAAATTCCCTTTGCTTTGGAGTTCTTTGCTTAGGAGCAGATAAATATAGTGTCAGTATAGACTTCAAATTACCTTTCAGCCTTTTTGAGAGTGGTTCTTCCTGGTCTGAGAAGAGGAAACTGAGAACTATGTACAGAAGTTGACTTCATTGTGATTACCCTCTGAGGTAATATAGTATTGGGACTTCTTATTTCTTAAACACAAGAAACTATCTTCACAGAGCTACAATTATTTATTTTAGGTTGGAGAAGGCAGCTGAGATTTTTGCATTAAGCACATCACCATCTCAGTATAAGAAGAAATTCCTTTTAAGAAGCCAAAACAAGATTTTTTTTTAAAGACCCTTTAAAAGTCAGGGGAGATAGAATTAGATCATTGTAGCATGTTATGGTGAGGAAATTGGTGTTTAAAGGGTCAGCTGAAGATTGTCTTTTTAATAATAGCAAAAATTTTAATACTCTCATCACAGCAAAAAAAATCCTTTTTGTCATGGTGTTAGTTTTATTCAAATGTCAGCAAAACGGTTTATGTTGAAGGACACTCAGATGAGCAATTTAGGCCTCATTTTCCCATAGTTTATAAGATGGACCTTCTTTTAATAAATCTTTCATCGTAGCTTTACTGTACTGTATATTTGGTATCTGATAGATTAACTATTAGATATATTAGATTGCTGGTGGAGATCACATCAATCATTCCAGATCAGAGTTGTTTTCCTTTAAGTGTTGTGTTTATTGTAAGCCTCATATAAACAAAACTATGATAGTACTGCACAGCCTTTGTGAGCAGATTGGATTCTGCATAAAGCCTGCAGTGTAGTGACTTTTTCTTTTTTAAACTCAGAACTTGAGTGACTTGAGTGATACATGGCACTTTTCATCTAAGCTTCTCAGAACACCAAAGTGGCAAGATACAGTGAACGTATGTTAACAGTTTCCATGCAGTAAAAGGAGATACCTCATTAGTTTTCTAATCTCTCCTTTAGGATCTTGTATTTCTCCTATTACTATAGTATCTAAATACTTCCTGGTCTTCAGCATCTCAGGTATCATTGTCATCTCAGGAACTTGCCTACCACTAAGGTAGGAAAGTACGTATATAATTCATCAAGATATTTAAGCATGTTCCTAACTTTAAGCACTTGAGTCTTAACATTCTCATTTAACATTTATATTGTGATAGAATCTGTATGCCAACCAGGTGGGATCCCATTGGGCTAGACATTGTTCAAACATTTGTAGTACTTAATAACCATCCCGTTGACTTCAGTGGGGCTACACATGTACATAGTTAGATATGTACTTGAGTACCTTGCTGAATCAGGGTCTGTCTCTCCCTGAGAGAGTGTGGGGCATGGGGATGTAGAATAATACACTTTTTATATAGGTAAACTGATGCACAGAATTTAAATGACTTTCTGAGTATCATCAGACATTGCATGAGCTGGGAACTGAGACCAAAATCCTGACTTCCAGTCCCCTTCTCTGACCATCATCATACTTGTTCAGAAATTGTGTTTGTGCTCAAGTACACATTTCTGTTTACATTATGTAACTATAAAGAAATGTAAAATTTAGAACACAAACTACACGTGTCACTAAAACCCAGAAATATGTAAATAAAAACAAATTATAAAAAGTTAGATTAATTAATATTATTATGGATGGAGTTTATGTAACTACATAAGAGCCTAAAATGTTTTTATGCATAATAAAAATGTATTTGAACTATTCAAAGCTTCTGTTGTTTTCTTGGCTATCCCTGGTTTCTTCTGACTTTATGTAAAATAATAGTTATTTTAATTATTACTTATTTATGAACACAGAAATGTCCTAAACTTATATACTCATACACATATATTCACATACCCACATGTACACACATGCAGTGTATTGTAGATAAACATTTTTAGATTGTCAATATTGTGGTTCTTTGGGGCTAGTCTTTTCTTTTTTTTAATCAAAAGTAGCAAACATCTGTGTTCTTTCTGGTTTGTCTTTGATTAGCATGGCCTCATCCATCACTGGTCTTTGATATGAACACCAAGAAGTCATGTCCTTTTGTTTTGAATGATAAATATGACTTCGTCATGACTACTCACATGCATTCCAGGATTTACATCAGAATTGTCAAAAAGTAACTGCACAGCTTCTGTGATATGTGACATTATTAGTGAAATAAAGTTTTTAATTTGTCATGGATCGGCCTTAGACACTGACGTTACAAGGCTATGATGCTGAGGAAAAGTTGTCCTTCGCTCACTGTTTTTCTAAGATTTGTCGTTTGTCAACAAGAGGCAATCTGCCGCAGGAGGATTTCTGCAGATATTCCTATTTGCGTGGTATGAGCCTGTCTCTTCAGGTTTCATTATTTAGGTCTGATGTCTAGTTAGTTCTTATCAAAACTAATACCATCTGAAGTACCAGGCTTCCAGTGGTCACACAACCAACATCAAGATTTCTTCAGTCTGACATTATTATTAAAGACAGTATCTCTTTAAACTTGAGCTTTGTTTCAACGTCTGTATCAATTACATCTTGTAAATGTATTTCCTTGAAGGTTTCATTCTGTATGTGTAGTATCTGAATTATATAAAGTACTACACATCTATAATGGTAAATAATAAAAATACATGTTTTGAGCCTGAAGATTTAATGTTGGATTTAATTCCCTTTTATTTTGGTTCAGAAGGAGTTTAGTGAAAGTTTTCATGGAAAAGGCTGTGCATACCCATAATAACTGTCCATGATGAAAATTAGCCTATAGCTGTAGAGGTTATGATTGTAGGATTGTTTGATTTCTTTATGTTGTAGCTTTTGAAATAGCTTACAAAGTTAATCAGGTTCATTCAAAATTTCTAATTAGAATTTAAAACCAGGTGATTAAAAAATGCAAATTATTCTTCTGACTTCCAATTCCTAAGTGAATATTCCTAAAATATTCCTAAGTATATCTTTATATGGATTTTACTTCTTATGCATATGATTTTTACATTGTAAACAATCTGTTACCTAAGTTTGCTAAATATTGCTGAGTGCAACAGAAAGTATGTTTTCATTTATTTGCTTCAAAAGGAAAACTGTTTTGTACCCTTGAAGCACAGCCAAGTACATTAATTGAGATTTTTGTCCTATAGTTAGTGAGAGTTTTTGAAACACTGAAGCTCTAACCTAACTTGAAGAAGGCAATGATGGCAGTGAGCTTCTGTCCAGAGTTAATCAGCTGCAGAATTTGTAAATTTCATATGTGTCAAAGTTGAAAATGTTAGCACTCTAATAGAAGCTTGAAAAGGTTAGATCTGATAAAAGCCGTCAGCAGTTAAAGAAAGTGATTTATGGGACTGTAATGACACAAAATGCCTCATTTATCACTCATATATAGATAGGTTAAGGTTTCAGTGTCATACTTTAAAAACTTGACCACTTAGAATTGTCAAAATAGATACATAATTGCCCATCATACATTTCAGTTTGAATTTCCTTCACTTGAATTTTGGTAATTTTATCTCTGATTACCGTTATACTTTTCATATGGTTTCTTTTAACATCATTCATATTTCGTATTTGTTTCAAACTGTATGGTCCCTAATCTATTAGAACTTTTATTTGCTCAAGCTATTGATCTGAATACTATCCAAATCTTTTGTTGATTTACATTTTCATTTGACCTAACTCCTTTTCCTTGCAGTTAACATTTCATTTTCTTTTGTCTTACACTATTGATTCCCATCAGGAGTTTACAGATCTCTAATTCATTCTGTATACTTCCCCATAAACTTATAACACAAAAGATTTTAAAATGAGAGTTATTAATGGGTTTACAGTTCCAGAAATTTAAATTATTGTTTAGCTCCATACTAATTAAATTTAATCAAAAACTACCAGTCCTGTTAAATGATCCTAAAAATAAAAATGTTAGGAGAAATACTAAATGGACTTTTTCTTTACCAGATTCATTGAGAATAACACCTGGCATTTTTCCTGTAGAGTTTAAGAAAAAACAGTCCACAAATTTAGAATTTGATATTTTGTTTTTAATTTAATTTTAAGTGTTTAAAGCTTTGTCATAATGCTGTGGCGCACATATAAACAAAAGTAAGGATTTATTAGAAAATACAGAAAAATACATTTATCCAATTATCATTTGGATTCAGAAGGATATAATCTAAAAACTAAATTGACCCTTGGTATAAAAAAATTAAGAAGAAATTACTCACCTATCTCACAAGTATAAAATCAAGCAGAGATAAAAGGGCAGTCCAAGCAGAATAGCTTATTCATTTCTTTTACAGAACAAAAAATAAACTTACATTTTTGTCATCTTCCACAATTTATGGCCCTAGTTGTACAGTATTCTGTTTGTTCAGCGATGACCTTCCAGGTTCGTTTTAAAAAGAAGTCAGAAGCATTTGTCATGTCTACTCGATCTTGTCCGGAGGTACCTATTGTAATTGTAAAGGACTAATAAGGTTGTTCATAATACAACACTGACAACTTTTTAAAAATTATTTTTCTTTTTCTCATCTGTCTTAAGAAAAAAAATAACTTGATCATTGTATATAGTACAACATATCTTTTAACATTTGATTGAGACAATACAAAAACCTTGTGCCACAGAAACTAGATTTACTTGTAAGTGTTATGCTAATCTTATATTTACTTTATACTTTACATCCTGTATATAATTGCTATATAAAAATGTTTTGACTGTATACATGCTGAATTCCTTTCACAATGTGAAAGAAACTTCTTAATAACATCTTTGTGTCAAAAAGGGTGCAATACATTAATATAAGAATTCTTCAGTATAAAAATACTTCAGTTTAACAAATTCCTGTTTGCTTTATCTATTATAACATTTTATAAAGCATATGTCTCTTGCTCTAAATGTATAATGGAAAATATTTGTTATGGTATATTTATCCGGTTTGTTTTAATTACCGTATGATAATTCCTTCCATCCACATATTGTCCTCCTCACTCTCTCCCTCCACCTTTTTTATAATGCAAAAAACCTACAAAAAACTAAAATATTATTGACAAATGTGTGTTTGATATAAATGTAGGATAGCTCACCATATTGTACTATTGCCAAACTACCATAGATCATTTAAATATCTTAAGACAGCCAAACAAAACCTTTTCAGTTCACTCGTTCTGTAAATTCATCATGTGATTTCAAGTGAGTTTTTTGTTTTGTTTTTTATATTTACCATTGAGACGAATTTATGTTGTATGTATTTGTGGTTGCTAAACTCAAAATTGTCTCATTTCATGATTTTTAACAGTGTGCTCACTTAACTAGTATGAGGAAATGTATTTAAATGCCTTAATTACAGGGCAAGAAGAAGAGAAAGCACAAGTCTCTTAGCATATGATCTTTCAATTGTTCACTAAAGGATAAAGAGAGCATTCAAGCGTGGTTTAGATAACTGTCAGCAATAATAAAATCCAAGGTAGTTTGTAGAGCCTTTAAAGACCTTTCAGAGGAATAGATTTAATTAAAAAGTAAAATAGACTTTTTGTTTCAAAGAAATCTAAAGTGTTATAAAATTTCATAATGTTAATACATTAATAAAGGTACTTGTATGTTACCAAGAATAAGGAAAAGTCAGCTGTGAAACTATTATTTGATTCAAAGAGCAGTGAATCATATATAATTTTCTTTAGCTTTTAATTTAAAAGCTGTATGTAATACGTTAGAGTACATTGTGTTTAAAAAAATATAATTATTTGACTTAGTAATTTTGAAAAATTCTGCTGCTCTGTGTTATGTTTATCATCTAAAAAATTAGGTGAACAATTAACTTGGTAATATAAAGGTGTCTTACCACAATTAAACTAAAAAATGATCAGCATAATGTAATAGACATTATGTTCATAGCAATGAAAGTGCCTGGGAGTGTACACACTGATACATTCATATTTTCCCTCTTGAATGAAATACCTTATGTTCACCAGTCATATTTTCATTTACGTCAAAAAAGGTGAAAGCTCGTTTGTTTTTCTTGGAGTTAGTCAAAAAGTTTAATTAATACTGTGTCTGAGAGAGGCACTGAACTAGATTGCTTTTAGGAAAATACATGCAAGTTAACCTGACTACGTGATAAGTAATTGTTTAAAATTAACTCTGATTTGTTCTCCTTTTAGAGCTAGGATCTCTTGCTCAGTCTTGTCCTTCCCTGTGAAGACTTTTGCAAGTTCAGTTTGCTCACACCCCACTGCACACACATCAGTTACGTTGACCAGTTGGTTTGTCATAGTACCAAATGCTTCTGTGTGCAAGTTATCTTGTTTTTAGTGGACTTTCTCTTGCAGATAAATCAAATTCAGAGAAGTGCATTTTCAACAAATGCCTATACTTTGTTGAGAAAATCTTCTTTCTGCCATTTTTATAGAAGTGCTGGCTCAGGAACAATCCAAAATGTATTAATCACAAACAAAATTACTTTAAAATAATATTTGGGTCTTGGTAAATCCTCGAAGAAATTAAATTAGGAATCTTAATTCACAGCAGTTTTCACTTTGTCTGGGAGTGGCAAACCATGTGAATCGAAGAAAATTTACTATTTTGGAAACTCTTGGTACTTAAGTTGCCTTTAATTTTAATATTCAAGAGCCCTATGTGTCTTTTCAGCACAAGAACTTGTGGCGCAGGAGGGAATGCTGTCTGAAATGTTTTCCTTTGATGGTGGTAAAAATTTATCCCATGATGCCCTGGAGTGAATGGCTTGGTAGAACTGTAGCATGACCTCTGTTTCACACATTAGGTGATATCCTATGGGACAAGATAAACAACATCCTTCTGGGCATTGTCTAAACATGAGACATCGCTCTGTCTGTATGTAGTCTACCATTCTCCTCATTATTGTGTGTTCAGAGGGTGATGGGGCATGGCTGCTTTTTCACTCTTCTGAGAAGTCATAGAATTTAAGGCCAGAAAGTACCACTAGATTAATCAATCTGACCTCTTGTATATCACAGGTTACCAACACCATCCAGCATCCACACACTAAAACCCAACAACCATAATTAAACCAAAGCATTACAGCCTGTAGGAAACTAGACTGTTACATGCCATCAGCAGAGAATAGGAGAGCCTAAGGTGAAATGGTTAAATGAGATATATCCCGATAACATACAGAAAGCAAGTAGCATAAACTTCAAACCTTTTTCTGCATATGGTATACAGATTTCAGAGGAGAACTTTCCACCCATAGTGCCATTGCCAAACTATGCCTCTTTTCATGGCCCCTTCACTCCTGCAGAGCTTAGCTCAGAGGGGCAGTTCATAGCTATTCTGAGGGAAACGCTCTCCTCTGTTTCCACAGCATTGTCATGGTTTTATTCCTCTTTGGAGGACCTCGTAGCACTCAAGTCAAAGTCTTGAATTGTGTTTGTGTGTGTGTGTACACACACGGTCTTTATTTCTTCCCTTAAATTGTTGTGTAGTTTGATTTATGCTGTTAGTGTTGCTATGGGACACCCAAAAGATCTTTCGGTGGTAATTTTTATATGTGCACAGGTGTCTGTCGGAATGAAAAATGTCTACAGTACAATATATAAATGTAAACTGAAATTAATGTATCAGATTTTTTTAATTTCCTTCCTTACTCATTTTTTACGGATGGAGGTTTGTAAGCATGTAACTTGCCAGCCAGTGCACTTCTAGTGGCTGTACCCTCCTCCTTTAACATCTGGTGGCAGCTGAGTCAAACCTGCAGCAGTCAGTTTCTTACTGTGACTCAGTTCACATGGAGTCCCACCTCTTCTTGGGTAAACCAATAATCCAACTAATAACAGTCTGTTGACATCCCTTTGGTCCAAATCTGCATGCATTCATCCTTAAACCTGATATCAGGAAGGCTTCAATAGTCCTAAGCCCTTGTCAGAAGAGAGAGGTCCACTCCGTCTTCCTCAATTGGCTGGGGGGAGCCCGGGCTCTCCCACTCTGCTGGGTTCTGGTCCAGGGACCTTTGAATAGGCATTAAGGCCTGACTACACAGACCTTTTGCTATCTACTTGAACCACTTTTTACCTTGTCCAATCTTGGGCCTTTGCCTCAGTCTCTTCCCAAGTTCCTTGTGTGTCATCCCCACTTTCTTTAAGTCTCTAGGCTCACTGCAGAGCTTCTTAGCAGCTGGTTTTGCTGCCAGAGAGTTATTCCCATTCCCCTGGCAGGGCAGTCCATCCACCAATATGCAGAATCCTGAACAAATTCATTTTCTGCCACTTTGCTTCCCAACTGCTTTTGGACTCTGTGTTGCAGGCCTACCTTCCTTCAGGAAGGTTCTGTCTGCCCGTAGTCCCAGGCTCTAGACAGGTTTCTCTCATTTAGTGAGAGCCAAAGATAAGCTCTCCTTCGTGGTCAGGCTCTAACTGAACCAGGTTCAGCATTTTTAACTGTTTCTTCTAGACTTGACACCTACTGCAGGTTCAGCAGGGCAAGTCTGATTGTGCCCAGAGGCTTTCATTAACCCCTTCAGGCATTTAAAAATGCATTCTCAAACTGTACACTGCAGTTGCTCCAAAGAAGCCTTCAGAGCTATATTGAACTCATATTAAAAATAATAAGCTGTCATATCACAGATCCAGAGCACAAAATGCTTGTGCATCCTTAATGTACATACTAATTTGTGCTCCTTTTAATTTTTGGTAACTGAGCCCAAAGACTGCGATAGGCACATACCGAATAAAACGTAAATTAAATAATTTCACACCACAGACGGTGGAGCCAATACTGTCTCATTGGCATAAATAGTTGTATAATAAAAAGTGCAATAACTTACACACATCCTTAATTTAACAGAAGTACATACGTAAATCTTTAAAGGATCAGAGCTTTAAATTGTAATTTCTTAGGAGCAGAAAAAGTCTTCCTGTATATTTGTATGATGTTTAGCACAATGGAGCCTTGATCCTGGTTACAGCCGTTAGGTGCAGATAATAATCATTGCGGGAGTAAGCTCAGTATAATATAATGATTTTGAGCCATTTCCTTCGGTGTTGTAGATCATTAACTCTTGGCAACAATGTTTTCAGTGCTTTTGCGCAGTGTAGACATTGAACAGATTAGCTTGTTGTGTGTATAATACAAAGTCAGAAGAGATAGGTTCAAGTCCCAACTCTGCCATTGACTTTATGTGATGTTGAGTAAATTTCTTAATGCTTCTGTGCTTTAAGTTCCCTATTTGTAAAATTCAAATAATGCTACCTTACTGCACAAAGTGTGTCAGGCCTGTAAAGTGCTTTTAAAAGCCTGGGATGGAAGATGCACAGATGCAGTTATGGGTGCACAAAAATCCAACTTTCTGCAATAAAACTTAAACTGAAGTTTTAATCTTTTGACAACTCGCATAATCTTACCACCAATACATACACTGTTTGTGGATGAACTGAGGAAAGAGTAGGAGTGCAAGCTACACTTTGGCATGATATATTAAGAAAATATCCTCTAGCTGCTTCCATTTTTGGCTTTAATTTGTATGCCTTATTAAGAGGAAAATGACAAGACTGAGAACTGTTTGGAAATTTACAAATGACCCACTCACAGCTGCCCAGATCATTCCCCCCTCAAAAAATCCATGGGAAGGCATTCGGACACAGGAAATATCTATGAAGAAAACCTCTCATATATTTTTCCATTGTGGAAAGGGTTGTTCCTCATGGAAAAAGCCCTGTTGTGTGCCCTGTTGTACAGTCTTGCACCCCACATTGGCTCTGGCCCAGGACTGTTCCCTGTCAAAATATTTCCATGGCACCACACTGCCATAGCCTCTCTAGTGAAAGGCTGCCTTGAGATCTTTGTGTGGAGGTCTCAGAAAAATAATACCTCAAACTAAAGATTTTTCTCATTAATTTCCACCGGAATAATGAGGGATGTCCTCTGTCTTCTTCCCTAGTTTGGAGCATGGGCCATGTGCAAAGGCCTCCACAGAGTCTAGAGAAGTGGATGGTGCTTTGAAGGTAGCTGAGTCCCCATACCATGTGTGGAGAGGTCCCCTTCATGTGCAATTCTAAAGGGGATAATCTGGGTCAATAATACATATTGTGTATCAGGGTTGCATGAAACGAAGCATTTGAGAAGAAACCTCTTGACAGTGGCCCCTACAAATACCATCTAGCACTTGTCAAACTCTTTCATTTTTTAATACTTTTTGTGAAGATGTGCTGTTTCTAGAATTGAGACTATGAGAAGATCAGGAGACAACATAAAATGAATCCATATACCAGCTGGATGGAAAGGAGATTCATCCTGCCACAGTCAGTTGAAATATGTACACAATAAGGCTGCAAGCCTTCTCCCAAATTTAAATGGGCAGCTATCAAAAGAAAGCATGTTGGAAAAGATCCTTATAAAAGGCTGAATCCAAAGGGGAGAGTTTACTGGGAGACAGACTATCAAAGAGAGTACAGCTCTGTTTAATATGAAAGTGAAAGACTCTAATTTCCAAACTTTCTGAGACCCAGTGTTTTAGGTATAAAATAGCAAGTTTTGACTATGAAAATCTTAGGCTATTTTGTGCATTTGAGGATAGTCTATCCCATTTGTAGTGTTTTACTATGGTATTACTTTAATACAATAAAAATCTAGGCCAGTTTAAACATTGGTGCTTAAAATTAGGCACCGAAATCCATATTTTAGGAGCCTGTGCAAGTGACCTAATTTTCAAAAATGCAGAACATTTAGCAGTTTTTGAATGAGTTATTGCCAATCACTACCTATGCTTGAGGTGTTCCTCCACATCTTCATTCCTTTAATGGGAACTAATTAGAAGCCAAATTCTTCTTTTCCTTCTCACTTTTGTAATTCACTGGTGGTCAAATTAAACTGGTTTTGGGATTAGCATCTGTTAGTTCCCAGGTATCATCTCATATTTTACATGCTGTCCCAGAACAAATTTATATGGCTGAGTTATAAACCCCTGAAATATGGAGTTTAAAATGAAAATGCTGCTGCTGTCACATTCTTGGACATTGTTAGGGTCTGAGTAAAACACAGTCTGATATGTTTAGCTGTCAGTGTAAATGGTTTTAAGACCTTTTATCATAAAGGCCTCTCCCTGTCTTTGAGATGATGTACAGTGGCAGAAGTACATAATCTGAAATCAGTAGAAAAAACTTTTCAGGGAAATGTGTTTATTTTTTAAATTACAGCTAAAACAAAAAGCTATTGGCATCATGGAATACTAAATGTTTTACCTATTTAGAATTACACCCTGCCTCAATCTCTTTGATTACATAAATAAGTTTATACACATGACATTCCTTTTGGTAGCTTCCACTGTATGTTTTAGAATATTAATTGGCTAGTCTGATTTTACTAGACCCACATCTAGTTTTATCTAATTAAAATTGTAGCAATAGTTAGATGGTGCTATGAAATGCAGATTCTTCACTTTTTCCAAATGTTTGTGGTTTGTTTGTTTTTTTAATCGAGACTAGAAATTGGTGCTTCAAAATCAAATCTGCCGCTTGAAAACATTAAACATGAGAGATTTTCCAACCATCCCTACTGATCACATGTACTAGCAAGCAGATAATATATATGGTTTTTGTCTTACATGTTTTGAAGCGTAACATTGCCTAATTATAGTAATGGATAATTAATGAATCTACATAACAGTTTGGCTGATGTACACCTGCAAGTAAAACATTACAGATGTCAGCTGTATTGAAAGAAAACTGGTTACGTTTCTTTAACTTTTAAATTGCATAAACATTAACAAATGCAGTGGCAGTTTTTTATGGTAATATCATGTTCTGTGTTTTAAAAGGAATTGTTCTTGTAATCAGCATGGGACAAATGCAGTATAAATAACAAAGGTTACCCTGAATTTGTTTTTTAATGTCACAATTTACTTACGACTTGCATTAACTCAAAAATATTTCCCATCCATAACCTTGCACTATATAGTGCAATTACTGCATTCTAAAGAAAGTAGTAAATTAGGAGAAAGCTTAAACACTTCACATAGTTGTGCATCCTTTGTTACAAGTTGTTTTCTTGCTCATAATGTTTTGCATAACACATTTGTTCACAAAGAATATATAAATATCATGGACTCTCTTTTATAATGCATCCTTACCATATACTGAGTATTTTCATCCAAGAGATTTGCTGCTTGTCACAGTCCTTTGGACATGTGCTGGAGAAAGATGACGAAGGAAGCTAGGTATCCGTATATTTTAGTAAATGAAATCTACTGCCGGATAAGAAAGGTTTCAATTTTCAGGAGTTCTGTGGATCATTTTAGCGGTCAGACTTTTGAAAGAAGTTGGGAAACTAAGCCTTGGGGTGAACTAGAGACTAGGAGCAGATAATCAAAATACAGTTTTAACTGCCCATAGTTGTTTGTTAGAAATATGGTGAATCCTTGCTAAGCATTATTTTAAAATCAACAAGTAAATAAATAGCTTACACAGTAATGAAGTTAGGAAGCAATAACTGTAAAAAAGTACAAAGGGCATTTACTTGATCCATTTGGCCTGGTATTTTGGGAAGTTTTGTAAAGAGTACACAAAATGTAGACTTGTAAAGTTAGCCATAACTGCCGACAGATCCTAATATGTTAAAGGTTGTAATCTTTTGAAAGAATTTGGTTGGCTTTCCTGTTGGCCCTCCTATCAACTTTAACCTCCAACCTTCTCCGGCATGTATCACTACAAATAAAACTGCTGAGGTTTGACAAGAGGATATAAAGTCAGTAGGCCATCGAACAGAGATCTCTGCATGATTTTCTTCAACCTTAAACTTAAATGAATACTGCTCTAAATCAGGCTTTTTAATAGGAAGTCATAAACACTCACCCATATCACTTTAGTTTTAATAATTACTGTTTTAACAGAAAAAAGAAGAAATATACATAGTAAATTATGTTTGACAACTGGAATTTAGTGGTTTTGTTATTGGTTGTCTTTGACCACTACAGATTTCTGTTATTCATTTTAATGTATACTATTTCTTGCAAACTGCATATGATATTGATATAAACATGGCATTTTGTATACAGGGTTATAAATGAATTTTTAACTCATGATTAAGACAAACCAGATGACAAAATAAACTATATGTTTGCATTTACTCTACTGACTTTAGTATAATCTCATGAACTTTAGTCACCTGTTATGATGTTTGGCTTTTATTTTCCTTAACATTTTTATGCAACTTTAAAGGACACCCTTTAACAATATATCACCTATTCAGACCACATTTGCTAAAAGTTTTTCCGTATGAATCCACTGCTAACAGCTGCCAGCAGAATTTTTCATTTTGCTTTGGGTGAATGGTCTTTCTCTTGTAAAATCCCAGCTCCTGTTACAGCTGACCTCTGAACCTTGGCTACCACAGCTTGAAATTCTATTACTTTTCTATTTTAGCCACAACCCTGGTTTGAAATTAGATATTGCATATCTTGGTAAAGTTGTTGTCATCACTAATTTTTTCCATGGTCACGTAGTAATTCTGTATACTCCCCTATGTCCACTCTCCTGGCAACCCTCTTTGTCTCTTTCTTCTAGTTTTGTATTTGCACCTTTCTCTCATGCTACCCCTTAAATTTGGGATACATCCCCACTCTTTGTCTGCCAAGCCACCTCCTCCTTTTCTCTCCAGTCCCTCCCCAAACCCTACTTCTTGTGTGACCACTTCATGTAGTAGTCTCCCCATTGCCTACACTTTTGTCCTGTGCATAGGTTTTGTCTGAGTTAGACAGTAAGCTCTTAGGCAGGGGCCAGGGATCAAGTTGGGGAAGTAATGGTACTCTTCCAAATTCTACTCACGCAATAAGCGACACTCATGTGAATCACCCAAATGAGACTCCACTCGCAGTAGATTGTGCAAATGTTCAAAATATAATCATGGGCTTTGATGACCATAAGATTCCTTAAACTTGGTTTCCACTCCATATTTCATAGAGTTGAAATATGCCCATAGGCTCTGCTGTGCTCCTTGGCGTTGGCTGCTCCTTGATTGTAAGGGGGAAAAATTAAGCGGTGATATCTTCCAAATACCACCAACTTGTGTTAAAAAAATGAGATGACATTCATATAAAATTGTGAGTGATTTGTGGTCCTCCCTCTGCTTACTTTCATGAGAGATGAAGCCATTTTGACATTTAAATTATCAACACTGGGGATTTGAACTAACACTTCCCTCAGATGAACGGAGCAGTTCATATCCCTCAGCTTTACTACTGATCCAGCTATTGTTGTACTCTGAAAATTCACATAGACATTTCTGCATTGGTTTCATTTGGTTCACTTCTTTTAGATTTTCTTCAAAACTGTAACTACTAGAGATTTACTTTTCAGCTGAAATTCTGCAGAACAAAGATAGCCATTTCAAAGAGGTATCAGTAGGCCATTCTGCCACATACCAGCTCAGTACAAGCCCTAGCAGGAGCTTTCCTCCCTTTAAACATTTTTTGTGCACCACTATATATTTTTAATATGATCTAATTTATTTATTAGCCATTAATTAAACAATAAACATGTTAGGGAAACACTTTACTGCCATGAATGGTTAAGGCTAAGCTGCAGTCCTTTGTTATCTTTAACTGAGTCATTTACTCTTACGGTAAATATGCAGGTTCAGATCTAGCAAATTACACATGGGCTTCTAGGATTACTGAGCCCTAGAAGCTGATAGACGCTGTTTTCTGTCATGCTATTTTACTGTGGAAATTTAAAGCAAGAAAGAAGATGTATCATCCTGGAAAATTAAGAACATGTCCAGAAAGTGAAGGACTGAGTTTCTTAGCAAATCAAATTTGGTTTGGTCAATTGTTCTTCCTCCAGCCATGGCTGTAACCTACATGATTCAAAACAAGCACAAGAGCAATATAACTTTTTTGCATGGATGGCAGAAATGAGTCTGGTTATTATGGGAAAATCATCCCTTTTATCCATCTCAGAGTCCTGAAGTGCCTCCCTACCATTCCTCTATTGCCAAGGATTTTAAGTATAATGGAAGATGCTAATCTTTAAGCTACATGGCCTCCTCACCATGAATGACTGCTGCAAGCCAGAAAAAAACCTGAATGAATTCTGGCTGTGGCCTCTTTTATTTCCTATTTGACTAACATTTTAATAGGCAAGGAAGAACCAGACCACTCGTTAAGGTCTTGGAAATAAGCATGTATGCTCTAATGCAGTGACTTCCAATGTGGGGAGTGTGCCCAGTAGGGGGACAAAAAGGACTATCTGTGGAGGCATTGGCAGGTGAGTCTCAGCTTTCATTCTTTTTAAAATAGTCTGTATCTTTCTTTTCATTTTGATTTCTTGAGGTGAGAACTTTTCAGAATGTGAATAGAATATAACCAGTTTAGCAACGTCTGTATGAGTTTTCACAGAGTTTGAAGCAATAGCTCTGAGGTGTAAACTGTCCGAGTAGTTCAATGGGGATTAACTCAGATGCCAGTGATACTTTAAATGTCAACGTTAACTATGTCATTGCTCATCAAAGCGTGTATGGCTATGTCTACACTTCAAACACTACAGCGGCACAGCTGCAGCACTGTACCTGAGCTGGTATAGTGCGTCATAGTAGGCACTTCTTATGCTGATGGGAGGGCTTCTCCCATCTGCATAGGTAATCCACTACACTGAGGGTTAGGTCGTCTTCTTCAAGTGATGTCCCCATTGGTGCTCCACTGTCGGTACAGTAGTGCCCTTGTGTCTGGAGTCGAAGATATTCACTAGGAATGTCTGCCGAGCTGCACACGCGCACCTTCCCTGCCTCACGCATCACACAGGAAGTATAAACAGCTCTGTGCCGTCTGGCTGCCCTCAATTTCTTCTTTACCACTTGTGATCTGGAATGGAACGTTTAGCAGAGCCCGTTTCTTTCTCCTTCTCAGATACTCTAATACTTACCTTTACCTTAGATAGGTAGTTCTTTGTTTTCTTCTCTTTCTTTTTTTCTTCCCCCTCTCCCCTCCCCCCAAAAAAATCTTTTTCTCAACTACTCTACTTTCCACTTCTACAGTTTAGTTTAGAGTAGCATTTTCATTTGTCTGCTACCTCCCTTCCCTATAAAGAAGCTAACACCTCACCCTTATGCCCGGCTCCCCCAGGTTTAAGATGTGCTTATTGTGCGGGGCCACCTTTTCATTAACGGATGGCCACGTACACTGTATCCATTGCCTGGGAGAAGGACATTCCCCATAAGTGCTCCTACTGCCTTAGCCTCAAACCAAAGGCAAGGAAAGACACGGACATCAGGCTAAAATTTATCCAAGTGGAAAAGTCCCTTCAACCAGCATCAGACCTCAGTCCTCCCCAGAAAGACCCTCATGGTCAGCAAAATCATCTTCCAACCCCCTTGCTTCATGCCCAACCAAGAGAAAGGCATCCTCTGACCAAGCCGAGGGCATGAAGAGAGCCCACTGTCCATTCTATCCTTATCTCTCACTAGTCTTATATTCGGAAGCAATCAAGCTATGGAATTTTTGTATCCACAACAACTCCATTTCAACCACATGCCTCTTCAGACAGAACACCACCATTGTGGACATGCTAAGCAGAACATTTTCCAAAGAACACAAATAGGAACTAGACATGAAAGCATTACGTCCCATATTCCACCAATGGGGCCATCCCACAGAAGATTGATTCACCACTCCACTTAATTCTTGCTACCCCCAGTTTTGCTCCAGAGAGGACTGGGACGAGGATCAATGGGGGATGCGTTCCTCATGACTTGGAGTGGAATGTTGCTCTACACATTTCTTCCTTTCTCCCTACTGTTCCAAGTCTTATGCAAAATACAAGAGGATCAATCTCACATCATATTAATAGCCCCAACTTGGCCCCAAAAGGGACATCTATGGATGTCCCTATGCCAACCCAACAACCTTCCTCCGACATTGTGAATCCTTTCACAGGACAATGGGCGTGTCCATCACCCCAGTTCACAGACACTTCACCTGAAGGCATGGCTCCTTCTTGGTTCTGGGGTCTGGAAATAGACTGCTCTGATCAAGTAAAATTTGTCTTACTACATAGCAAATGAGACACCACCAGATGCACATATACCCAGAAATGGAACAGATTCCAACACTGGTTCACCCCAAAACATATACAGGCAGCTGAGGCCCCGTTGTCCCTCATTCTAGACTACCTTCTCCAGCTCAAACATAGTGGACTATCTTACAATTCCATTAAAGTGCACTTAGCAGCCATCACCACCTTCTACCATCCTATTGATGGATGTTTCATATTCACCCATCTGCTCATTAAACGCTTTCTAAAAGGCATTCAGAATCTCCACCCACATATACGAGCTCCCACTCCTATCTGGAACCCTACCCTAGTCCTACAATCACTAATGAAACCCCCTTTTGAGCCAGTGGCAATATGCTCACTTCAACACCTGACTGTGAAACCTGCTTTCCTTGTTGCTATTACCTCAGCCTGAAGGGTGGGAGAAATCTCAGCTGTTATGTCTCACCTGCCATATACCATCTTTCACAGAGACAAAGTCACACTTCATCCACATCCCAAATTCCAACCCCAGGTTATAACTTTTTTTCATTTGAACTAACCCCATACACCTTCTCCACCTTTTCCCCAAAACCACATAGTAATTCACAGGAATCAGCTTTCTATACTCTGAACGTGAGGCATGCATTATCATCCGACCTTGACAGGATATGATCATTCAGAAAGTCACCACACCTCTTCATCTCTACTACAGAGAGGTCCAAAGGCAATGCTATATCAAAACAATGTCTTTCCAAATGGATCTCATAATGCATTTGCATATCATATGAACTTCATAATACACAGGCTCCTACCTCAGTTAGAACACACTCCACACATGCAGTATCAACAGCCATAGCCTTTTTGAACACTGTTCCTATTGATGACATATGTAAGGCGGCCACATGGGCATTCTCAGATACCTTCGCTCAACATTACATCATTATGCAGGATTTCTCTGCAGACACTATCTTTGGACACACAGTATTGTCCACTACTTTACAAGCCACTCCAAAGCCCCAACCTTCCAACTAGTGGTACTGCTTTGTAGTCACCTGCATGGAGCACCATGGGGACATCATTTGAAGAAGAAGAGATGGTTGCTTACCTGGTGCAGTAACTGAGGTTTTCTGATATGTGTGTCCCCATGGGTACTCCACTACCCACCCTCCTCCCCTCTCCTTTGGAGCTTAACTTATAGCAGAGAAGAAGCTAATGGCGGTCGGACCACACAGGGCTATTTATACTTCCCAGGCAATGTGCGAGGCAGGGGAGGTGCACATGTGTGGCCCGGCGGGCACTGCTATTGAAGATCTCTAACTCCAGATGCAAAAGTGCTGTCACACCTACAGTGGAGCACCCATTGGGGGACACATCTTGAAGAACCTCAGTTACTGCACAAGGTGATTAATCCTCTCTTATAGCTATGTCTATGTAAATTCCTAATGTAGACCAGGCCTCAGAAAGAAGTGTCCAATCTTGATCTACACCAGTGTTTCCCAAAGTGTGGGATGTACCCCTTTGAGCAGGGGGGGTGCATAAGATGTGTTAGCTAGGGCCTGTCTACACAGCCTCACTGGCAATTCTGGGCCCCAGGACAGAACAGTAAATGACCCCAGTAGAAAGGGATGACTGAGATCCGAGTGGGCTTCTGCCGGAAGATTTTACTTATTTTTATGAGCCATACAGGTTCCTGGATGGTGAGGAGGCGATATATGCTACTCAATTTCCTGTGTCCCTAGACTCCCCTGGGACATTACTGATGAACCCAGGAAGCTGAGTAGCAGATACCACCTCCTCAGCCATGTGACACATAATAAATAAGTTCGGCTCAGGGGAGGAGGGAAAGGGGGGATAGGGAAGAGAGGAGGATACATATCTATCCTCCCATCTGACCGGGCCCTTTTAAATTGCCAGACCTCTGGGCAATTGCCCCCCTTGTCCCACCCGGTTGGAGGGCCTGTGTCTACATGACGAAATATTTTAGTGTTTATATGATATAGTTATACCAATGTAACGCCCAGGTTGATACTCTTATTTTGCAATAAGAGTAGCAATTTTTGGTTTAGCTTATGTCACTTGGGAAGGGATTAGTGCTAAATCAAAGAAGGCACTTATTCCAGAATAAGAATGTCCACATTGGCGGGGGGGTTATATGTGTATATCCATTTAAATTCACATGGGTTATACCAAAGTAAGTTACTTGTGTAGTAGACAAGGCCTTTAACAGCACAGCAAGATTGCAGGGGGTGAGGTTGCTTTTATTTTCCTGAGGTAGGTTCAGCTTTGAACAGTTTAAAGGCCCTAATGATGTACTCAAGAGGTGATTGCTGTATATGGCCATAAACCAGACAGTCAGATTTTGTGGATTGGAAAAACAACACAGAAGTAGTCAAAATTTGAATTCATGCCTGCAGACTGCTGTTGGTCAGCGTTTCCATACTTGCTTTAATGCTACACCTAAAAGCAAAAAAAGTTTGGTTTGGTTTTGAAGTTTTTAGGTCTTGGCTTTTGAGGCTAGATTTGTGACCTTCAGTACTATTTTCAATACAAGATTATCCTATTTCAGAAAGTAGAAATGGAAAAGATTTAAAGAAGATCAATGAAAATAATTAGAGGCATAGAAAGACTTCCATGAGAAAAGTAACATGATAAAAAGTACATAAAATAATGAATAATGTAGACCAGGTTATTTGGGCTTTCTTTCTTACTCCTGTAACAATGAAATATAGGAAAATAACTTTTAAAACTGGTACGGCAATACATTTTTACACAGTGCATGATTAATCTGTGGAACTCACTGCCATATAATAATGTTACTGATGCCAAGAGTTTAGTAAAAAAAAACAGAATTATACATATATATGAAAAAAGAATGTCTTCACTTAAACTAGATAAGCTACACAAAATTACAGTGGATAAAAGCCACCTTCAGTTAGAAAGACAGTTTTCCCCAAGAGGATGTTGTTACAAAATTGGGAGTTTTATATCTTTTATAAGCTTGCATAATACTTTTATTCAGTGTTTTGATTAGCAGCAAGTTATGGGAGGTTATCCCAAGCAAGCAAAAATACAAGGTTTTATATATTTAAGAAAAAAAATGTCACCTCTCTGCTGCTCTTTTTCTGAAAAGGATTGCAATCATGCTAACACAGATTGGCTCTCTTTTCCGCACTAGTGGCAAGACCAGGTTTTTGAGTGTGCTATTGCCACCATCATAATGGATTTTGTCCTCTAGCTGAAGTGGTGAGGAATCATGAGTCCCAAGTTCAGTCCTTTCAGGCAACCCAACTAAATGACACGTGTCAAAATAAATGAAAAAGATACATTTTGTGCTGATTTATCCTTGTTTCATTTGTTTGTTTATTAGTTAATTCACAAATTTAAGAAATCACAATGGCTTTCCTGTCATTAGGTAAAGTAATGGAGTTTTGCTGTGTATCCAAAATGTAACTAGCTAGTGTCACCTAGAATTGATGATAATTTACCATTAATGGTAAACCACGCTCTATCAGTTATTAAATGTACGGGTCTTGAGGTTACTGAATTTAGAAAATTTTGTGTGTTTCTCTCCTAACCTTAGCGCTGTAGGTGTACTTATTATCATTTAGTTTCCTTTGTTAGTAATAGCATTAGAAAATCAAATGGAAATATTTTGGTAGTTGAATGTTGATATTAATGTGTATTTATGAGTTGTTTTAAATACTGGGGGACCTTTCTGGTCTGCAGTCCTGACATGTTTGAACCCTCACAGGTCAACTACTGAGGATAGCCATTAATAGGAGAGTCTCAGTATAGAGTTTTAGAGAGTGGCTAAGAAAGTCATAGAGTTTAAGGCGAGATTCTCCAGTTTGACCTCCTGTATATCACAGGCTACTAAACATCACCCAGTCACGCCGACAGCAAACCCAATCACCAAAATCAGACCAAAATATTACATCCCTCAGCAGCCACCACTTTATTAAATTAAGTAAGATGGCCCTGATTTCAGACAGTTCTGGTAGTTTTTGAAAAGAGGGGAAAGCAACAGTAGGCCAATACTATTATTGGATTCCCCCTTTTTCTGTATTCATAACAATGAGTGTCCTAAGCCTGACAGAGTATCGGTCAGCGTTATTATAGGCTTGTACTGCTGCACAAGAAAGCATTCCTTCTGGTTGTATCCTACAGTCATCTGGAATGATTGTGCCATTTATGTCAATGTCTAATGTGAAATATTACAGTACAATTAAAATTCTGTTGAAATCATTGAGATCTGTATAGTAAAAATGGTATATGAAATATAATGAAGTACTGGAGCATTTTAAAAAAATAATATACATAAATTGTATAGGATTGCTCAAGAATATCGCAGCAAAAGATGCATACCCCAGTTCCATTCACTCCCACCAGTATGCACAAAGATTTTGTGACTTTTCAGTTCCTTCTTTTGGTTTAAAAAGATACATTATTAAATTACATTATGAACACACATACCAAATATATGAGTCTGATCTGGCTATCCTCAAGCAATTAGTCACATTGATTTGTGCTCTAATTCAGCAAGATGCTTAACTAGGTTTCCATCTTTAAGTATGTGTGTAGCCCCACTGAATTCCCCTTCTTGGATTCTGGGTCTAGTCACATGCTTATAGAAGGCATATATTTAAGTACCTTGCTAAATAAGGCTTGATATTGGCTTCAGTTGACCTCTTGCATTTGCAGAATCTAAGGTTCTGTTTCTTTAATTTTTTCTTCCCACACACACACACTTAATTAGTTTTTAAAAAAAAAATATGTTCTTCTTTTATAGCAAGCTTCACCTGCATATAATTTACATTCTGAAAAGTTCATTCTTTTAATAAGATGAAAGAGCAGAGTCACCTGCCAAAAACGCATACTGGGATGTATAAATGTAGACTTAGATGTAATGCATGAAATTATATTGTGCAAGTAATGAAGATGAAATGAAGACAAAAGTTGGGGGAAAAGAGGAGGAAAAGCAAAGTGTGAGGGCAACGAATAGGTGCATTAACATTTCAGTTGCGTCAATGCAAATTTGAACAGACCCAATTATAAAACTTGGAACGTGTGTTCATTATGATAATGCAGTCCGGCCCTATGTATTCTGAGTTACTTGAGTCACTGCCGTGATATGTACATACTGTATGTGACCACATTTGATTGTGTATAGATAGTACAGAAAAGGAAGCTCTCGCTAAGTTTTTATTCAGCTTTTCCCATCACTTTTTACAATTTGGATTGATACTTGGTCTCAAATCCCCTGTAGCCTTTTTTTTGAGTATGGAGAGCATGAGAGAAATACATTTGCGGGTTTTTTCCAACTAACCAAAACAAATCTTTTTCTCCTTCTAATAACTTAAAAAATTACTGAGCAAAAGAAACTACAGCTCATACTTGCCCTGTATCTAGTGCAATCTGAGAAATAGCCTCTTTGCTAAATTTGGAGTTTACACATTTAAAATATTAAACTATAATGGGATGGAAAAAACACTTTTTAGCAACAACTTTGTATCTTCCAGGCTTGACTGTGGAGAAACCAAAGGTGTTGCCCACTAGCTATTGCTAGGACTGCTGTAAATGAAACACACACAGCAAAATCCTCAAAAAATAGCCCAAATGGAATTACAGAGGCAAATGATGTGGGTACACCATGGGCTTGATTCTTAATTATGCTATGCCCTCTTACAGAGCCAAAGGGATGAGACTCAGACCCTCTGACTCTAGGATATACATGCAAATTAAAATTTTTCATTTAAAAAAATAGTTTTAGACATATCAGTGCAAACATAATGCTATCCAAATCTAAACTGATAAAGTGTTGCCTTGTTAAACTAGCTTTGTAGAAAACTGTCACCATCACAACTGTAGTTGACGCAAACTTGAGCCATTCACATAAGTTAAGTGTGAACATCAATGCCTAAATGGGTCATTTAAATGCTAATGTCAAACTCATGAAGTTTTATTTTCTGTGTTTTTCTTTACGAAACAAGGAAGTTAAATACAAAAACTTTTTCAGTGCAACACTAAGTTTAACAATGTTAATTTTCCAAATTCTATGTTTAACTTAAAGATCCCACAGTAACAGTAACTCACTCATTTTGCAAATACTTTATGTAATAGTTCTATTATGAACAATTACACTAGTTATCACTAGTGCACTGTGTGTAGTGTAGGTAAATTAATTTTATGACAAGTGCAAACACAATCCAGCACACACTTCTGGGCATAATATTTACTACTATGATTAGTTCCATTGAACTTTTTCCCTTCCTGATTTGTTTAAATTCATAACTAATTTTGTGCTAGCCTGCAGTTTGCATTTAACATACATATGTATGCCACGCACATACATATACGTACATAAATGGTTAAATATGGTTAATAATAGTAACTGATAATGCAAATCACATTATTTCTCTGTTTTTAGAATCAGCTGATTGAAGATATATAACACCTCCATTATATTTTCCTTCATTATGTCATTTAGTGGATGTGGGTTCTTTGGGTATAGGCAGAACTGTATGTGTGTTAATGTGTTTTGAGGTTTATAATCTCTAGATGAGATGCCTATTTAATTATTAAAATGCAGAACAAACAGAATTGATTATGGATAGGAAGTTGTGAAATACCATAATGTCTGTTCTCATCTATTCAAGGGTGCAAATATTCTGGACTCTGTGCTTCTTATATGAAGTTAACACTGTCATAATACAGGGTACTGAACTAGATGGACCATTGGTCTGAACTCGTTTGGCCATTCTTGTATGCAGTTGCTAACCTGAATGGCTAAAGCAATTTTCTGTTTTCAAATTTCAAGTTACAGAAGATATAACTTCAAAGTGAGTCAGAGCTATGTTTATCCCTCTTATATGTCAGAGTTTAAGTGTGATGTTTTATGTATACACTCATCATGACAGTTGAAAAGGCTATAAAGAAAAGCAATTATATAATTGTTTTAAAGAATTAAGTAGTAGGAATAAAGGCTTTTAGAAACTACAGAACAGTTTTAATAATTATATCACCTGAAGTCAAGCTGCAAAATTATGTCCTAATTATTTGTGATGTGTAATTAACTATAAAGTTATAAGCATTGAAAGATTTTCAGAAATTATTTGATTTGATTTTTTTTCCATACACACAAACAACACCCCATCATTTTCTATTTTAGCAGTTTCCACAACTTAAATATTAAATTCTTTTTGTTTGCTTTCTGTTGTATTAGTAGTGTGTGTTTTGCAATTCTAATCTTCACGTTTTTCTTTCTTTATCACCGAAGTAGGCTTTTTGAAGCCGGGGAATTTTTCATAGCAATATTGACAGTGTTCACATTTGCATGATGACAGCCAAGGAATGGAGCAGTAATTTCTGAAATTGCAGAAGTATTTAGAACACTGATAAAAGCTGAAATATATTTTTGATGGATTGAAGTTAAGCATACATGATTTTTCCTGCTGTCAAAAGGCTCTGAATTTAGTGAATATTTGCCTGCTGTGAGAATGCAAGATTAACATCACAACCATCACCCGGGCACCCAAACCCTGCAATTTAATAGCTTTTTAGGTTCTTTCCTTTTTCTAAACAGCAATTAATCTCATTTTAGTACAATTTTCTCGTTTCTGAAGTCGCTCATTGAATCGCTGTTTTGTTCATATTTGGCTTCAGCTCCTCTGCATAGTCATTAAAGTCCCAATTAATGTCACCTTTAGCTGAAGAGTACTCATTTTTATTGAGAAAATGACAGTTGCTGCCATGAGTAGTGCAGTGTAATATACATTAATTGCCCTGTAACACTGGTAATTACGAGTTTTTCAAGCCTCTCAGTAAACTGTCATGCCTAGACAAGACTGTGCTAAAATAGATTACTCATTAGGGAGACCTGTCCTGTTTTCTGGTGGGTTCTTAGTGTTCATTTAAAAAAAAACTTGAGCTTGAACAAATAGTTGCCAAAAGCAATTTCCTCCAACAACATGCTTGTGTTGGGTTTTTCAGCCATCACTTAAGTCTGCGGTCAGCAAACAGACAGGGTGCAGTGGACTCTAGAGATGTTGAGCTTTGAACGTTTATTTATTTGGATCACAAGGATAAGCTTAACAGGTCTTAATTCAGTATTGAATGCAGATCTGATTAAAACAGACTTTTTTGGTATTGTGTTATAACAGGGCTACATTATGTTTTAAAAGAGCAGTTGCTGATTCCAGTGTTTTATGTCTGAAAATACTTTATCACATAGTGTTATTGACTGTCCAGTGAGTTGAAATTATTACGCCCATAATCAAATCATTCTGAATTGAGAAATAGCAGGGTCTGTTTAACATAATATATTTCAGGGACTGTACATCATTACAACGTGTATCTTTTAAAATTCTAGAATCAATAGATGGAGAGAATTGCATTAATACTGTGTGTGAAATGACTGGCTCTGAAAATGCTTTAATATATATTGTTAAATGTCACGCCCACTGACTCTATTGGGGGGAAGAAAACAGGTACTCCTAATTTCAGAATGAATATATTTCACTGCATTCTCTGTCTTCCAGTCTCTCTCATGTTTCACATTTGTTTTTTAAACATAAAGTAGTCCTCTCTAAAGTCCATTGCAGTACTAAACTGACAAAAGAAAACCTTTGTTTTATCTTTGTTATAACACCTGCTTTAGGCAATCTGCTCTTTTTCTCTCTCTCTCTCTCTCTCTCTCTCTCTCTCTAAATGAATTTTGTCACAGGCTTTCATATTCTCTTGTGGTGATGAGCTAATGAAAGTAGATAGTACAATTTGTGCTGACCAGGTAGCAACTGCCAGCTTGCAGCTGAGGATAGTTTCAATAAATAAATAAAATATAGCATTATATCACTGATTTACCCATTACATGACATTAATAGTGAGAAACCTTGGTGTGTTTATCTGTTTGTATTGGTGTGCATTTATCGAATTGTTTATGACAAGACTAATTGGGGTAATTGTAGACACTGAAATTACCTGTCAGCTATATGTAACCACACTCCCTTTCTTTCTGACAAATGATGACAACTGAGGGACCCCATAGCATTACTCATGATGGCTTTTCGAGTGGTAATAAGGACAATAGGGGCCCTGGCTAATTTGACATGGACAGCCTTCACAACAAGAAGCCAGCTAAATGACTTGTCAGTAGGGGAAAGAAGTCGGAAAAGTAATGGAGTCCCCCATGGCGCTCTGACAGGGAGATGAGGCAATTTCAACGGAAAGTGAAAAGACTTCAGTTTGTCAAGTATTTAGAACAATCAGAGAACAGCTAGAGGCTGGAACCTGACAATAAATTTGTGAACCATGGTAGCAGTTTCATATAGGTCAGTTATTTCATAATGGCTGTGAAGCTTTCATAGGTTTCTGCTTTCGTAGTATACTTCACATCCGCCAACTGGTGCTTTGTCACCTTAAATTTGTGCTTCGCTTTACACAGTAGGAATAATAGTTAAGGTTACAGAGAAACAGAAATGTAAGACAGCATGATTTTCTGACACCAGTCTTTTGAAAAATAAACAAAACTTTCGATAGCAATAGTGTGATTGTATCTATTACAAGCTGGTGATGTTAACAAATTCTCTATTGTACTGGCCTGCACCGTTTTATGGATAAGATGTGAAGTAATCTCTTTTTCACCAACAAAATGAAATAAAATGCAACCTTTTTTATCTTTTCATCCTTTTGTACATACTTTAAAAATTTTAACGTTCATTTCCTACTGCTTGCTCTTGAAAAGTATTCCAATTCTCTAGTTATGACCTCTATTGAGACAGTATAACTGATTACACAGAAGAGACTTGTGATTTCATTGTGTGGTCTGCAGAACGTGATGTACTTGAGTGTTTAAAATTAGAAAAACTCTTGATTTAAATATCACTTTTGTCCCTCACTGATCATATATGTTTTTACCTGTGACTTCAGGAATCTGTTACTATTTATATCAGTGATGTTGATCTTTTTATTTGCACTGAGGGATTAAAAGTCAAAGTAAGATTAAAGCATCAGTAATGTGCTGTGTCTTCTGAATTCTTGACGTAGGATTTTGCATTGCTTAGAAGTGTTTATGGGCTTTGCATGGATCTAGTGAGAAGCATCAACTTTTTCTTTCTGAAGTAATCATTTTTTAGAAAACAAGATTGTACATAGTTAAAAATTTTTACTTTTGACAACTTTTTTCCTTCGTTTTTGCTAATGACCCACCACACACATACACATTTTAATCATTCGAAAACTAGTGCAACAAGTGTTTATTCACGAACTCTGGATCCCAGCCCTTTAAATAAGTGCTTCAAGATGTGTGTCTCATCTCATGAGTAACACATCTTTTGACCTGGTTTTACTAAAATTAGCTGTATAGGCTTTCTATTTTCTCCACCTTCCCCCTCCGGTTCCCCCACTCTGATGTATACCATAGATGCTGTCTTTTACATAATGGTCTTAAAATAGAAACTCTTTTTGCCATATACAAAAAAATAAAGGATGGCTTATTGGCACAAATCTCTTCCCCCTCTCCTTTAGTCAAATGGTCCTCCTTTATGAGTCTCGTTATTCAGCTTTGAAGGACTCTTAATTTGGCCACCAGGGAGTTTGGCCCTTTATGCTCAATACCAGAGCATTTCAAAAATATGTTTTTATTTCCTGTGCTTTGGCAATTGTGTCAAGGAAAAGCCTTAATAAATTGAAGGAGTCTGTCATGCCTGCAAGATGGGCTGTTGAGTCAGGTTTTAAATGTAGTTTTCCCCTTATTTTGACAAAAACAACTCCAAAAACCTATGAGGTGATCATTTAAACATGATATGCACATACGTGAATCTCCTTTACTATACTTGCCTGTCATGCACATGTTCTCCTAAGTTTGCCAAATAGTTTTCCTACCTAGTTATTTTCTAGGTTGTTCCTCCAGCAGAGCTAATGAAATCACCAACATATGTGAGAGTGGGTTAAGTGTAAGATCTTCTTTCTCTGTCTGAAGCAGAGCTTTTGAGTTGTTCATATTCAAGTCCTCTCAGAGTACTACAAGATTGGGAGTGCTTAAACACTGTGGCGTCTAGAATTGTTTCAGCATGTTCTCTTTGGGCCATATTCTTCCTTCATTATCAGTAGAGTTGCACAGATACGAATGAGAGCAGAATTTGCACCATTAATTATGGATTGTTTCAGTGTCATTCATGCATATAATTGCCTCATTGCCAATAACTGAATTTAATGTCACCACAGACCTTTTTAACACATCCTACATCATCTCATCTTTCCAAAAGGCATCCCAGGGTTCTTATCATTCCTCCCACCTCCATGCACCCTAATGTGATTTGGTGGCTACATACTGATATCCAGATATCAGACTGAGAGGATTATATGTTCTCTGTTCATCTTATGCAGCCTGCAAAACAGCCTTACAATTCCTGTTAAAGTCACTAGTGGCAGATAAGTGGCTGAAACTCCACAAAGGTTTCTTTGTTGTTATAGTTACATTAAATGTCATTTAATTTTTATAAAAGTACAGAATACTGTATCCAATCAATAAGCATATTAAAGCCTTATGCACATTTGAAGCAATTGATGGACAAATATGGCCAAAGTCAGACCTATCAGAAAATGGACACACTTGGGTCTTAGTCCTGTAATTTATTGACTTAATTCCTAATATCAATACATTTGAAACCTGCATCTTGTCATGTTCATTGTTTTGTTTGGAAATTATATTTTGCCCATGATTATAAGTAAAGTAAGAAGAAAATGCTTTGTTCGTGAATATATCTTTTCCCTTATGTGACCTGTATCTTGAGGCACAGTAGATAATCACAAAATTAAGTAAAGTATAAAAATATAATTAGGAAGGCCAAAAAAGAATTTGAAGAACAGCTAGCCAAAGACTCAAAAAGTAACAGCAAAAAAAGTACATCAAAAGCAGGAAGCCTGCTAAATTACCAGTGGGACCTCGGGACAATTGAGATGCTAAAGGAGCACTCAAGGAAGATATGGCCATTGTGGAGAAAATAAAAGAATTCTTTGCATTGGTCTGAACATCTGAGGATGTGAGGGAGATTCACAACCTGAGCCATTCTTTTTTAGGTGACAAATCTGAGGAACTGTCCCAGATTGGAGGAAGTTTTGGAACAAATTGACAAATTGATAAACTAAACAATAATAAGTCACCAGGACCAGGTGGTATCCACCCAAGGATTCTGAAGGAATTCAAAGGTGAAATTGCAGAACTACTAAGTGAGGTGTGTAATCTATCATTTAAATCAGCTTTCTGTACTAGATGACTGGAAGATAGCTAATGTGCCACAAATTTTTTAAAAAGGCTCCAGAGATGATCACTGCAATCACATGCCGGTAAGCCTAACTACAGTACCTGGCAAATTGGTTGAAACTATAGTAAAGAACAGAATTATCAGAGACACAGATGAATAAGATTTGTTGGGGAAGAGTCAACATGGTTTTTGTAAAGGGAAATCATGCCTCACCAATCTACTAGAATTCTTTGAGTGGGAGTAAACAAGCATATGGACAAGGGTGTTCCAGTGGATATAGTGTGCTTAGATTTTCAGAAAATCTTTCATAAGGTCCCTCGCCAGAGGCTCTTAAGCAAAGTAAACAGTCATGGAATAAGAGGGAAGGTCCTCTCCTGGATTAGTAACTAGTTAAAAGATAGGAAACAAAGGATAGGAATAAATGGTCGGTTTTCAGAATGGAGAGACGTAAATAGTGGTGTCCTCAGGGGTCTGTAATGAGACCTATACTATTCAACATATTCATAAATGATCTGGTAAAAAGGGTAAACTGTGAGGTGGCAAAATTTGCAGATGATACAAAACTATTCAAGAAATTAAGTCCAAATCAGACTGCAAAGAGTTACAAAGGGATCTCACAAAGTGACTGGGCAACAAAATGGCAGACGAAATTCAATGTTGATAAATGCAAAGTAATGCACATTAAAAAACATAATCTCAACTGTACAAATAAAATTATGGGGTGTAAATTAGCTGTTACTACTCAAGAAAGAGATCTCTGAGTTATTGTAGATAGTTCTCTGAAAACGTCCACTCACTGTGCAATGGCAGTCAAAAAGCTAAAAGAATGTTGGGAATCATTAGGAAAGGGATAGATAATAGGACCGAAAATATCGTATTGCCTCTTTATAAGTCTATAGTATGCCCACATTTTGCCCACACTGCATGCAGATCTGGTTGCGCCATCTCAAAAAAAAATGATACATTGGAATTGGAAAAGGTACAAAAAAGGGCAACTAAAATGATTAGGGGTGTGGAAAAGCTTCCATACGAGGAGAGATTAATAAGACTGGGACTTTTCAGCTTGGAAAGAGACAACTAATGGGGGCATGATAGAGGTCTATAAAATCATGACTGGTGTGGAGAAAGTAAATAAGGAAGTGTTATTTTCTCCTCCTCATAACACAAATCTAGGGGTCACCAAATGAAATTAATGGGCAGCAGGTTTAAAACAAACAAAAGGGAAATATTTCTTCACACAATACACAGTCAACCTGTGAAACTCCTTGCCAGAGGATGTTGTGAAAGCCAAGACTATAAAGGCGTTCAAAAAAGAACTAGATAAGTTCATGAAGGATTGGTCCATCAATGTTGTTAGTCAAGTCAGAGATTGCTGTTTGACAGAGACTGGGAATGGCTGACGGGATGGATCACATGATGATTACCTGTTCTATTCATTCTTTCTGAAGTACCTGGCACTGGCCACTGTCTGAAGACAGGATACTGGATAGATGGGCCATTGGTCTGATCCAGTATGGCCACTCTTACAATTTCTTAATCATTCCCTTTGCTTTTTTATTTTTTTTTTAAATATAGGTGAATTTCCTGCTTGTGAAAAGTGCTGGGTAAAGCTGGTTAGAAATTTTGTCCCAGAGTGATTATTTGAAAGAAAATAGTGTCTGCAAGATTGATATTTTTCACAGGAAAAACAATTTCATTTTACTAATTTTAAATTCTAATTTCCATTCAGAACATCAAAATAAAAAATGTATTTTGGTGCATGACACCTGGAAGAAAACAGGACTGTTAAGAAAGCTACAAGAAGGACTTTCTTTCGTTTGGGTAGATTTGACCGGTTTCTAAATATTTTTTTAAAAATTGATGCAAAATGTTTTCATTTTTAAAAACATTAATTATATACAAGCACACATATATATACACAGAAACAGACATTAGAGAGTTGTACCTTTTAGTTTGTTTGTTTTGGTATTTATTTTTAATGCTGAATTAACGAAGTGCTGATAGTTTCCCATTCAATTTCCCCTCACTGAATGAAGATTACTGTGGCTGTTTAGGGATTTGAGATTTATCATTTAATTTAAATTCCCAACACTGATCATAGATGTTGAAGTAATTAATAATTTGATTGATACAGCTCCATGTCTTAATTACTTTAAACCTGGTAATTGGGGAGTTCAGTTATGTTATATAAAGAAGAGTAATAAATGCCTCCTGACCTACAAACTGTCCAGATTCACTTATAAATGGAAGAGCATTAATGAGAACCTAAGAAGTTTCAAATTGTAAAATGAACCAATCTGGTGGATTATTAATTATGTGAGTGTCAAAGCATTCTAGTTGTTGCATGTAGGATTAAACAGTTAATTCAACAACTTTGTAAAGCTTGTTATAATAGTAAGCGGCAATAATCGATACAATATTATATTAGAAATATTATTAATGACCTAAATGTCATTTGCTGTTTTTATTACATTTTATTGTCTTTAGTTTGTAATTTAAACTGCTTTCTAATTAATTTTAGTCTGACTTGTTTTGAAGTAGTAAAACCTACCTATCTAATAGATGACACATGTTGTAGAGAACCAAACAAGATCCTCATTTCCCCTAGATCAATCAGCATTGAAATAATTAACTGGATTTTTGTTTTTCCTGCAATTTTTTAAGAAACACAATACAATTGAATTTGTCCAGCTTTTTTTAAAAGGGGGAAAAAATGACGCAAATTACCTAAATGTTTTATCTGACTACATTCTCTTTTAACTGTTAAAATATCCTGAAGCACTCGATCACATTGCCTTTTAATTTTAAAGCCATGTGCTGTACTAGTGAATTGCAGATGTTACTGATTTGAGCTGAAAGTTCTCAGTGTGTTTACCAGAACACCAGGCTGGCACTAACAAGGTCCCAGCTAGGTCAAAGACCTAGAATCGACATCTTTCTTAAATCTTACTCTTGTGAAAAGTAGAAGCCCAGGTCAGGGCAGCCACCTGATGGCATTACCTCTTACAACCACTGATTAGATTAGCTCTACATTTATCAACTACACAGAGACTAACACTTAACCTTTTAACTCGAGTTTTGATCTATTGCTTTTTATAAAATGGTGAATGTTATTGTCCTAAAGTGTTGGTTCAGTACCAGTGAAGTACAACACGCAATTTTTCTAGCTTTGGTGACTGCTAGGTTTACACAGCTATGCAAAATTCACACTTTTTGTCGGGGTGGGGGGTGGATAATTTTGATTCCTGGATATTTATAGTAACTATTTTACTTTTTTACATTTCTTTTAATTTGTCTTTGGGAATTTTCTTACTCTCTTACACTGGATTTAAAATCAGCAAATGCATAATATAGGTAGTTTAAGTGTTGCTTTCAGTCTTAAATTGTTCATTGAGAAATATCTTGGAGTTTTCCAAAGAAACCACACACAATTTCATTTCTAGTTTAGTTTAGGCTGGTGTTAGGCTCCTCTTCCCCCCTTTCTGGGCTCAACCAGAAATGTTAGTGTCACTGACTGACCTGTGAGGAGTATATTCTGACTCTGTTAGTTGCAAAGACTGGCAATGCACAGATGGTATATGTGATAGGTTGTCAGCAGAGATTTAGAATGTTCCTGCTCACGCATATTGACAGCCTGAGCTCTTCATCTTGCTACAATCTTGATACAGGAAAGTCACAAAGTGTAGGGGTTGTGTCTAGAAAAAGATAGCTGGGCTGCTTCAGCAGTAACATCTAAAATATTGTTTAAAGGCAACATTTCTCCACCATTCCAAGGTAGAGAAGCCTATTTGAAAGCTCTCCAGCTCATCACCACTGAGCTGGACCCAGGGACGTACAGAGTATGGACACTGTAGTCCTGAATCAATTTGCTGGGAGAGCTACAAATGTTTGAAACTTGGATTGCAGCAGCAGCAAATTATGCATCTAACAGCAGCAAAACTGGAGAGTAAGAGAACAGTAGTAGCAGAGCAGGTCTAGGTGATAGAAAATATGTCTAAACTGACACCAGCAAAATCAAAGAGGAGGCAAAGCCCCTAACAAAATCTTCTTGAGCTTCTCAGGGCCCCATCTTAAGTACAAAGATTGAACAAAATGCAGAACAGATATGTGAAGGGAGCAATTGGTTCTACGTTGAGGGAAAGTAATAGCCTGGCCATGAGCTCTTCTTTGCCTCTTCTGTCATTGGGAGTTGCCATGAAATGAGAGCACTAGCTAACTTTGTACCTTTTGTAGGGCCTTTCCTTGTAGCTGTTAGTAGCCAGTTCTCAGGCCATAACACAAGCCCAGCATGACACACAGCCCATGCCTATTAGAAAAGCTGTCCCTTGGGTTGAAATGTGCCACCTTTCATTACAATAATCTTTCGTGTAGGCCATCTCTTTATTACAAACTTTGGTCAATACATGTTATGTTGGCATAAAGCTGCTTCAATTAGTATATCATTTGTTCATGTGCATACTTGTATGGGCACTGCGCATATTCACCATGAGTGCTTTGGTCGTGGTTTTGCTGTAGATCAAGGAAAGAACACTTTGAAGTGCTTCTAAAATCAAATTGATCTACTCCGACAGAGAATGTCAGAATTTTAAATCATCACCCCCCAGTATCAGTTAGACTAAACAATAATTTAAATATCATGGAGTACTTTGCAAAATGTGTATTACTAAGTATAACATAAAAGTAAACAACTTTTTTTTTTAGTGTCATTCGTGTTATACGTATCAGAAACTAATGTCAGGGCTAAGATCCTGAAAATAATATTTGACATATTTCTGAAGAGCAAGCCTCAATATACTGAAAGGTATGTTTAATCTCTGGCACTTTCTCTCAGCTAATGTAAATAAGAGTAGCTTCACTAATGTCAGTGCAACCATTCTAGTTTACACCATTATGCCTTATATGTGGAGTCTAAAGAAAGAAATGGGTCATAGGAATTATTATTTTATAAAGTAAGAGGAAGATAAAACAGATCTCCACACAAGGTTTTTTTTATTGTGTTCCAATAGTTACAAAAGAGAGTTGATAAAATTTGTTACAATGGAAAGATAACTCTTGACCCATTACTTAGCACTTCCTATTGGCGTCAGATTTTTTCAAATCATTTGTAAGATAATGGGCTGTTGCCAGATCTTATATCAGAAAATTCCTGCTTGCAACTACAAAAGCCATCATTGAATATATTATTTTGCCTCTCTATATTTATTACAGTAGAATCTTTATTGCTAAGGTTTGCAACTCTTTGGGGCAGGGACGATCTTTCCATTATCTTTGTGTACAGTGACTTGCACAGTGGAGCCTTGGTCCCTGATTGAGGGCTCTAGGCTCTACTTAAATTCAAATTTCAGGTAATAATCTAAACCATCTTTTAGCTGCAACACAGAATTGGCCAAAGGCTCTAGTTCCTTTATAGCAAAATGTGGACAAAACCCAAAGTCTGACACGAAATTCAGAATGGGATGCACCAATTAGTAAATGGTATGCCAGCACATTAAAATAAGAAGGTTGATAACAAATGGCAGTGAGTATGATTGGAGAAACCTGTTGAAGGCAGCAATAGCAATGCCTTATTTGGGAAGACATGTAGCACTAAATTGTATATAGTGCAGCAACATTTACTGCAGCAGGATTTGCATATATAAGCCATATACAGTCTGAGATGAAGCCCACATACTAATAATATTTATAGGGAACACACTGACTGTCAAAGGTACTGAATTTTGGAGAGCATTCCACATTTTAGCTGAATTTGGCTACCTGTTCCTCTGCACAACAGCATGTCCTGCATGTGTGTCCTCATCCAAAGACATTGTAGCCTGGGATAAGTGTATTAAACTAGGAATCGAAGACTGAGTTCCTGGCTGACTCTATTGGCTGTGATTTGTATTTCTGTGCACTTGTGCACTCGTGCTGCGACTGAGCAAGGCCTTGTGTCTCACTCTGTATGTTAGCCAAGCATCATTCCCCAGTAAACAAATAAGCTAACTGAAAGTTGGCACAAAATAACTTTGAGGCCTCTAATTTGCACCTAAATCATATCTAGTCAGCCACAATACATCTAAGAAGGGATATACCAAGTCTATGAGTTTGTCTATCCTATCTGTAACTGTTGCTCTTACTACAAGACCATACTCCCTTTCCCGAGCCAGAAATATTACCCAGGATTCCTAAACAATTCAACTCAAAAAGCATGTTAAAAACCCACTAGTGGCTGGTCCACATAGAGGATGCCAGTTAGTTCTTTAGCCCAAGTGTCATAGGTCTGTTCTGAGTACCCAAAGTAGTTCTTCGAGTGCTGGTCCCTATGTGGATTCCAGACGTGAGCGTGCATGCGTGCAATGCACTGGAGCCACAACTGTTTAGAGTAGTCTCTCTCAACCCACATGCATGCCTTGCATCACCAACATGACACATCTGAGGTCTCATGAGGCTGCACAGGTCGACGCACCTTCAAATTCCTTTTACCACCACATGGCCAGGGTTGGAACACTTCTCTTCATGTAGCAAAAAAACCCTAAAATAATCTTTCGTTAATAGATAGTAGTTTTAGAGTATTTTTAGCATAGTTTTTACATAGTCTTACATAGTTCAATGCTTTAACAGTTGCAGTTAGCACTAAGATTTATAGCCTTTAGTAATTCCCTCCCTGGGGCATTTCACCCGTGTCGGGGGATTATGTCCAAACAAGCCAAGTTCAAGAACTGCGACACATGCCCACAATTGTTCTTGGTGAGTGACAAGTTCCATCATTGTCTCTGCTGCCTTGGTGAGACTCACACACTCCTCTAAAAAAAGGACAGTAGAATAAATCCCACATCACTATCAGGGTCATGGCTTCTACTCCCCCTACTCCTCAGAATGAAAAAGGGGGGAGACCTTTGCCCCATTCTGGGCCTTGAATCAGTTTGTCTGCTAATTCCACTTCCACATGGTTACACTCACCTAAATCATCTCCTCCCTCACATGGGGCCCGGTTTGTGGCTCTCAATATGAAGGATGCATACTTTCATGTAGACCTTCATCCCACCCACCAAAAATTCCTTCATTTTATGGTCAGGCATTCCCATTACCAATTCCATGTTCTCTCCTTTGGGATACCCATCACTACTTGCGTGTTCACAAAAGTCTTCGCCGTTGTCACGGCGTATATGCATCACCTGGGCCACTTCTTATTCTTGTACCTGGATGACTGGCTTCTGGTGGTGTCTTCCTGCGACCGCCTCCTCATTACCATCTGGATGCTGTGGAACCTCCTTACCAATCTGGAAGTTTGTATGAACAACGAAAATTCCACTCTCATATCTACCAGAGAACTCACATTCATAGGAGCATGCCTAAAGTCTCACAAAGCATGGGCCTTCCTTCCCAGAGACCAGTTTGCAACATTTATCAATCTCATTACACAGCTACGTCATTGTAGAAGGTGCAGTGGCCTTCCTCCGAGGCTGGGCCTGAGGAAGGGCCGCAGCCCCAAGCGCAGTCTGTCAAATGGGTGGTGGGCCAGTCTGCTCGGCAACATAGTCGGACAGCAATAGGCCCGCCTGACTGGCCAATCCACCCAGAGAGAAGCAGGGCCTCTGCCGGGGCTGGGAGTATAAAAGGCAAGGCCTGCAGCTCAGTGAGAGACCGGCTGCCGCTTTGTGCCAGCTGGGCCGCTGCCAAGAGCAAGGTCTTTCCTGAGCAGAGGCGCCAGGAATGGCCCAACCTACTAGGGCCCCAGGACTGGATAGGGCCTCTGGGCCCCAGGGACTAGGGCCAAGCCCTCTGATACTCTGGGGTGGGAGACACCCTCCAAAGCGGGCCCTGACCTGGATGAGCTGTCTGCCGCAGAGCCTCCGGACGCGGGACCTGACCTAGATGAGCTGCCTGATGCCGAAGGCCCCAGGGACCCTGCGACCTGGACGAGCTGCCCCTCACCAAGGAGCTCCCTGCCCTGCCTCCTATCGACAAGGAGGGACTGCTGAGCCTGCCATGGGCCGTGTACCCCAAAGACCCTAAGGAAGCAGGTATCTGGGGATTCAGGGAGAAAGTAGCCCAGGGACAGCAATAGCCGTGGCTGAGTTTGAGGCCCGACCCTGTCGGCGTGTTGCAGTGGGAGCCCCACAAACACAGTGGCAACACCTGTGCCACTGCTAGGGCCCTGGGCTGGGATGCAGTGGAGTTGAGTGGGCCTGCGTCCCCCTTCTCCCTTCCTTGGGCACCCGGGAAAACGCATTCTTCCCCATTGCTATAATAAGGCCACGTTGCCTGCCCGCCCCACCATGGGCCGGGGCGATTGACTCTGTGTGTGCCCGCCCTGCCAACGGCTGGGGCAAGAGACTACTGACTAATCCACCCTACCGGGGGCTAGGGAGAAAGGTTACCAGCCGCTCTCACGACCTGAGACCCAGGAATAAGCCGGGTAGTGAGATGCTAACATTCCCCCTTTTTTGGAAGGTGCAGTGGCCTTCCTCCAAGGCTGGGCCTGAGGAAGAGCCACAGCTACCTGCCCAGACGAACCGCCGGGCTACACTCATCCTCGTATTCACCATTGCCTCTCACTCCTGGGACACATGGCGGAGTCTGCTTCTGTTATCCATATGCCCACCTCCACATTAGGTGCATCCAACAGAGCCTCAAAGTACCCACAAAAGGACCACCTCAGCAAATGAATCTTCATCAGTAGTAACATCCCTGTCATGGTGATGCGACCCATCCAAGGTTCTAGTGGGCACCCCTTCAACCCTCCTGTATTCGACACCACCTTTAGCACGGATGCTTCACTCGAGGGCTGAGGCACCCCATGCATGGCTACACAATTCAGGTCCTATTGTCACCCAGAGAAGCAAGGATGCATATCAACATCCTAGAACTGTGAGCAGTCCAGTGCGCTTGCCAAGCACTCTTTCCTCTCATCCAGTCCAAGCACATACAACTCCTCTTGGACAACATGTCAGCAGTATTTTATACAAATAAGCAGGGCAGAGCCAGGTCTCCATCACTTTGCCAAGAAGCAATCCGATTATGGAACTGGTACCTACAACAGAATGTCACACTTCAGGCAACCCATATACAAAGCATGGACAACATCCTTGCAGACAAGTTAAGCCATTCCTTTCATCACAATCGCAAGTGGGAACTCCATGACCCCATTCTTCATTCCATCTTCTGCCAGTGGGGCAATCCCCGATGGGACCTGTTTGACACAACCATCAACCATAAACTTCCCCTCTTCTGCTCCAGAGGAGCTCTAGAACATGTCTCTCAGCAGGATGCCTTCCTCATCCAATGGGCACCAAGTCTCTGATACACCTTTCCACCAATCCCATTATTTCCCCAGTTACTAAACCAAGAGCGAAGGGATTGAGCAACCCTCATATTTATAGCCCCCTTCTGGCCCCGCCAGTATTGGTTCACGGACCTCCTTCATCTTTCGACCTGCCCCCTAATCTACCCTCGTCTCCTTCTGAACCTCCTCACCCAACAGCAGAGCTGAATCCAACACTGCAACCCACATCCCTTCCACCTGCCTGATATGTGGATGGGACTTGCAAATAGATATTGCATGTTCCATGCCAGTACGTGACATACATATGCATAGTTGATGCCCCATGACCAGGGCCTGCTACCACACCAAATGGAGACACTTCACGGCATGAGAATCCAATAACCATCATACCTTAGCACACATATCCGTACTAATTATCCTAGACTATCCACTCTTCACCTCTCAGTCCTCGCCCATTCTTCCATACAGGTACATCTGATGGCAATCAGTGCCTTCCTTCCACTGGTAGATGGATTCTCTGTTATCAGCCACCAAGCCTCTACTCAGTTTCTCCACGGCCTCCTCAACACATTTCTCTTTCCATCAGAAAGCCTACCCCGCCTTGGGACCTCAACTTTGTACTTTCAACTCTCACTAAGCTGCCAATCAAGTCTCTAGCTCCATGTCCACTCACCTACCTGTCAATGAAAGTGCCCTTCCTAATGGCCCTCACCTCTGCCAGGTTAGTCAGCAAACTGGCAGCCTTAATGGAGGACCCTCTCTTCACAGTGATCCACAAAGTCTTCCTACGATTCCACCCCAAATTCCTCCCCAAGGTAGCCTCATCATTCCACCTCAACCAAGTCATTCATTTCCCCGTCTTTTACCCTAAACCACACTCCTCCAACAGGGAATGCACATTGCACTTCCTCAACATTTGTCGAGCACTGGCCTTTTTCCTCCAGATCACCTACACTTTCTATGCCTCACCCAGACTTGCCTTCTGTTCCTAACGCATCTCTAAATGGATCTTCCGCTATATCACGGAGTGCTACTCCCTATCCCAAGTTCTCCACCACTGGGCATCACAGTACACTCTACAGGGGCACACGTCACCATGTCCGCCTTCGTCGCAGATGTCCCATGGCATGACATTTGCAAGGCAGCAGTGTGGACCTCTGTTCATATGTTTACGGCACATTACACCATAGTTAGCTCATTAACCACAAATGCACCAGTGGGCCACACAGTCCTACAGACTCTCGTATCTGCCAAGCCCTTGCATCCACCTCCATGCTGAATACTGCTCGCTATACTACCACATCTGGAATCCATATAAGGACCAGCACTCAAAGAAGAAAATGTTACTTACTGTAACTGATGGTTCTTTGAGATGCGTGGTCCATATATGAATTCCATTTCCATCCCCTCTGTTACATGCCTGTCACTAAGAGGAAACTAAAGACGCGTCATCCCATTCATCCTCATAAGACATTGGATGGGCCATGTGGGTGATGTAAGGCAAGCACACAGGTCGACGGAGACTACACAGTTCTGTCTGGAGAGTAAACAGTTCTGTCTCTGGTGTATGCACACCCATGTCTGGAATCTAGACAGGGACCACACATCTTGAAGAACCATCAGTTATATTAAGTAACCTCCTTTTCCAGGTTTTAAATATTAGTGATAACTCAGCAGTGGGATGGGTCTTTTTGGGTTTTGTGCTTTTGGATTTGTAATGATTTTCTATGTTTTTCCTCACTCAGTGGCATGTGAGCCACAGAGGATCTTCTGGCCCTTAGAAGAACATTCCACAAAATGGCCAAACGGCTTTAGAATAGGTTGAAAAGATGAAAGCGCCTGTTTGCATACAGAAGGACCAAATAATATTTCCATAAGAAATAAACATTAGCTCTTTCCTTTTTACTAAGCCATTCATTTATTACAAAAATATACATTTCAAAAGTGCCTTCAATTGTTTTTTATTCTCAAAATCAGTCAGCCCTTCATAAATGTGCAATTTTCTCTTTACTCAGAGCAGTATCTTGCAAAATTTAGTTTGTTGTGTAATAAAAGTTGCACTGCATGTTGATTTGGCACATATGGAATCAACTCATACAGTAAAAGTAAGCTGTACAATTTGTTTGGTTTACAAAACCAATAAAAGTACAAAATACTCCAAAATAAATATTTAAAATTCCTTTTATGCATTGAATTGAAAATATGAGAAACTAAATCTAAAAAGAAAGCATTTGCACTCATGGAATTCAAGTGAAACTTATAGAAGTATAATTAAAAACAGCATTGTGTTAGTCACACATTGCTGTGGGAGAGGAAGATTATTAAATGTGTATTGCTACCCTTTTTCCTTAAACTAAACTAATTTTAACACACTATGGCCACAATACAAAGAAAATACAGAATTGGTTTTAACACAAAGATCCTCAGGTGCACAGACTGTAACTCTGGGGCCATGTGCAAAGGTGAGGGAAATCTCTCTCATAGCTGTTTGAGGGCTGTTCTGACTTACCCTAAACTGGAGAAGCCACAAAAGATTGAAAATGTAGGCCAGGATTGATATGACATAGGAGCAGCCCAATGACATCCATGCTCTCTCTTCACTGCTGCAGCCACTGAAGGATCACCTACACACTGAGATGATTTGCCTTGGATATTTTATAGAGGGCTTTCAGCCAAAGTAGCTGGCAGTGCAGTATAAAATAGCCTCATCAAACCCAAGGATCTGGCCCAAAGTGTTTCTTACTTACGTGGTGATGCAAAGTTTACAGGTGGTGGTGGTTTCGGGTTTTGTTTTTTTTAACTATGCTGCTCCCAGTTTTTCATTAAATGTATCTTTTGTTGGCTTGACCTTGCATTTATGGAGGTGAAAAAGTAATAATGACAATAATGTTTGTGGAAAGTAAATTACTAACAACACTGGGTCTTGTGACCTTTTTCCATTTAGCAAGACAAATCACAAGCTAGTAAAGCAGACCTGAAAGTATATACATTAACAAAAGTTTAGCAATGGCTGGGAATCTGGGAGGCAACACATCAGACTGTCATGGATATAGAATCACTTGTGCCAATTCACTCACCACTGCCACCGGCTATAATAATGAAAAATCCTCTGATTTCTTACATCATTCTCTTTGCTTTAAAAAAAAGATAGGTGAATTTCCTACAGATGAGAGGTTCTGGGAGGAGCTGGTTGGGAATTTTTTGTCTAATGAGTTTTCAACAGAAAATGCAGTTTCTGCAAAATTGAAATTTTTCATAAGAAAAGATTTTTACTTTTCCAAAAAATTTTCATTTCCCACTGGAAATGTTGAAATGAAAAAATTTTCACCTTGGATAGGCTTAATCAGTATTGAAATATTTTTCTTTAAACTCATCCAAAATGTTTAATTTTGAATCTGTTCAAAAAAATTAAACTGCATTTATAGCGCATTACCTTATTGGAGTTGTTCTGACCCCCATTCTCTACTCTGGGCCAGGCTTCCTAGGAGATTACATCTCCCATAGTGCATTTCCTCTGAGGGAGCATCACATGAGTTACATGACTATGGGGACCAGAACTATCATTCTTGAAAGACAATAGAGAAAGACAGACTAATGCTGAAAGTCAATTTGGGAAGGTGAAACAAAACGTTTATATTTTGGAAATGTGAAAAAGTTTTATTGTGATAAAAATGTCAAAACAAAATGTTTCAATGTTTCCAAATCAAAATTTTTTTGGACTTTCCATTCTATGGAAAATTTTGACATTACAATTTTTTGTCATGTTTCAGGACTGTGATGCTGGTAAACCTGATGCCAGCTTTTGCCAAGGGCATAGGCATCAGCTGAACACTGACAGATTCATAGCTGGAAATCAGGCTAGGTCACCTGTATGTTAGCTTGTCCCATCAACTTGAATTCTGGAAGAAAAAAATAAAGATAGCTGACCTCACAATTCTTCATCTTTTTGCTGTTTGGGCTCTCACAAGACTGGAGCTAGGACACAAAATCAGAGATCCCCAGGGTCAGCCTGAGTTAGCTGAAAAGTTTTAGTTAGCTAAAAGACATTGAAGGCTGACAGATTATTATATCTCTGTCATCTATTGGGACCATAGACTGTAACTCATTTATGTGTATATGTATGCTTGCTTTAACCTGTAAATAACTCTCTCATTTCTTTTCTTAGTTAATAAATCCTTAGTTGACGTAGGATTAGCTAGCAGCGTTGTCTTTGATGTGCTTTCTAAGGTACAAAATGATCTGGGGTAAGTGTCTAGTCTCTTGGGCCTGGGAGCCACCTGAATATTTTGTGAACATTGGTGTAAGCGACAATTTATGATTAAGTCCAGCTTTTCTGAGTAGGGGGGATAGACTGGCATGTCCAAGGGGACAGTCTGTGACTCCATAGTAAGGTTGGTATAATGCTTCAGGAGTTCACATCTGTTACTAGATTCATGAAATCTAATTATAGAACATAGTTTGAGATATCTACCCTGCTATTTGACAGTCTACCCTCTACTCTGACGGTGGCACTTACGGTAGTGAACCACTCCAGACACTGTGACAGGGACAAAAATAAATATTGAAATTTTGGAATTTCCTGTGGGATGGAAATTCCAGATTTCACTCAGATCTAGGGCTGAGATTGACAGTACTGTACTGATAGCACTCTAACTATAGAGCATGGATGGCAGGGGAGTTCGTTTCCTTTTCCTAGTCTTCTCAAACCTGATTTCAAAAGATTAATTACCAGTTGAGCTGAATGGAAATTTTAGACTCCATTCCCCTTCCATCTTTGGCCTCTATGCTAAGTTTTCCAATAAGATGTCATGGTATTGTGATGTGGTCATGTCCACTATGGACTCCGATGAGATCACCAAATCATATATAACAAATATGTTGAATAACCATCAGAAGGCAACTACTTGCAGTCCTCATCAATTTGATCCTAATTCATAGAGCCCCGCAAATCCACAGATACCTGCTTTATATCTGCAGACTATTTTTGCGGATCGTGTGGATCTAGATGGATCCAGATATTTTGTATCCATGCAGGGCTCTGCAGCACACGCTCATCCAAATGGAGCAGCTGTCACTCAGCCCTTAGACTCCAGGTCGGCTCGCTGAATCATGCAGCAGCAGGCTGTGATATGTGGCAATAGCCCACTGGGTATTCTGGGAGTTGTAGTCCCCAGCTTGCTTGAACGTGAGAGATGAACTTCAGCTGCCAGAAGGAAGCACACCTGTGCGCTCCTGCACAGTGAGCCAAGCGCCATTTTGAAAGCCATCTTTACTTTAAACTGGAGGACGCTGTGAGCAGAGTAGTTGTCACGGCTGTCTATCCCACCCAGGTCTGCGTGCATTAGAGCTGCTGAAGCTGTGTAGGAGTATATGAGCCCCATACTGGGACGGTGGCGCATCACACAAGGATGTAGCCTTCTTGCCCGAGTGCAGAAGGAGGTATGGCAGGCAGCGGGGCAGGGTGTTTCTGGGAAGAAATGGGAGGCAGTTGGGGGTCAGGTGCTTGGCACAGCCCTGCTGTACTGGTGCATGGAGCCCTGCAAATCCACGGATATCGGCAGACAAATTTTCTGGAATGCGGATCAGATGCGGATACAAATTTTGTATCTGTGCAGGGCTCTACTAATTTAGGCCAGTGACTTAGGCCTGGTCTGCACTGCAAACTTAGGTCAATGGAAGCCACCTTATGTTGACCTCATAATGTATGCGTCTATACTACCAGGTCCCTTCCGCCAACATAACTCGCCTGTTACATTGACTTAAGTACTCCACCTCCACGAGAGGGTTAGCACTATATTCGATGTTGATGGGTCAAGAGAGAGGCAGTGTAGATGCAGCGTTAAGATGACTGAATTAACCTCCAGGAGAGATCCCACGATGCTCTTCTGTGACCACTCTGGTGATCATTTTCAGCACTGCTGCACAACAGCCAGGTACACAGGAAACATCCCCTTCCTCTGTTAAAGCCCTGGGAACTTTTGAATTCCCATTTCTGGTTCCATCAGCGTGGAGAGCTTGCCAGCCCAGCTTGATTATGACAACTCAATGCCCCAAACGTGCTCCAGCCTGATGTACGCAGGAGGTGATGGATCTTATTGGACTGTAGCGAGATGAGTGTGTACAGGCACATCTCCGAACCTGCTGGAGAAACATAGACATATATGAGAAGATCACACAGGGCATGGGAAACAAGGGCAATGCCTGGACATGCAGCAGTGCCATGTGAAAATCAAAGAATACCGGCAGACATACCAGAAGGCAAGGGCGATGAACAGTTGTTCTGGTTCTGCACTGCAGACATGCCGCTTCTACCATGAGCTGCATGTGATTCTCAGCTATGACCCCCAAAAGCAGCATGGAAACCTCACAGGAGTCGGAGTCCCAGGCCACCTCAGGCAACAACAAGAACATTCTGGATGAGGAGGAGGAGAATGGGAGACAGGTGACCAGGGGATCCATTCTACCTGAGAGCCAGGAGCTATTTTTAACCCTGAAGCAGTCCACTCAGTCACAGGACAGCACCATGGCCAACTGTGATGCCAAGGAAAGCACCTCTGGTGAGGATGCAATTCCAGTCAAACTGTAGGGATGCTGTTATATTTTGTGTTTAATATGAAGAAAAAGTAAAGTGCATTGGTTATCTGAGTCCCAGTGGCCACTCCAGCTACGTGGAAAAGACTGTTTATGTGCACAGGGATGGTCCAGGAATCCTCCATAGAGATCTCTAGGAAACTTTCATGGAGGTATTCTGCAATCTGTTGCAGAAGATTCCTGAGCGGGAGCCTCCTTATTTCTTCCACCACAGTAGGATGCTTTTTCACACCACTCCAGTATTAATTCTGCTGGCATCATTCTGTTACGCAGCATAACAGTGTAAGGACTAGGTCTGTACCCAGGCGCCACCTCTGTTACTCTCAGAAGACTGATGTCACATAGGGACACCTAGGGAAGATGGTGGTAATTTTCATTACAAGTGCTTGTACCGCACACAGTAGAGCATGTGATCCCTCACCCTTGGTGATTTCCAGGTCCTTTAACCATGGTTTCCCTAACATGCCAGTGGTTTCGGTGCCAGGGACCGGCACTGACCAAGAATCTGCAAGCCCAATGCGACTGCTACCAGTTCCACTCAAGGCTGGGAGAGGGTGCTAAGAACAAAAGGCAGTCATTCAAGGACCTTGATGGACAAGACTACTATACTTCCACAGACAAGCTGACATGGTTTCTCCTCTCCCAATTTTGTCACACAGCTTGTCCAAGATTTAATTCTTTTCCTGGTCTCTCTGTTTCTTTAGGTTTGTGCAATAAAACTCAACTCTTTTTTATTTATTCAAAGCATGAGGAGAATGGGAGGCAAAGGGGATGTACGGGGAAACTATTGCAATGGAGGTAGTGGTATGGGAAGGCATAACACGGATAAGCAGCACATATTACTGTGGGTCATTATTGAAACGGGTTTTCAAAGCCTCCCAGAGATGCAGTGCTCATTGCTGGGCTCTTCTTATTTCCTTGGTATCTGGCTGCTCAAAAACAGCAGACAGCCTGTCTGCCTTCCCACCCCACCCCTGCAGAAACTTCTCTCCTTTAGCTCACAGATATTATGGAGCACACAGCAGACAGTGATAACAGTGGGGACATTGCTTTCACTGAGGTCTAACCTAGTAAGCAAACTGCACCAGTGTCCCTTTAAATGTCCAAAGGCACATTCCATCACCAATCTCACTTGCTCTGCCTATTGTTGAATCGCTCCTTATTGCTGTCCATGTGGCTGGTGTATGGCTTCGTAATCCGTGGGAGCAAGGGATGGGTTGGGTCTCCCAAAATCACTATTGGCATTTCAACATCAATAGTATATTGCGATCTGGAAAGAAAGTCCCTGCTTGCAGCCTTCTTAACAGACCTGTATTCTTAAAGCTGCGCATCATGCACCTTTCCTTACATCCCACTTTGGTGTCAGTGAAATGCCCCCTGTGAACCATCAGCACTTGCAGCATCATTTAGAAGTATCCATTCCCATTTATGTACTCTTTGGCAAGCTGGTCTGGTGCCAAGGTAGGGATACGTATACCATCCATCACCTCACCACAGTTAGGGAATCCCATTGCAGCAAAACCGTTCACTATGTTCTGCACATAATAGTAATGGCGCACAGAAGTGGTACTCCACCATGTTCAGCTGCTTCACAACTGCCATCAGCAACCTGGAATTATTTTGTTCTATGGTTTGCAGTAGGGCTGCTTGAAGGACATTGCAATGTTCTGCATGCCAGCTTCTTTCTCAGCTTCTGGAAATACTGCAGGATAAGGCACGGGGTATTTGTAATTCTCACAACATGAGTGCATAGCTGAGCAGGCTCCATGCTTCTTGGGCTATGGTGTGTGCACGGCTAAGCGAGCCTTTGGAAAAAAGGCACAAAAAAGTATGGGTTGTTTGCTGTTGAAATCAGGGAAGGGAGAGAGGAAGGGAGGAAAATGTATCATGGGAGGTCAAAGCCATGTTCCCATTCCCCCCTGCGACAATATTTTGGTCCCATGAGGCTTTGCAAACCCTTCCCCAAACCCCTTGTAGCTAGTTGCACTGTGGGATAGCTATTACTCTCTGCATCAATGTAAGCACTGCTAGTGAGGACAAACTCCACTGACACAATGAGCATTACTTTGGCAGCTGGATGTCATCTTAAATAAAGTCGACTTAATTTTGCAGTGTAAACGTGCCCTTAGGTAAAAGGCCCATATTCCATTACCAATCCCCTGAGCCATCCTGTCCCTTTTCTTATACAATTTTTACAATTCCTATATATATATAAACTAAAGTACTCTCTGTTGGACTTAATTCTTAGATGATTTGCTTAGCATCTTGTAACTGCCTCATTTTATTCTACAAACCATTTTTTCTCTACTGCTTTACTGAATTTTTGGGTGTATGCTACAAAGAAACATTCATTACCTGTGGTTTAAATCTGCTACAGACAAATTCTGCATCTCAAATATAATTCAGGATCAGGTATAATGCTAATTAGTATTACTCTGTCATTTTTGTTTGCTTACACTGTCCCAGTTCTTGTATTACTGTCAGGATGTGATCTAAAGAACAAATGAAAGTGCTGATTAGTGGCTTCTATCAAATTGGCTTCTAAAATCACTGATCTCAGCAAATTGGCTTGAGATCTGAGCAGCATTCCTTTTAGTCTGGATCATAATGTATGCTGAACATTTAGATTTAAAATAGTGAGTTGCCTAATATTGAGTATGATAAGTAAGTCAGCTGCTTACCTAAGAGCTCAGTTTTAATTCCTCTTCTTTTCCTGCTATACTCTTCTGGAAAATCAGGCCGTTTGAAATCATCTGTATACACACGTGTAGAGGATACTGTGCTTCGTATCTCAGATTGTGAAACAGATGTACTTAAGAAAGAACTGAGTGAAGACTTGGAAATTGTAACTAGATGGGCCAATAAACATAAATTCCAGCTGAATCCAGCAAAAACAAAGCCCCCCTACTTTGTCATAAACCATAAAAAGTTCAAGTACAGTCCAAAATTGACAATGGATGGAGAAAGTATTGCTTTAGAGAGGAACCTAGTATACCTTGGAGTAACCTTGTACACTGAATTAAGGTTTGGAACAAAAGTCAATAAGGTGGCAGTCAAAGCAGAGAGGAAACTGAATCTTCTAGGGTGTATCACTGGCATCAATTGGGGTACACCTGTTAGGACACTGAAAATAATACGCTGTTTGATAGTTAGCCCAGTACTTGAAAATGCCTCACCTATCTCGTCATATATTGCTTTCAGGAACATTGCCAAGATCAGCATGGTGCAGTGATCCACAGTTCACATGATAACTAGAGCTGTAAGATTCACTCCAACAGCAATTTGTGAACAAGAGTCTGATATTCAACCTCTTGAGAGAATTATAGAAGAAACCAGCTAATTCAGTATGGAAATTGTCTTCATTCTCACCTGACTGTCATCACTGTTCAAGTCTGTTCAGAAATGGGAACATCAAAACAAGGTTGAAACAGTCATCTTGTTTCAAAAGCTATGTGAAGGCTATTGAAGAAAAGGAAGATTGGATGTCAGAAAGATAGAGTGCATGAAGAAGCTTGTAGGCCCAGTTATTCCTCTACATAAACCTATTTACTTTAGTAAATGTCTCTCCCTTTAAGGAAGAGAAGGATCTCGTGGACTTAGGTACACTACACTACAAAAGAATGCAGAAAATACCATCCACAGTATCAGTCACAAGGCAAACGGATGCATGTGTACACTGATACTTCCTTAGACATATTCAAAAATGATTGTTGTGGCATCTTCATCCAGTGGCCTAATGGAGCAAGTACAAGAAAGTGTATTATTTTGGGATATATCATCTCAAATGATAGGTTGAAATGAAAGCTAGTCTCACTCCCCAGTAAGAAATAAACAGAGCAGAAATAGAGGCAGATGTTGTGGTGTTTGTTGACTTGCAGGTGACACAATCCTCAGTCCCTTTTGAAGCAACCAGAATGCAATCATTGATGCAGTTCATTTAGAAGGCATGGCAGATCAGAGAGCGAGGCAACAAATGGGCTTTTCCATACAGTCCATCACATGTTGGTATATACAAGAGTGAGATAGCTGATGAGCTGGCCAAAGCTGGAAGATTGGATACTCACGTAGGAATGACAAAGGTCGAAGATAGTGCTGCCCAGTGAAGGAAAATTTTAGCTGAAATAACTGGTCGAAGATAAAAGATCCTCTGATTCATATCAAAGCATATCAGAAAATAATATTCACTATAGTGAGATTGTGAACAGGGCATGCTTCAGGAATGAAAATCAATAGAAATGGGAGTAAAATATAACAACTCTTCAAGTTGTGTTGGTAGCAGGCTTTAATGCTTTTGAATGTAATATTGTAAGGAAAATGATGTTCTTCGGATTAGACACCTTAGATCAAACCATTACAAAGGACCTTTCAAGAGTTACCAAATTAATTCTTGAATTTCATGGCCTGATATGATTATCATGGGCCAAGACAACACCCCAACAACCTTAGAGAGAACTGCTCATTTATATGAAGGAATGAGGTCAAATACTGGGAAAGAGGGGCATGGGGCTGTTCAAATTGCAGATGGATTTGCTGAGAGATAAAGACGACAAGAGGCTAGCAGGAGGAAAACTTTTTATTCATTTTATTTTTTTTAAAATATTATACTCCTAAAAAGTGTGCTTTGCCAGCAGTCTGATCACCATGCTGGCATATCATATCCTGATTTCCATATGTCAGCCACCTTTGTCTTTATGAACTATATTATTCAAGGCAGAAAACTGTCTTCTTTTGGATTTGGAAAGCCCCTCTCTCACAGTCCCAATATCCAGCTGAAATCTGCCCCATGTGTTTTACAGTCTTTTGTTTAAATTGTCACTATTTTTAAAAATAAACTTAGTGGAGCTGGTAGGTCCTCAACATTTTTTTAAACAGACCCTATACCTAGTTGCCTACATATGTAGGTAGAAGCCTAACTGTAGACACTAATTTTTGAAAATCTTGGCAATGAAGATTTTGATGCTAAACACAGAAAGCCAGGGAGTTCTGAATTAATGGTCTACTCTTAACATGCCCAATGAGTTACCTAGGTACAAAGTGGTATGTAAAGATTTTTAGTCTTAACACTGAATTTCCTTGCAGTTGTGGGTTTGACAGACCTTTAACGTTACTTTATAGTAGGGTGTAAGGGGTTGTGGTTTAGTATAGACTAATGCACGTAGCAGGGCTTTTACATTAGGGATATTTCTTCCAATGCATTATAGTGCAAATTGTATTGTAAAACCAGCCAAACTATTGATGCTTTTATTGAATGGAATAATTTATTATAGAAATATTTTAGTCTGTTGACGTTTCATCATCAAATAACAGTAAACACAATGTACATTTCCCATAAGACTGTTCTCAAGAGCCAAGTATTTATCTTTGTCTTACTCTGAAGGTAGCATTGTAATAATCAGCCTTAAAGCAAGAGAGTCAGCCTTAAAGCAAGACAAGCTAGAAATATGTTTAAGGTCGAGCTTTCTAAGTACAATAATAAATAGGATATCTGAAAAGAATCTAATTTTGCCTACTGCTCCTATTAACGTTTTACAGTATGGTTCTGAATTTTAAAATTCATTTGATTATTTTTATTTGTTTTCTTTATAGTCATTCTTTGGAGGAACCATACCAGCAATCTTACCTTTGGGGAGCCTGCTATATTATATCTTTGGTTTGCTAGACAATGGTTTTCTTTGTGTAGGGTTATTTAACTTGATGGTTAGAATCTAATTAACTTAAATGACCTAAATGCACATATAGCTGAAGATATATACTTTTCTTCTCTAGAAGACAGGCCACAAATTGTGTTCACAGAGCTTATTAGAGCAGTTTGTCAGCATTCTAGAATTTAGACAAATTAATTGTAGAATCCATATTTGGGTAAAAATATATATGGGAATTGGGGAAACAGGGATCTTGTCTATATTAGAACTTACTTTGGTATAACTTACCTCACTCAGGGGTGTAAAGAGTCCACACCCTAAGCGACCCCTTACTGCATTGATGCAGCTGTGCTGCTGTAGTACTTTTAAAGTAGATGTAGCCTGGGTTTGTTTATGGAAGGAAGGGAGAGGAAGGATAGGAGGAGGACCTATATTGCAGGCAGACCTATATTCAGATATTGATGTGGAATTTGCACATAATGTAATTTATTACTAAAAGGATAAACAAAATGGTAGTGTTTGCAGGAGAAAGATCTTAAAGAGATCATAATGAGATTTCTGATCTCCATGTGCAAGTTAGAGTCATTTATTTCTGCCAAAAAAGAATCTCCCTCTCCCCCAAGTTCTTACTATTCCCCTTGTTTTGTTTGACTTTTTAAAGTATTTTATTATTAAAGTAATAGAGGCAAAACTAATGTTGAAAGTGTGTTAAATATTTACTTCAAAAATAATCTTTGTGCTTCAGAGGCCTGCCAAGCTGTTGGTGCACTTGTGGTTTTAAATAATTTTTTCTTCTTCTCTGGAAGATCCCAAACTAGACAATGATATTTCACAGAACTCTCCATAAAAAGCATGAACAATAAGTAGACTGCTCCCCAATAGACTTATTTTAAGCTAGCTATGTTTGGGGAAAGTTTTAAGCAGAACATAGCTATAAACTTAGGATGCCATATTCCAGTATCTGTTCTTGGAGTTTCTCACCAATTTTCTTGCAAAAATGCTTGATAAATGTTACTTTGTGCTGAATGGAAAATCTGGTTTATTTGCATGCTTTTTTCTACAAGAATTTTGTGGCCTTTTATCTTAAATGATGTGCAAGTGTTTGGTAAACAGCTGTGCCTCACATTTCTGTTATTTCTATTTTTTTGTTCACACAACGTAAATTCATTTTTGCCACATATTTTCTTAATCTATCCCCTTCCCCCTTTTTAGTTAAATGCCAAAGGATTAATTATACTGCAGGGATTTTTGCTAGGAGTAGACTGAACTACGGTAGCTGCAGGCATTTCTTTCTGTGCAATTTGAGTGTCATCTAGTTATACTGTATGGCTTTCCCTCCAAAGTAAACATTTGTGTCATGTAAGGAAGCGATATATATTTTTTGTGTATTTTGTTCTGGACTAAGCATCTTCTGTTTCCCCATCATGTCAGAAAGTGAATCCTCAGATTGGTAGAGGGATTTAGATACACGCCTCTAATCTACCTGTTTAGGTGTTTCCGAAGTACCCATCACTGTGTTATACAGCTGCTAAATACAAAATTAAGAGATGTACCAAAATGTGTGCATAAACATCTCCACTCATTGCTACTGTTAGATTCAGGTGTGGTTGCTTTGTTTGCATTTTGTTTTATCATTAGCTTAACCTCTGTTTGTCAGAAATGATGCCTGGTTACCATTCAGCTCTTAGTACTGAATCTTGTAACATACTCTGTAAACAGTCAACCTAACAATCAGTCTGATCTCTCACAGGAAGGTGTTCCATAGCCAAGGACTTTCCTCTGAGAACTCTGCCATGTTCCATGACTAGATTTGCCTTGGACTTTGTCCACATTGAATGCGACTGTCTTAGTGGGTTTGGATGGCAAAATGATCCCTTAGCTGGCCACTAGCCTATTATGGGCCTTAAACATTAAGACCAGAACCCTGAAGAGGATCCAGAGTTGAACAGGGAGCCAATGGAGTAGTGTAGCACTGGAATGGCTTGCATTTAACAATGTTTCTTGCTTAAAAGGCAGGATGCAAATCTTGCCATGTGGCTCTTAATTATTCAGTTTCAGAGTTTGGTGATTACTTATACCATGGTTCTGTCTTTAATGGAAAGTTGACAGCTTTAACCAGTATCTTGCTGGGATAGGGGTTTAGGCAAAAGTGATCCCAGTGAGATTCAGTCAAGAGAAGACTTGAGTTTATCCTGATAGATTGGGGGGGGGGACCCAGAGGAATTGGCAATATTTCCTTAATTGAAAATTTGCTCACCTTTTGATACTGAAGTTTGTAATCTCAGGATCTTTAGCCACATCTGGATGTCCACATAGGGGTCAAGTGCTTTTTATCATTTATGCTTGACCCTGGGGCTATGATCTCAAAATAGCAAAAAGTCCTGGATCAAGATTGGATTATTTTAATGTTCTGTGTGTGGACTACTCCTTAAAAGCATTTGTAGATTTCATCTGAAGTCAGACATGACCATCTCTTTCAAGGGGTTTTCTCACAGCTAACATATTACACTAATGTTCAGCAATCTGCACTAATCTTCCACTTCATTTCCGAGTTCAATTTAAGGTGTTGGTTTTAATTTGTGAAAAGTTTCAAAAGGGTAGCCGTGTTAGTTTGTATACAGCAAAAATGAGAGTTCTGTAGTACTTTAAAGACTAACAAATTAATTTGTTTGCAGGCATAAGCTTTCATGGGCTTTAACCCACTTTGTCAGATGCAGGGAATGGAAATCAGATAGGTGGTGTGTGTATATATATATATATATATATATATATATACACACAGTCATGGGGAAGGTACAACAACGGGTAGGGTAGGTAATAGCAAAGTGAGGCCTCGGCTAATCTAATTGTATGGACTTTGCTATTACCTACCTACCCATTGTAGTACCTTCCCCTTGACTGTATATACATACCACCTATCTGGTTTCCATACCCTGCATCTGACGAAGTGGGTTAAAGCCCATGAAAGCTTATGCCTGCAAAAAATAAATCTGTTAGTCTTTACAGTGCTACAGAACTCTCGTTTTAATTTGTGAAGCTTTAAATGAGGTGGGACACTTGGTACCTCTGATTGTCTCTCTCCCCTCTGAGTCTATCCATCTCTCTGATACCAAGGCAGGTGGTAACCGAAGCATTCAAGATAAATTTCAGTGATAGGTCGTTGGTGGTGAAATTTTCTTCCCTCATCAGGTCAAAAGATCCTAAATCTGACGACCTTCTGGTCACACTGCAATGTCTATGTCTTTCCCAGAATTTTTCCAAAGTGGGAGGGAGGGATAAGAAATTGAGTGGCTGTAGGAGTTTGGAGAGAGAAAATTGGTTTTTTAACTTGGTCTAGACATTGTAGAAGGTCTTTGATAAAAATGGGTGTGAGTATAGCTGTTTATAAATCTGAATAAATAATTAAACTTGTCCATAAACGCGGTACTCTATAGTGGAGCAAGCTATGATTCTGGTTCAAGCTGTTCAGTATAGTTGGAAATTCCTTTTAATAATCTTAGCTTCTTTGTTCTCATTTTCCAGAATCTTTAGTACTTTTCTGGTGTTTGATTTTCTAAAATATATCATCCTAGACAGATATTTAAGCATTGTATGTAACTGAGGACGGACTTTTATACATGGATTTGATTTTGTTCACCATAGTGTTAGTGATTTTTATTGTTTGATAAAGTGTGATGTATTGTGAATTTAATTTACTACATTTAGAAATAGTCAAGAAATCAAAACAACTTAAATCAGGGTAGAACTTTAATAGTATCTTTTATGTGTTACAGTTTAATTCTGAATTGTGTACAAAAGTCAGGATAGTGACTAACAACAAAAAAAATCCACATTACTTCAAAGTAGCACCCTCTTCCAGTCCTAGATAAAATAATGTATTTTAATTCCTGAGTTTTAAATACTACAAATAACAAATGTTATATGGCTAGTCATGACTGTCAGAACCAATTGAGATAAACAGGTTACAGGCAGTGTTTCCTTACTGTCGTCACATTTGATGACAAGATATACATTTATTTGGTTTTGATTAATTATATATTTACATAGTAACATTCAGCTCACATATAGTATCTGATTTTAAATGAAGTACACTTTATCCTCCAACCAATACTTTACATAGCCTTGCAATTACTCCAGTACAGGAGCAAGATATTGTCCATATAATCATTTATCTATAAGCATCCCTGGACAAAGATTACAAATTTCTCAAATTTTGTCCATCTGTTTTAGTATAATTATGGCACAGACTCATGTGCACTTTAAATAGCTCTATAACCAACCATCTCCTTTTAATACAGTGATGACATGTTAATACCCATATTACCTCACATGATACCATGACATGTCTGATAGTCATTTCACTTCATTTGAGCCAAAAAGCATCCAAAAATCCATCAAATCACTTTGGAATAAGCATTAAAAAATATTCACTGCTTTCAGTAGCACAAAGCTCTTTAAAGTCAGATTTCCATAAATTTGCACAGAACGAAATACTAGCAGCATTAATCAAGTAAGAGCAAATAAGTACATTAAGGGGAAACATCACTTAACCAAACAGAAACTGCTCCATCTGGTTTATAATATCTCGTGTGTATTCCCTCTTGAAGTTGATTTTTTTTTAATTAAAGAACGGTTCAAAGGTGCCTACAAGCAACAAAATTATAAAGGAATTTTTAATTCCTATTTTTGCTACTTCAGCTAGAATTATAGCTCTCTTAATCTCTTGAATTTACCATTTTTCTCCTGTTGCCATAGTTAAATCATGTAGTTCAGGCAAAGTTGTATTCTTTCTTCCATTTGAACTTAACTAAACTAATGCCTAGTCTATTAGGAATGCTTTAAAAACATCTTTCAAAAATGTTCATGTGTATTGTAGCACTTTTGGAGGCTGTGAGATTGACAGCCTGTAAAATGGAAGTCCTGTTTATCCACAGAATAAGTACAGCATATCTAGTAGCAATGTAAGCTTCTCCTCACCAGCCCTTCCTTATGCTTTTGACCTGGAATAGCCATACTTAAGGAGGAGAAGGTTTTTTATTCTCCATACCCATTTGTTCAGTATTTCTGCTACTGTTTTTTGTGACTTGGGCCAAGAGTCTGAAGTCATTTCATGTAATCACTAGTCAGTCAACTGAGTAGCAACATGATGGTAAAACTTTCAGTCACTACTGACCTGGATGGAATGCCTACTAGTGGCTTTTGTCATGAAAAGTTCTGTAGCCCATTACCTATCTGCTGAATCATCTAGTTTTCCCAGATTGCTCTTCTAATCTCGATTATGTGCTGGATTATGTACTGGTTAAGTTCTGTAGCCCATTAGCTATCTGCTAAATCATCTAGTTCTCCCAGATTGCTCTTCTAATCTCGATTATGTACTGGGTTATGTACTGGATTATGTACTGGAAGAAATGTTTATAGTTCCAGTCACTCACCTGTATTTTGACTGGCTAATTTTAATGGCTTGAGGTTGCCCACCCGTATTTGGACCTTGCTTCTAGAATACTAGAGAATTCACTGACAGGAATAGTAAAATAGCAGGATGCGAGGACTAGACTGAAGTGAGCTTTTTCAGCATCCCCCACCATCACTTTGGGGTCTACCATAACTCCATTGGACCTTCATTCCGATCCTGAAAGGTGTTCTGACCAGACTGAGCAGTGAAAGAGAACCAGGTGACATAACTACTTCCATAGTCTTTAGCTAAATCCTGACCACCTCAAATGTGAACCTGAGGTTCCCCACCTCCTTCAGGTTATTTTTCCTTCCCCATCTTATTTCTCCTTTATCCTATTTTTCTTTTTTTGCCTTCTGTCTAAGAGGCTCGCTTGGGTGGTCAAAAGAACTACCTTTTGCAACAGAGCTGTAAACCTGTGACTAGTGAGGCTAGCTAGAAGTAATGCCTTAAATATCCACTGGCTTCCAATATTCAAATCACATTCACGGTCTGCCCTTATCTTCATGGCACTCAGTGAGATGGGCCCAGGATACCTAAAAGATCACCTGCAGCTCCAAAATAAGAACCATGGTCAACATCTCCACTACTTAGATGCAATGAAGATGTCCACACCCAGCACAAAGCTTGTTTGTTCAGGAGGCAGAGCAGTCTGTCTCACACCACTTTCCCTTCCCACAAAGACTGGAATTAACTCCCACAGGATCTACGAACTACATCAAACCTCACCACTTTCCCACCTGCTAGGTTGCAAGCTAGAGTAAGTATCAGAGACAGAAGCTGTATTTTTTATATTTTCTATTTTTTTCCTCCCTTTTTTGTATATTCTTTTTTTATATAAGGGAACAGGATTGGACAGGATCAGCAGCTCAAGACCATGCAAATGAACATTTTCTCCTTTCTTCAAAAAGAACAATTAATGCCATCTTAAAAGACTGTCAAGCAGGGGTTTTCCCCTATAAATGACTCATTGCAGCTAAATGGAAAGGGAATAAGGGAAATTGTTAAAATGAAAGCTTTACTTAATACTTTAAGTTTCGGTGCTCTAATTGCTTTTTTTTCTTATTCTCTGTGTTTAATAGAACATTAAAAAGATTTTTAATAGTGGTTGCTTCCATGGGAGTTAGCCAGCAAAACCCTGAGCCACAAATAACTTTAACATTGTAACAGTAAACAAGGGTTTTATTATCATCTTAACCATTATTGGGCCCGAGATACTCCGTAATCAACACAACAACTCTTCAGGAACCCTGCAATAACTTGGTATGGATATGTCTATTATATCCTTCTGAGCTTTGAAATAAAGCATAGTATCTCAAAATTTGAGTAATCTATTAATAACATACCTTTCACTACAAGGATTTTGCATTTTAATGCAAGGATCTCTCAATCACAGAAGAAAAAACCTTCACAATATCTCGGTGAATTAGATAACTCATTTTACATAGGATAAACTGAGGCACAAATAAGATTACATGATTTACACAAGATCATGCCGCAATTAAGTGGGCGAGATAAAAACAGAACTCAGGACTTTGAATCCAGCTACCCCTCTGCTATCGTATATAGACATATTCTCCTCTTCTAATTACTTCATGAAAAATATTCCAAGTACTGTGATTTTACCATTTTACAAACTGTTGGCTCAGTTATAGTCTGAGACATGGAATGTAACATGTCACTGCAAATCTTGACAAATCTGCTATTCCATTTAAATCCTCACAAATATTGATGGGTTTTTCCCAAGCTATCCACATAAACCTTTTCTCCGCCATAATGTTATTTACCTTTTGAGGCCCAGGAAAGTTCCCAGTGATAGGTGTTATTGTCCCTGACACTCCTAATGTGGCTTAGTTGTGTGCTTTTCAGTGGCCTGAAGCTAAAACATGAAACTTAGCTTTGCAGGGCTAGGCAGTTGCCCTGCTTGCCACTCCCTAACACCAGCCCTGAGTATTAGTAAATTTATTTAATGATATTTAAGGTAGGGGGTTGAAGTCTTACATCGTAGTAGTAGGGGGTTACACGTCCAAAGGGGATTACCAGCACAAAAAGATTGAGGGCATGTCTACACTGATGGTGGAAAATTTGAAGTGAAGTGAAGACCCACTCAATCGATCCTGAAGTCGATCTATTAAAACAACCTTCAAAAAAAGCATAGCACTGCGTCAACAGGTAAACGTTTCCCATCGACGCAGCACAGTGGAGATAGCACGCTAAAGGGAAGTTACAAAGTCGATGGGAGTTACAGAAGTTACTCTCCCTGGTTTCAGAGTGATAGCCGTGTTAGTCTGTATATACCAAAAACAACGAGAGTCCTGTAGCACTTTAAAGACTAACACATTTAATTTCTGCAGGCATAAGCTTTCGTGGACTGCAACCCACTTCGTCAGATGCAAGGAATAGAAATCAGATGGGGGTGTATATATACATCCAAGGGTAAGGAACAACAGTGGGGAGAGTAGATATTAGCAAAGTCCATTCAGTTAGAGTAGATGAGGCCTTGTCTAACTCCCATTGACTGCTGCCAGATTTCACTGGCAGTATAGGCCAGGCCTGAGAAACACTGGTGTACGGTATTACATATCAAACTGAAGAGTGCCAGGCCCTTGAGGTGATACATTCAAAATGAAATAGGAGAACGCCAGGCACAACAGAAGGCTGCCAACGGATTCCAAAGGCTGCAATGATATCTGACACGGAAGGAGGCATTTGCTTCCCTTCTGAATGGACATGTGGTACCACAGTAATGGGCAGCACAGCTGGAGAAGAGATGAGGCAAATAGGTGAAGATGATAAAGATTGGTTTTCCCTTTTTTCATGAATTTAAGTTACCTGTATGGTTTATGCTTGTGCACAATTCTATGCTTAAGTTTAAAATAGTTCTGCCTGTCAATTACGTGCCATAGTATATTTGGCAGTTAAACTGCTAAGCAACATTGTGTGAAGTTGCTCAGCATGATTTGCTATCCAGTCTTGGACTAATCCTCCGATTTGGGAAGTTGGAAGCAGAAACGAGCTGTGCTCCATTTGTTAGTTCATCTGTTCTATTGTTTGTTTTATTGTGTTTTTGTGTGTAAGGCTTCTAAGTTTTTATCTATCTAATTGTATTTAATACAAAATATCTTGGGGAATATGCCCTTCGCTGCTGATTCTGGGAATTATATTTGGCAAGTTGGACAGTTAGTCATATAATGCATTCATTGAAATGTTTTGCTCTCATAATTTGCTGATCAACTTTTCAGGTTAGCAGCACAATTTCACCACAAATGTTTTTTTATAAACCATGGAGTAAGCAGTTCTAAATATCCCATTAAATACAATTTTGGCACATCTTACTACTCTGGCAAGGACAGCAGCCAGATCAACAGCTGCACAAAAAGAAAGGGTTTCTTCAAACACAAGGCACTCACAGATTATTCAGATATCATCTTGCACCGGCCTTAAGATGGCCCGTTAGTTCAAGCCCTAAAAATAAACAGCTATTAATCACCTAATGGCAACATGAGTTGACCAGCACTTTTGGCTGCCTGGACCTCAGTCTAACCTTATTTAATAGCTTGTCTCATGTTTTCTGTCACCCAGTATAAGAGGCAGTTTGCAGCTAGGCATTCTTTTAAAAGAAGAGTGTTACAAACTTAACCAAATGTTTAAAATAACCTCAGTAACGTCTCTGAGTGCAGATATATATGTCAGCAGCCTTTGCAGAGCAACTAATAGTCATCAAGGTTTCCCAGTGAAACTACAGAACAAACAAGAGCTTCAAAAAGTATTGTTTTATTGCATCGGTTTTAATCAGAAAGTAGAAATTTGGCAGGATCTTTTTCTTCCCCAAATATGCTTACTTTGACAATGGCTCCTTCAGAAACAGAATAATTGTATAACTCAAACAGTAACCCTGAGTTACCTTTTCAAAGAATAATAACTAAATAACTCTTGCAGAGCCTAACTTGGAGTGGCAAAATGAATGGCAACCATGTTATAGGTCACGTGACTGGTAATTAAATGATGCGTCGTGTGAAGAAGTGCTGCTGCTGCTTTGGGTGGGTTTATAATTTGTAAGTCCCATGTTACTGTGTTTTCAAATGTATGGTGGGGACATGCAGAGCCTGGGGGACACCTTTTATTGTGAAGTCCCTTTTCGATTGCAATCTAAATAAATAACTGGGACAGAATAATGGAAACATGCACACCCACGTTCTACTGAAAGGTCTCCGAATTTTTTGGAAGTCATTTTAGAAAGTTTTCTGATAGTTCTGTTGCCATCTGTGCACCTAGTTACGTCTTTTTTTTTCTGTTTTTGGTTTATTTGTTTTTTTAACTTCTCCCACTCCTCCTTGGAGTGGAAACACTCAAACTATCTTAAGGCACCGTGCCCTGAGCTGACCGATAGACTGTACATCATTTTTCGCTTTCAGGGAGTTTTCACTTAAACCTGAATCTGGTTGTCTAGAAGGATAAAGTCCTTGGGTTGTGCTTGCTTCTTCTTTGGGGCCCCCTCTTTACCTCTGAGCCTTAACTACTAACTGGTCATTAGAACTGACTAACTTGCCAGGAGAGCAGAAATAGTTAGCATCCTCCAAAATGAGTACCATGACATCACCTAAGCCCCAGTATTGAAAAAGGCTTAGTACAGGCACAGAGAGCCATTCAGAGATTTCCTTACAGGATCAAGGCCCAAGTGTCTTAGGCCTCATTTCCGTAAAGTATGTACATAACATTGAAGTCAATGGGATTTAAGCACAAGCTTTGCTGAATCAAACCCTTAATGAGTGAAACTGCAAAAACTTTTTTCAAGAACAAAATAATCTTTTTGAGTAAAATTTAAGTTATGATGTGAACCAGCATAAGCCAGTGAAATTCAAAGTTCAGTCAAGACCCTTTTTTCTTAACACTCGCTGTCCTTGAGCCAACATGCCTTTTCTTTCTCACTCTCTGTGTCAGCCTTCACTTAGAGAGCCTTGATCCTTGAAAATCTGTGTAACCTTAATATTATTTAATCATAGCTTTTGAAAGTTAATTTCCATGAGAACTATTTCAAAAAAATTCTGTCACTGAAGATTATAAAAATCCTTTTATTTGCCTGAGAGAACAGTTCTCAGATTTGAACAAATCCCATAGGTGAATAATGTATTTGACAGTTTGTTTATTTAAAATGCATTACGCAGCCAAAAGTTAAATTGTGTTTATAATATCTTTTAATGATGGTGACTTACACAATATCAGTCCATTCTATCAATACATGTTTATGATTTGTACTATGCAAATTTTAAAATGTCTTTTTAACATATTTCTTGACATGCAGATAAATATCGCATGGCTTATTTTTATTTCTCAGAATGCCTAAAGCATTTAAATCATATTGTAAATCTGATGAAATGTGGCCAACAAAAATGCTGCATTTTGACTGATGCCTTTACAGACTTATCATACAGCTAAAAGTCTGCTAGTGTAAACAAAAGCTCATTAAAATGTAATCGTATTCAACAGAGGGGTGACTACAGGGACACTGAGGACCACTATTAGCTTCCATCCACCTTCCTTCCCCGGACAGCCCTGGCAATCCATACTCCCATAGTATTGCATCAGTGTCTAATACTCATTAGAGATTTCTGTATCCTTGTCAGCCCAAAGGAAATCTTCTTTCTGAGTTATAACACCCTTGAAAATGAGGACACAAACTAAAAATGCTAGTAGACATTACAAGTAAAATCCTGGTCCTTTTGTAATCAGTGGGAGTTTTTCCATTGACTTCATTATAGCTCAAATCTCACCCAACAGCATAAAGTAGATGTGGTAATTTTTACTTGAACCAGGACAAACCTTGAGACGTAATACATTGTTAAATTGCTCACAGAAGTCAATGGCAAAGCTTCCATTGACTTTCAAAGTGCTTGATCAGTCCCAAAATGACTATGTAACTGATTTCTCTTTATCAACTTGGCTTTGCTTTAATGCACCTATTAAGGTAGTTTCTTGAGCTGTTTGCAAACCAAATATATTTTGTTTATTGTAAAGTATTTATTATAAGGTGAGAATATTTATTATGTAATTTAAAGTAGTTGGGACCTAGAATAGGTGCAGCCTTGTGAGGGTTGGACTAGTGATAGATTTATAACATGAACACATATCATCAGCCAGTTATTTGACTTTGCCTGACATGAAAACAACTCCAATAGGTTTTTTTTTTAAAGCAGACTTCAGTAGAGCCAAAAAATATAAATCTATATGACGCCTCGAAGGTAACTTCTATTTGAATTATAGGCTGTCTTGTGATTGGTTCAGGAAACAGACTAGAGGATTACAAAAAGTTTAAGAAAAATATAATCACTTTCAACCATGTCCAAAATTTGAAAGTGCCCCTTTTAAAATAAAGGTATCATAACTTGGTTTTTAAAATATCCATGTTTGTTTATATTCATGCACTGAAGTATGGTGCTAGCAATTTATGTGGCATTGCATTCTATTTTGAATTAAATTTGTGTTAGCACTTTTTGAAAAATATGTAGAAGATTCCTTTACTAATCAAAGTGAAACAATCCCCACACTGGAAATTAAATCCCTACCAAACATACAAGGCCAGATCTCAGTAGGTGTAAATTGAGCTAACTATAGGGAAGTCCAGTGGAGTTATGCCACTTTATACCAGCTGAGAATCTGGTCTGCAGTTGTTGGTCACTAGGACACCCTCAGTCCACACCAAAATTCCTTTCAATAAAAAGAATAAGAATACAAGAGAGGTAAGTCTTAGGCATCAGAGCACAGGAGATATAGATAAATATATGTTAAAAAAGCCAATGGTCAATACCAGTACAAATAAGAATGCGTCATGCTTTTTGTTATAGCAGCTGCTCATGAAGTTTTAAACTTGCAACAAAAAAAAGCCATCTGATGAGGTTTTCTTTTGATATTTATTTCTATTTTTTGTTTGTGTTTGACCTATCACACCAATAACTCAGAAATATTTGTGGATATTAATCCAATGCTTTTAAGCAACTATACTAAAATTTGCCTTAAAAGCATTTTAATTTATTATAATTTATTTGTATTAATTTTTCTCAGGAAACAAGTTATGAAGTGCAATTGGCATTACTGAATTTCCTTTATTTAAAAAAATTTTTTTTTAATTTAGTTTTATTTTTCTACCCTGCCAAGTATCAAACCATCAACTAAAGCCACACCCCAAACTACACTGAACCTGTGCCACTTGGGGAGTCCTCAGATAATCAGCAAAAGCCTGCTTTTTAGCTGGTTAGTACCATAAAGCAAGGACCAGGATCTGAGGCCCTTAAAAATATATATCTTAATATCTCATAATCGGAATGGCTAGCAAGATAGACAGTTAAACCCAGATATTATGATAGCCTTGATGTTGTTCTAATTGTACACAGTCAGTCACATGCATAACTGCACATGCATATTATATATAAACATGCATACACTCACATTTCACTAGGAAAGCCTCTGAGAATGAGAAATTATTTACATTACTATCTTGGGATACATGTAGAATACAGCCCATCTACAACAAATAAGCTAAGACTAACTAAATAAAGTGAAAGTTATTAAAACAATTACAAGATGTTTTACATTTCTGCTCAGTATTGAGCTATGTGTTGAAAATACATTTTTCAGAAAACCACATGCAAGGCTTTTGATGGTGAAAGACTCAACTACTAATGGCCACATGTTTGGGCATATCCTTAGAAGCTAGCATGGACCCCACACAGACATTCCAGAATAAAAGACAATTACTAGAGATCAGTTTTTCTTTAAGTGAAGTTGAATATGTGATAGTCTACTCAACCACTTTGATAAATAAATAAAAGTATTTTTCCTTTCTAGCACAAAAGTAGTTCTACTCAAGGGCAAGTGAAAGCCTGATTCACATTTTGCTGATTTTTATGTGATTTCTTGAGTTAAAATAAGGATTTGTGCATGTAAGAATGGTAATAAAAAGCACATAAAATATTTTTAGGAAAAGGAAGAAACCATCTGGTTTAATGTGCCTTCTATGCCCCCGCCCTAAATTCCACCTTCCTCGATTTTCACCATACCCCAGTGAAATCCCTCTTTCCTAGGAACAAAGCTTAGTGTCTCAGGGCTGGTTGACATGCAAAGAAAGAGTTGCAGTGGTTTAACTAAAGATTTGTTTTACAATCAATTTAGTTAAACCAGTGCAAAAGGCTGTGTGGACACTCTCAAATCAATATAAATCTGGTTTACTTAGCTTAAATTGATTAAGAATAAATTTAAGATAAACCAGCAAGTCACTCTCAAACTGAAATGAGACTGTCTACAGAGAGTTTTACACCTGGTTAACTATCTGTTTAAAACTGATTTAAGATCAACCATTTCATGTGTGTGTATGCACAAGGCCTCAGCGAGGTCCATTCTCTGATAACATATTCAATGTTTATTCCACTTCGTATGAAATAGTCTTGCCACTGAGTTCCATATTTTACTCCTGTATGGAACTATTCAGAATGTTTTAACAAATCCCCCAACTAGTTAAAACTCAGCTACTGTTCTATTTCCTTTTCAGTTTGAAAAGTCAGCCAATATTTGTTTTAAAAAATTGAGCTTCACAAAAACAGACGAAACTGTAGTTTCATGTTGAGTTTTGGGATTAGCTAGCACCTGGGATTCACAGGGTATGAACTACCGTGAAACAAAACTGAAGAGAAGATTCACACAAGACCCTGTTAACCAAAACTACAGATTTACACCACAGTTCTACTGTGCAAAAGCAAAATCTGTAGGATTTTGCATTTAGATGCTTAAGAAATTATGTCTTTGTCATTGCTCTGAGTTGCACCTTCTCAAAACAATAATATCCTTCCTGTACTGCTGATAGAGTCTTGTACAGTGACTGTAAAACCATCTTTTGCTTTGTATTCTAAAGATTTTTTCCAGAACTGCCAGGTTGGTTCCACTTCCGGTAACATGCAGAGCAAGCTCTCCGTCATTTGAACTAGTTTTCCGGTATTAACCGAAGTTGTTAGCACTGGTCCTGCAGGGACGGCTAGTCTCCAATGAGTTAAATGTTGTTACTAATCTATAAATAAGTTTGTAGCCTCACTCTATAATTTATAGTATTGTGTTTCATTCTCCATAGTGTCACATGTGCAACTTCAGAAGGTGCTGGAGGAAGTCAAATTAAAAAGGGTGGTTCTTGCTCCTCTTTTGCATTTGCCTGCTCCATCCCCTCCACAAAAAAAAGGTTAAATGTCTTTTCAAATTAAGGCAACTGTAATTAACCACTGGCATTGTTTGTGATTTGCCAACTCTGTGTGTTAATGAAAGAGAAATTAGCGCTTAGCAGCAGGAGCTCCTCATAGGCAGTGGCAAATGCTTAACGTGCCAACAAGTTAATTTTGGTTTTAAGTGCACCACTTAAGTCTTTTTTGTTTTAATACAGTATGGCTTGTAGCTGATCGTACATATGCTATCTCTGATACACAGTCAGAATATAAAGGATTATACCAATATTATGAAAACATACGGCATGGGCAGGATTGAGTGAATAGTTTTGTTAGCTAATAAAGGTTCTGAGGGAATAATTTCACCAATTAACTAAGGCCAGGAACCTGCAATTGACTCTCTGGGGATGGACACCCTTGAAAATAAAGTTTTTCAGAATTGGCATTTCTGAACCTGTTGCAACCAATATAATGAAAGTGACGTTTGTGGCACTGACACTTCAGTAGAAACTGATTTAGTCCCTTTGAGTGGGTTTGGAAGTGTCTATTTTAATGAACAACTGTAATTTCAAATACAAGTTACAGTTTATATGCAGTGGCAAGTGCCTTTTACTACGTGAGTTTTCAGATAGTTGTGCAGAGTGAAACATGTCAAGTGTCCTTAAGCACTAAGTAAGAGCAGCTGCTCATTAGCAGTGGGTTTTTTACCTGACAAACGTGCTAGTAATGAATAAGTACTGCATATATGTGTATTTCATAGCTTCTGACTTTCATAAAACAGTCCCTTAAAAATGCAAAGTGCATTCTTTTTATTGTGGGTGTACGTGGTTTTGGTTTGGCCTGTTTTTTAAAATCGTGCAGTTATAGTGCCGACTGTCTCCTCAGTCACATATTCCTTTGAAGTGACTGGTTTGAACACACATCGTCTTTGTGAAACTATTAAGGCCAGCTTGTGGCACTGAAATGCTACCTCACGTTGGAGGCTGCATGAAGCTTCACTACCTCAATGGGAGCACCAGGGAGCAGTGTCTTTCAGCACACCCACCCATTTGCTCCTCCCTGTGACTGGACCAGCTGTATTTGTTGATACAATGAGGGAACAGCAAGCTCTGGCTCCCGCATGCACCTCACAGGGCACTAGCCAAAAGTGTTCTAGGACTGCACGAGGACTGCGATTGTTCGTGGCCCTCAACAGAGCAGAACTGCTGGGAGAAGGGTGCTGTGCCCTCCCACCTGCAGTCTGACTACCTGTGATACCTTACTAAAGAAACTTCACTCTCTGTCTATATTATTTAGCATGGCTACATCAGTATCAGTAATAACTGCTTGCCTTTCCATCTGAAAAATCGTAAGAGTTTTCCGAATGGATATGCAAACTATGTACAAGGAATGCTCCCTTTGCTACTGAAATGCACCCACCTCTGGGGTGGAAAGCAGCAGCCATAAAACAGCACTTAAGAACACTTCACAACAGCTTTGGAAAGTAGCAAACCATACCTGATTGAAACGGCAGGGGAATGCACAGAGTTTCTTCTTCCTTTCATGTCTGTGCCATTACGTGAGCACATCAGAGAAGAGTTTTCCTCAGTGCAGTGTTGGAAAGAAGCTACCCTAAGGAAGCCAGTCTGGCCGTACCCACAGTTCTGAGAGCTTGTGTTGTCTGCTAAGTGGACTTTCAGTTATTGTGCATCCCCCGACACACTTTTATTATAATTCAACATTAACAAAACTTGCCTGCCGTGGTGGTGTGAGCACTGAGCACAGCTTTGTGTATCAACCGGTAAATGACATTCTCTTGAACTTTCCCTTGTACACACGGTATCTCATAGCTCATCCTGCACTGTTGTGTTTGGCAAGTTCACTATAGCATATAATAAATCACGGAAAGAAAAAGCTCTTTGGCCTAACGTTGTACAGACTGCTGTAATGTTAGACTACAGAAAGTGGTTCTGTTTTTAGACATCCTTTTACTAACCCAGCATTCATAATTTATGATTTCACTGTAGAATTCCTGCAACTCTACACCAAAAGTAGTGCTGCCCTTTAATTAAGTGCTCTCAGTAGGAAAACGTGAAACTGATGTGCAAAACATCTCGCTGTACACAATGATGGATAGTGATTACTGCTTCATGAACCCAGCCTCGAGGTCTGAACTTCCTGATGGGTAAAATAGTCTGTGGGGCTACTTCCTGAGAGTGCCTGGTGGGGATCAGTCAATGTTAGTAATATCTGAGGAATTCCTGAGGCACATTTTGGAGACATTGCGGTAGAAACTTTCTGTGAACTGTGCTTTGCCTTACCAGTTACTTACTCATTGTAGAGATTATATTTTAAAGAATCATTGTTGATCTTTACTGTACTGAAATTCATATCATCTGAGGTTTTATGTAAACCCATGTATTTTTAATGCTCAAATGTCCAAATCTGAAATAAATGGAGAGCAAGGGAAGAAAAACTTCTGTATGTATCACACAGTTATTAAATGTTATTGCAAAGGCACTTAGGGGTCTGTTCTTACTGCTAGTGAGTTATAGGTTCACAGTGGCAAAAGAATAAATTCCTTTGTGTAAACTAAACAAATATTTCAGTGTGCTTTAAGACTAAATAGCATTTTTATTCATGGAATCAGACATTACTTAGATATAAAACAATTCTACCCTGATTAAATGAAAATCTTGAAAATTAAAAGTAGGTAAACTGTCTAATTTTGGAATAAAATCAGCAATGCATGTGAATTACTCATTGGCCTGGGACTGTGGACTGTTTTTTTCTTCTGTAGAGGAAGTTTCATGTTATATTCTCCTCGTTGTTTTATAGATTTGGTCCTGGATTAGTCATCTATTGGTATGGATTTATTGAGGAGTTGGATTGCCATCGTGAACGTGGTATCCTGCTAAAAGACTGCTTTCCTACTGATATTGTAACTCTGCGACACAGCATGGCTCAGCACTGATGTTGGAAGAGAAATTGGGAGGAAGAGGTGAATCCGGAAGCAATTTTACTTTCCTGCAGTGTAAACTACTGGCAACATCTGCCCTGAATTTCAGCTGAACTCCTGCTGCCTGTGATCATTCGGCTACCTCTCTTTTAGACAAATGTATCAAGAGTTTCTGTTTTGCTTCAGCCCTCTGCTATTGTGAGCAGCCAAAAACTACAGACACAACCCACTCATTATCAGCATTTCTGTCTCTGTCAAACAGTGAGTTTATAGATAGTCATAATCTTTCTTCCTTCCGGATGGCTTCTCCTCACGTACTGAACAAAAGAAAAAACGTGGAGGCTGAAAGGTGTGACTATCAATTCTCCCTGTTATGGAGTCATCTTAAAGAAAGTGCTTTTTGTTATCTCACACATAACTGTTAAATGTTAAAGACCTAGCTCAGACACACACACAAGCCAGGAAAGTTGGTTAAGACTGAAACTCATATTTAACACCCATATTGTGCCTGGTTAGCGCAGCTCATATGATAAAAGAGGATCACATCATCTTTAATGCCTTGTTTGCACTCTGAATTTCCTGGCTTTTGTAGCATTAAGCCAGACAGTCACTATTATTCTAATATAATGATTGGTGTATGAATTTCCTCATTTTTATGTTTGCTTAAAAACAAAAGAATCTGACATTCACGTTATTTTTTAAAAATATTTTTACTAAAAAAGGTCAGGATTTATCATGTATATGTATTTTGGAAATTTTGTAGTGTATATTAATGTGGACTTTTAAAAATATTGTTTAAAAGTGATAAAGCACGTTGACTTTTTCAGCAGTTTTGGCCTAGAAATCTCTATTGAGGGTTCTTTCCTTAGTTGATTTTAAGCAAATAATTTGTGTAGATCTCTGTAGGCCGCATGATGTGCAGTTTTCTGGCACGTGAAACTCCAAAACATCTATGAAACTTTGCACATGGTTGATGTACTCAGAGGATATCAGCGTGGTGTGCAAGATGAAAACCAAAAAGTAAACTGCTTCCTAAAGGATCTGTTCAGTAGGATGGGGAATTCATCCAAATAAGCACACCGTCTCCTGAGCGCTATTGTTTCCTATTCTCTCCTTCCCGATGGGACTGCCAAGGCTGAAGGTGTCTAGAGGTGGTGGTGGGCTCCCACCATTATTGAAATTCTGAGGGCTCCTTTCTCATCTCTTTTCACTTCATCACCACGGGAAAGAGGGGCAGTGTTCAGCCTGACTTTTGCTCTCACAGCTGAGAGCTTGTCAGACAGACAAGACATGTCTCTTTGGACTGGTATCCTTTTTAAGAACCCTTCCTTGCTAACACTCAACCAGATAAAAACAATTTTTTTAGGAAGCCAGTAGAATCAGCATGCATGCTGATCGTGTGTTCTCTAACCAATCACAAGAACTGAGCAAAGCTATAGACTTCATATTGGGAAGGGCATTTGATAAGAAGTCTCATAAAGCTGCCTTTACAGGCCACTCCCAAAGGGAAATTCCTTTCAGAATAGGAAATTGAGTTGCATGCTCAGCTTCCTTTGAGTTGCAAAAGCTCTCAGAACCTCAGCAGAGAAGTTAGTTGGCATCCATAATATTTTGAAATTGTGTACCAACTTTCAATCCAAAGCAAGAGGGGCAAAGGTGTATGAAGTCACTTTTTAAACTTTAAAACAACCACATAGCTTTTTTAAAAACAAACTTTCAAATCTCACTTTAATACTTACTTTGGGCTAAGTTTTAGCCTGGATTTTATTCATACAGCCAACTTTGAAATCTTTTCTTTTTTTTCCTCTAGGAAAAAATAGCTTTAATAATATTGATACATGCTTTGCCACAGAGGCAAGAGTACACTAGAGTTTCTGTAATACCATCAGTTAATTATATGGCAAAGATTATCTGATTGTTTTTGAATTGTTACTTTGGACATATCAATTTTCAATAAATTGTTTTTTTCCAGACACCTGTAACTCATTTATGTTTCAACTATTACACTTATTTTATTTTTACCTGACAGGCTTTATGAGTCTGCATATAAAGACAGGCAGAAATGATCTTCAGAGTGTACCTTCCTGATGCTGCACAGAAGGAATAGTTAGGATGCAATTGCCCCTGGGACGTATAACTCTGGTTTAGGTTAGTGGCGTGTGTAAAACCAAGAATAGAAACAAAAACAAAGTAATAATTGACCATAATTCCATTAGAAACTCAAAGCAATGACTGCCTTCATGAAGTAGGTTTTAAGGGCAAAACTGAATTTGTTTTACCTAATGTCTGCGCATTGTGTTGTATAAAATATTTTAAAACAGTCTTCACAATATGCACTCGTGCTGCTTTTTCTTTTTGAATAAATTAAATTTATCTGCACAGTTGTTGATAATTCTGTTCAACCGCCATCAAATCTTTGTTATATTTGCTTTTAAGCAAATATTTGAGGGTGCACAAATAAATAAGGTTGTGGTTGTACAGAATTTGTGTATTTATTCCCCTTCTTGATGCTGCAATATAATGGTTTGAAAGGCAGTATGGTGTCCTTAAACAAAGCTTTGACCATTTTTTTTACATTGCCCATTTAAAATCTGTGTATTACAATGGAGATGAAACAAGCAGTAAAAATGAATGTACTGTACTAATTCCAATTGCAAGCCTTGCTATCACAAAAATTATTACACTGTGCGCCACTATTTTAAATGGTAAGTACAAAACATTAAAAATCTGCATTGGTAGTCCTACTTGTATGTTGCAACTGTTCTTTGTGTATTTTCTTAGTGTATCAGATGTAAACATCAACTCTACGAATAAAAAGGAGAAACTACCACATTTTTTTTACAATGCTGTAGTCATTAGAACCTTAACATTACAGCCAAACCCAGTTTTATGGAGTATTCTGCAGTGTGCTAATGAATTATGCCAAGCCAGAAAACAGAAGTGTGCATAAAACTGAATAATGGGCTCACTGGCATATATAGACTTGCCAAGCATCTGCTCTTACAAACACTGTAATACTGCCTGTTCCAAGCCTTAGAAATTGCTACAATTGTGTGCAATGAGTTCAATATGCAAGTAAAATGTCCTGGTCGAGCAGGAATGACACCTAGGCTTACAGATCATGCTGAAAATGATACAGTGTGGGTTACACAGAACAAACTAATTAACTTTCCTGCATTGCAGGAATAAAAAATAGTTTAAAAATGTACCTCCAAAACCAGCTCAAAACAAAAAAAAAACCTTGGTATAAATAGTAAAAATCTGATCTAAATGGAAAGGTGAACATACAAGTGCATATATATTTTAAGCCTGTTGATACCTTGTCACTATTTCGCTTCATGTATATGCATAGTATATTAATACTCTGTTTCTTGTTTTATTGTATTCACTTACTCAAAAACTGCTTCATCTTGCTAGTTCTTAACTCCCGTACCTTGCCCTCTCTGTACACTTCTTCTAATTGATTTGCCATCTATTCTAATTTAACAAGACATTTCATGATTCTTTCTGTATCCTTTTTCATCCTTTCCTCATTGTTTTCCGTATTGTTTAGCCAGTTCTCATTTGTGGGTCAAAAGCCTCTCATTAGTCCTTTTTCCATTTGAATATCCCTTTCTACTCATTACTTTTGTCTCTACAGATAGTTTCTGATGAAAGATCTGTGGCTGAAAACTGCTATCTGTATTTCATATTCTGTGTGCATTCAGGCCAAACTACCCTATAATGCAGAACCTCTCATGATTCTATTTTAATTTTGGGGGGGAAATGCCCCAGATCTCCATGCATAGCATTGCTCGGCTCGTCGAATGCAGTGGATAAAGTTTTACCTCTCTCTGAAGTGTCACATATAGGCCAATTCCAGGTGCTGATAATGGAGATGATGGAACATGGTCATGATCCACTGTGGTAAATCCTATAGTTATCTAATGGGCCTTCCTTATATGGAAAAGATTGTGTCTGAAAACTATCTTGGCTGTAAGAATATACGTACAACCAATATTAAGATTTCAGCTGTTAAAAATGAAGTGATGTCTTACATTAAAGATATGATCCTGTAGCCCTTACTCAGCCTGAGGACACTGTCTTCAGGACATAGCCAATGACTATCAGGGAGCCAGTTACTGCTACCTGATTCTCAAGCTTTGGCAGCGTAGAGGCTGCTCTAACTAAGCAACATTGGCTATGGTTCCTAGGAAACCATATGCCCGCTGAGAATTGGCAGAATTGAGCCCAGCTACTCTGTGCCCCTCTAGCTCCTCTTTCCTCCTTTAATAAGTGATTGGCATAGGAGTTGGTTCGGCCAACTTTATGCCACCTGAAATAACCGCCCTGCTGCAATAATTCGCGATAGGTCATCTGCAATTAGATCCTGCTCCCTTTGATAAAATGGGGCGGAACTGGAGCAGAGACGATGGCCCAGCAATGTCAGTGGGACTACACCAATGAGCAATTGTTGATCAAGGAAAGAGTTGAAGAATTGCACCATTGTTTTGGAGAAGAGCTAACGAACATGTTTGTTACTACGCGTGCTGATCGAGTCATGGTTTGGTGCTGAGAATTATCCTAGGAAGTTGCCTACAAGAATTAATAAAAGCACTACTAGTTTATTAACCTAAACCGCAGAGTGTCACTTACTGTGGGTTTACAGGCTCCTTAGAAAATCCCTGTTTTATTAAGAAGACAAGAGACGAAAACTAAAGAAACCTCCTTACAGCTGGGTGATAGAAACTAAAAGAGTACCTTGCTGAAAAATGAACTAAATAGCTAACAATGGAAGCTTGGCAGTAACTTTACCATTTACAGAGGAACTGTCTATCTAGTACGATCTGTATAAAATAGACCTTGCTTAGGTTAGGGAAAGGTCACAAGTTACACAAAGTTTGGATAGTCTAAATGTGTTACTCAAAACTAACCCTCTTGTGTGTAGTAAATATTATTTGAACCTGTATTATTAAGAACATGCCAGGATTCAAAAGATTAAATAAGGAAGATGTAATTACGAGCTAAATAATAAACAGAGCAGCTTTAGTTCCCCTTGTGTTTTTCACTTTCCTGCTATTGTTTCATGTATGGCTGTTATACAAAGAGCAGCTTAGGTCAGCTACTATAAATTATGGTTTTAGTACAATAGTAATCCACTAAAATTATTTCAAAGCTTGATCAAAGCACTTCAAAAGGCCACTTTAAACTTTTCCACATTACAGAAAAACCTCACTTTGTTGGCTTAACTATTTCAGTTTATACAAAGAATTTTTGTCTTGATTTGGAATTACATCATACAAGACCCAATTAATTGTTTTGATACTAATTATTGAGAATGCATGAGATATACATAAATTTATTTGCAGCCTATAGTAAACATGAAATATAATATCGATTTTCATTTATTTTAGTAAATTAACTGGTATAGTTCTCAGGTCACTTGCCCTTAACAGTGTCTCAATAGTTGGGCCTGATCTAAATGAAGAGACGGGTTTAGGAAAGTGACATGCTTTTTTCATTATTTGAGATAGTTTAGTTATGATTTTTTGTTTAAATGTACACTGAAATGCTATTCAAGTTGACTAAATTAATCAGTCCAGTTTTTAATAGCGTTTAAGTGAGCTCATGGGCTACAGTTTGTTTACATTCCATAAAATACTAGTTTCCCACTCTCTTGGACTGGATTTAACCTAATCTGAACAATTTTATGTCATCTGCACAGATCCATGGATGTGGCATTGTGATGTCAAAACAAAATGAAATGTCAATGCAACTGTATGGAGACGGTGTAACAATATTGAAACCATGTCAGTGCACATCTACAGATACCATGTTACTCTGTCATTGTGATTCTAGGGATATCACTTTGAAATGTTAAAATGAAATGAAACTAAGTCAATTAAGTGATAACAGTTGGGTTCAAGGATTAATTGAGGGCCTAAGGTGAAGCCAATGACCATTAGCACCAGTTGGTTATTTATTCTCAGAGAAACATCCTTGGTTAAGACTATTCTCATTATAACCAGATTTTGGAAGGGTGTTTTTATTCCTTTATTACTGAAAAAATATTTTTGCTGTTCACCTGTAAAGATGTTCCCATACGTTTCTACAGAAAAAGTCATTGTGGGTTGTATCCCATGCAGTGGCAAATTTCCCTAGAGAATGAATTGATTAAATGCATCAGCTAATTACATCTTATTTTCAGTTCATATATTTAATAGTAGTAAAAGGTTCATCACCAGGTTCAGTCAAACATCTGTAAACCCATGCATTTATTATTAACCTTTAATAAGTTGTCTTAAGTGATTTCTACCTCTAAAAACTTTTCTAATGCAACTGACGTACATTAAGAGAACTATCTAGTGTAAGATAAATTCTAATGGCAATAATGATTTGCATAGCACATTTCTCCACCATGAGCATAAATCAGATATTTTATAACAATATAATTAAACAAGAAATGCATATCAAACGAACTCCAATAACAGTAGACCACTGAGCGATTAGTTTGGCTTAAAAAAACAGCCATGCCACACCACCTTTCTAGTATTTAAGGGCAAATGGACCCAATGTCAAGTCGAGGTTACAAACATATGCAAATTCAGACGTCTAACAGATGTGCAAATAGATTCAACAGCCTGAGTGTGTAAACCTTCACTTTGCAGGCAGATGCCGGTGTGTGACATCTCATTCCTGGGCACAGGACCAGACTTACAGCATATTTATTTTATTATTATTTTTAACATGCATTTCACAGTGTTGACCAAAGTCCCCAATCAGGATCAAAGCTGCAATGTCCAAGATACTGTAGAAAAACATTTGAAGTTCCAGTCCCTACCCCCAATGACAGGTGACACGTGAAGGGTGGGACAAGAGGGATATGATCAAATACATACTACTGAATTTTTCTGTTAATTATGAATAGATAAAGTGTGTGCCAATTATTTCTACTCCCAAAGCCACTCTTGACTGCTGCCTTTTTACAGGTATTGCAGTAGAGGTGTGTCTTGAGAGGAGGGCAGTGGTTTTATTGATGAGTCCAGGGAAGGTGTTCCATGCATAAGGGGATGTACTGAAGAGGGCATAGAGATGCTTATGTGAGATGCTGACAAATAGTCAGATGAGGGTGACACTGGCAGTGGGGTGCCACAATAAGAGAAAAGAGTGGATGAGTAGGACCTTGAATATATTACTGAAATTAACTGTGATATGTAATATTTTCTTCCACTTAAATGTATATAAAACATTTTGCATCAGTACACAAAAGTGCTCCAAACAGATTTATAGGTAGCTAAATGCCATTTGGAGTGGACAGGACTTCAGCTGGGCTAAATATCATTTGAGCCTCAATTGATCAGTCATGGTTATTTTAGAGCAAATTCCTCATGCTATTGTTCCTCAGTGCAACAGTGGTCTTGTGAATTCTCCCACAATGCACTGCTTCTGGAACTGTGCTGGGAACTATGGAACAGGTACCTATAGAACACTGCAGTTGTAGGACAGGGTGACACGGGGAGAACCAGTTGAGTGATTCAGCACAGAAGAGGGAAGTCAGGTCAGGGACTGCCTTAATTTTTGTTCATCATACAGGGCTGAACACAGTATCATTACTAAACTAATCAAAGTGCACTGCTGTAAGTCCTGTTTTACACTGTTGTAGTGCTTTTTCATTAGGGGGTTGTACCAGTAATGTAATTTTCCTCATCTAAATGTTTCTAATGTAGGCAGAGCCAAATTAAGACCAACATGTTCAAAGATTGGTACCTACACTTGCCTTTGCTGCAGTTTCTCCTTCTGTAAAAATGGATATAAGAATTCTTACCTAGATCAGTTGGAACTTGTGAGGTTTTCTGAATGTTTGTAAATACGCTTTGAGATCTCCAGAAAAACAGCGCAGTGGAAATGCGAAGTATTATTACCAGGAAACAAGAGTGATACAGAAATAGTCCATAACAAAGGGAGCTAGTGGATTAACTCAATTCTTGTTTTTCTGTATTCATCATTCAGGTCCATTTCCTGATCTGTCCCAGGATAACTCTCTAATGAATGAGAAAATAAAGATGGGTTTAATCAGTTTATTTCCATATGCACCTTACACAGTTACATTTTTAATGTTTGGCATTGTGTTACATACAAATGATTAAATATGTTGGCAGAAAGGAGCTGGCATATACACACACATATATTGCTTCTCCATATGGGCAAACTCTGTTACTGTCAGCCTTCATTATCGGTGACATATAACTGACAACTTGGTGTGTATAATAAATATTGAGTTGAAGAAGCTACTGGAGAACTGTTCATCCTTCTAGTTGGAATATGTACCAGTAAACAAGTTTTCTTCCTTAGGTGGACCTTTGCCCTCAGGCTCTAATATCTCTATTCCCTGCAAGAGCATAGTTAGGCTTGGTGATCCTGAAGGCTTCTGTTATCAGATGAGAGATCTTGGCCCAGCTTCCCAGCCATACTGCAGCCACATTGCACTGATCTGCACAAAGCTGCCATAAATTTAGAGGATCTAGCCAATGGAGAATTTTTCTTACTTCAATCTTATTTCTTTACCTAAATGTAGGGAGTGTAGTTAGGGGAAAAGAGCAAGATCCGGGCATCCTTGTTCCCAGCAAACTCCAGCCCTTGAATCCTGTTGCCAACCTCTACAGCACAGACTAGCAGTCACTAGCCCCAGGAGTGGTGGAGAGAGAGGAAAGTAAAGAGGTCTTAAATCCACCTTCGTCTCCCACTCACCCAGTCTGCTCTGAACTCAGCTCACTGAGGTTCTGGAACAGCCTACCAATAGAAGTGGGGGCAAGACATCTTACCGGTTTTAAGATGGAGCTTCGTAAATTTATGAAAGGGATTATGAGACATAGTAGCCAGTGATAGCTGGCGACTAGGATTGATGAGGCTTCCAGTCCTATGTTCAATGCAGCTTAGAATCTGGCCCATTAATTTTAGTTGGAACTTAGTTATACACTCCCAAAATGTAAGCAGATAAGGTACCCAAATAGTTTTTGGCTTAGATTCATTTAAATACAAAAAGATGGAAATATTGATCTTAAAGTTTGAGGAATATTTGTTAAAATCTGAAGACCCAGATAAGATACTTTTACACTTAAGCAATAATGTAGAAGAGTCCATCTCTGTTTCAGAAGAATCAAGATATCACAGTAAAACAACTTACTACACACAGCCCTTATTATATTACCAATTTATTGTTACATTTGATCAGTTGTACATTGCCACTTTCTCATTCTCTGGTTTCTCAGACACGAGGGCAGCTTCATCTTTTGGAGACTCCAGCTCTACACATGCCCTCCGATTCTTAGCCAAACACAGATGATGATGATGGTGGTGTCATGAAACCACAGAAAACACATTCAGGCTTGGGCTGGAGCCCAGGTTGTGGGACACCACAAGAGGGAGGGTCCCAGAGCCCAGGCTCCAGCTCAAGTCTAAATGTCTACACTGCAATTTTATAGCCCCACAACTCAAGCCCCACAATCCCAAGTCAATAACCGAGTACAGCCAACAGGGTTTTACTGAAGTGCAGATACACCCTGTGGTGTTGGGAGTGTATACCAATATCACCATCGACACAGGTAATTATTCAGACTCAGACAAGAATAAAACCCATATATATAACAAATATGTATTCGTACAAGCAATCTTACCTATGGATACTTTTTGGTGAGCAATGGCCTGCGTACTACAATTTTGTTCTTCCAGAGCAGTGGTTCTCAACCCATTTACCATTGTGGGCCACATCCAGTACTACCCGTATAGCCCTGAGGATGTCACATGGGCTGCAACTGTGTGCTGATTGGGCCACAAGCAGCCCACGAGCTGCCGATTGAGAACCACTGTTCCAATCACTAGTTTAGAATTTAATGAGATGCCATGGAATTGTCAGACAGCATAGGTTACAAAATTTTCGAGCTAATCTGAATCTGAAGTTTCCCCACTTGTTCTCCATCCTCCCGAGACACAGTACTCTATCCTCTGACATGTACATCCAAATTCCAGAGACTGGGAGCTAGTGAATTTAAACAAACTAAACTGAGCACTGGAAAGCTTCTCTGCAAGGATTGCATTGCCAGCTGCTGTCCTTGTCGAGCTTTAGCGCACTGCTACAATGAATAGAAAATAAGCTTCCCTACTTAGAAAGTCAGTGCAAGTTTCAGAATTGTTTCAAACTTACAGTCATTGTACTTAGTGGAACGGTTTTCAGTGACAAATTCCTATACTCCCCTATATACTATATAAATATATAAATACTCCCCTATAACTATATTTCTTCTATTTGTTTTCTTAAACAATCTTTTGCTTTTAGTACTTTCTTCCACATTCTTTCCTAAAGCTGTTTGTTTATACTTGTTTCTGCCTTCAGGATCTAGTACCTTGGGTCAAGCTCTGTACACATCATTGGGAGGAGCAGAACATCCTCCACTTCTGTTGCATTTCAGTGGCTGCTTTGGAAGAGAAGCAGCTTAGCCAATCAAGAGCTTCATATGTTGAGACAACCTGCAGCATCCCAAAGGATGGCAAATGGAAGGCCCCGCTGTCACCAGAGACCTAAGTGGCAGCTGCCCTTTGCCCAGTCATCGCTTGGAGTAGCAAGGGCAAGGCTCTTTCAAAAATCAAGCTGGCTAAGACTTTGCTGGGTCATTACACAAGTGTCTTATTCCTAGTAGAAAGGAATAGGGTTTCTTCTGTTCTGAGTCATTTAGTAAAGGTATCATAGTTTAAAGTGAAAGTAACTTCTCTCTCTCTCTCAATGTGCTCTGTTTGTTGTTTTCAGGAATTCTTACATACATATATTTTGCTGTGGCCTTTCCCTCTTGAAATTCTCCATTATTTTTCCTTTTTGTAGCTTTCCTGCATTTTGCTGACTTCGTTCCTTTCTCTTCTGTCTGATTCAATTTATTTTTCAGTCTCCTTTCAGGGTTTCTTTAGAGTGGGATAAAAAAGCGTGTTTAAGCCAGGTGAACTACCTTGTTTTTGCTAACACTGATCAATGTGAACCCTAGGGAGAACCTAGAGTTCCCCTTGACCAGCTAACATGTTAAAACACAACTTGCCCTGTCCACACAAGGGTTTTTAAATGTCTAATCTTAGTCTAGTCAGACCTTAAGTGATTTCTTCCCCATTACCATTAATACCGACAGATGAGCAGCAAAGCTGTTGGACAAATATTGAGTTCTTCCGGGCCTAAATTCTCATAGATTATTACCTGGAACCCACCATGCCCCCATTCCCTCCCCCCATTCTCTGTGGGAGGTGCCAAGACTCAGGGCTTTAGCCCCACAGGAGGCGCCCGGGCTCAGGGCTTCACCCCCTGCAGTGCTAAAATATTTGCCGGAGTGCCACTCCAAACAATTCCAGCTGAATTTAACCCCTGGAGTTCTTGGTTCTGCCTTTCCACAGCAGCACTCTGATAGCAGAATAGTCTTTTAAAAAGCATTCTACTGAATTCCACACAGTGGTGTATTTGGGGTCATGAACTGTCACCAGGAGGAAAGCCAGAATCTTAAAGCTTCATCTTGACAGCCAGGCGGCAAAACAACCTAATTTCAAATGTGTTCTTTCTGCCTGTTTAAGCTTGAATAGACACACCTGATCTTAAGTGGCTGATCTTGCACCGCTGAATTCATTAGGAGGCTTGGCATTGGCTTCATTGGGAGGGAAAGATCAAACCCACAATGGTGTGGGCTCCAGAAACACATTTACAAAGTTTTCCCATTGTCTTCATCTTTACCCTGATTTCTCATTGTCTCGCTTTGCTTCGTTGTTCTGCTTTCTCCCTCTGTCTCTCTCAGCTCCACAGGTCCAGATTGAGGGGCAGCTTGTGAAGCTTGCACACCAGCTATCGACATTGCACTTGCCAGAGTACTAAAAAGGAAGTTATTTTTAAATGATTGTTTCACTGTTTGGCTTCTTTCATCTTTTTCATTGTTCTCCTGTTTGAAAGCTTCACTCAAACCAAATGGTTAGAATAATGCAAACAATACTTTCTTCAGCAGTGTCCTAATTCAGTATGGCTGCTTCCATAGAGAGATCTGGGGCCAAATTTTTTCCACTGGTGTAAATCATCATTGCCCCATTACCGTCAATGAATCCATGCTCATTTGTAATCCCTGAGGATCTGGCCAACCTGTGCTGTTTAATTTCTTACACTTGAAGAACGAGCACAGAATCTCGTTTGTTTTTCTTGATTGTACTTTGCCTTTGTCATAAATAGCATGCTATAGACACCACAAAAAATACTGGCAAGTTTTCACACATCTGACTGACATATAAAATGTGCTCGATGGGAGATGAGCACCCTGGAGGTGCACAGGTTTGTCATAATATAAAAGGTATCTTTGAGCTGATTAAATTACCTCTCTATGCCATTGTTAATTTAGTGAAAAGGGAGCACAAAATACTATTTGAATTCAGTCTTTTAAAAAACAGCATTCAGAAATGTAACAGATTTGTTCCAGAATTGTTCAATGGGATGAGATACGGCATAATGTGACATTATTTTGTTCATGTTTTAAAAGATATGTCTTGAGTCACTGAACCAACCCAAAACATAAATCTCATCAGATCATTGAAGTGCTGAACAATTTTCAAATAACTGAGATGTTGGGCTGCCTGGGAGAAAGAAACCAGCCTCTCTTCCAGCTTTCTAAACATCTGAAAACTAGACAAGATGCCACTTTCTCCATGGGAGCTGAGATATGCCCTACTGCCCCAAAGGAAGAACTGAATAGCGAGGAACATGATTGTCTTGTAATCCACCTCATTCTTTGTTTATGTGCTCTGATGTTAGAGCAAACAAATTGTGTACTCCTACTTAAGAAATGAACTAACCACTTATTTGTGTTGATAAGGGAGGGATAAGGGAAATATTTGGAACTAGCTCTGGATGGGTCAGTGGGGAAAGAGTAAGACTCTCATCTGTCTTGGTCCCTTGCTCTCAACCTCCACCCATCCCCATAATGGAACTTAAGCTAAAAGCTTCCTTTAGGTTTGTTTGGTTTGTTTCCTGTCTTTACATAGGGGAAGAACAAAAAGTGCTAAAAAACTTCATAAAGAGCTGGTCTCTTGCTGTTCCTGGCCACAGAAAGGCATTGAAATGGTGAAAATGTCACAAAAAAATCCTGTTCTTGTGAGATAGCCACATAATTTTACAGACTCAAGGATTGAATAGCTAATTGAATTGCATGGGTGTCACTGAGGGCATAACTTGAATACAATGGGTTTTGCAGGTGTAGCTATTGATCCGATTTGGCTTGCACAACCCCTGGTTCTGGTGGTGATCCAAAAGATGGAAAGAATGCAGCTTGACCTGTTGGCCCAGATACACAGCTTGGATTTAGGCATTGCAGTGCTGAGCGTTGGAACGCCTAACTTTTAGGCAGCTAGAAAAATCACACGAACAGCACTGGGATCCACAAAGTCGAGTTAAGCACCTAAGCTCCCACACAATGAATGGAGAGAGACATCTCAGAATGCAAACCACAACAGTCAGCGCACTAGGTGGGGCGCCACCAAAACTAGTCAATGGGAGCTGCTGATGAGGGTGTTCTGAACCCTTCCCCTCTCATGGACATAGGCACCTAAGTTCAGAGTGCAGAGAGGCACCTCTCTCTGCTTAGTTATTTTGAACAGGAACCATCCCCTGGCATCAGGCAGCTTAACCACCTAAGTAATTTCTTGGGAGAAAATGTGTCTGGTGCCTCACTCCACACAAAACGGGGGGTGGAGGGGTGGGGTGCGATGGTGACCTTATAATTTTTAGCCCAGTGGTTAGAGCATTCACCTGAGATGTGGGAGACCCATGTTCAATTTCCTCCCATGCCTCAGGGGAAGAAAAGATCCGTACTGGGGATCTCCCACCTCTCAAAAAAGTGCTCTCTGCTGTAGGATATGCTGAGGTAGACCTCCTTCAAGCTCTTGTGCTGAAGCTGTTCTACTGTGGAAAGAGCAGTAGGAACAGGGGGACTGGACTTTCAGTCTCCCACTTCCCAGGAGACTAACCACCAGGCTACAAAGTCATTCCCTGTCTTTCTGGCCCAACGACTGTTCCACTATGGATAATATTTAATAAACTTATGTACCAGGAAACAAGGTCTAGGGGAATCATGCTTATGTCATAGAAACGTATGTACAGAGTCAAAGCTATGTGCTTTAGAAATCCCAGACTCCACAGGGAATTATAGAAATATAAATGGCAGCTACCTTCATCAAACTGTCTACCTCTTGTAGCCAGTGTGTGGAACTGACCTGGGGTCAAAGGGTAGAATTAAAGTTGTTTGGGTATCCTGTACCGTGCATTTTCACACTTCCTACTATTTGGGGGGTGGAACTTTAACCCTGGATTTCCAGCAGTGAGAAGACTGTGACAATTAGGGATCAGAGCAAAACCAAAGCAGCTGAGAGAGGACACCCAAAGTTTGAGTTCTCCTTCAAGTGATTGCTCAGATGCATTCCACTTAGGTGTGTGCGCGCCCTCGTGCACAGCTCTCCGGAGAACTTTTCCTAGCAGCCCCTGCAGGGGCCGGTCCCAGCGCCCCCTGGAGTACCGCCACTATGCAGCGGTATATATAGTTCCTTCTTTCCGCCCTTGACGGCCAGTTGAGAACTACCCCTGCTCTTCAACAGTTTGTGTTTCTCCTTAAAGTGAGTAGATAGTTTAACAGTTCACCCTGAACTAAGTTAGTTTTTAGTTAGTGAGGGTTTTTAGTTAGTTTAGGGAGCCTTCGGGCTCACGGCGTCCCAGCTATGCCGGGCTCGCCAGGCTTCAAGCCATGTGCTAGCTGCGGCAAGGCCTTCTCTGCTAGCGACCCCCATGACCATTGTTTGCGGTGTTTGGGGGAACTGCACCGTAGGGATCGGTGCAGTATCTGTAAGTCCTTTAAGCCTCGGACTCAGAAGGAGTGGGAAGTGAGGCTTAGGGCTTTTTTGATGGAGTCCGCTTTTTTGATGGAATCCGCTTTAAGCCCGGCGTCCGAGCCATCGCGGACTACTCCGGCACCGAGTGTGTCTTCGGTGCGGAGTGCGCCTCCGGCACCGGGGGTCTCAGTGCCGAAGAGGAAGAAGCACCGCCCGCGCTTGCAGCCCTCCCCCGCACCGCAGGAGCGGCCGGGGTCGAGTTCGGAGGTGCTCCTCCTTATGGACGTGCCGCCGGCATCTGCTCCAGCATTGGCCCCTGCTCCGGCACTGGCCCCGGCACCGGCACCTACTAGGGAGGCTCCCCCGACTCCTGGAAGTGGGGGACCCCCTATACGGGACCCTTCGAAGCCGGACGCTATTGAGGCGGCTCAGGCTTTGTTGGAGTTGCCTATGCCTCCGGCACTCTCTCACCGGAGAGAGACAGGGCCCGTTTCCCGGGGCAAACCCGCGATGGGGGGCCCCGAAGGGTGGGCGGCCCCGGCACCAGTGGACAGGCCGCCCACCACCCGACACAGGAGAGTTGAGCTCGGAAGCTCCTCTCCATCTTCGTCTTCGGACGATGCGTCGCGGCACCGTTCCCGGCACCGCTCCAGGTCCCGGCGTCGTTCCCGGCACCGTTCCAGGTCCCGGCACCGCTCTGGACATCACTCCTCATCGCGGCACCTCTCCTCGTCGTCGAGTTCAGGCTCGGCACCGAGACGGCATTCTCGGCACCGCTCCCCAGCATCGAAGCGACGAAAGACTCCCCAGTACCGGTCGTCTTCTTCGGCATCGCCTCGTCGGCACCGAAGTCGGAGTCGCTCTTCGAGATCGTCGCGTGGCGAGTCTCGGAGCGCTCCCTCCCGGCGTCATCACCGCCTGCATTCTCCTGACTCGGGATCCCGGACCCGAAGTCAGGAACAGGTATGGTCGTCGGCACCGCAGCCGGCACCGGCACCGCAGCCGGCATCGGACCCAGCACTGTTCCCGGCACCATCTGTTGCGGCACCGGCTTTGCCCTCGGCACCGGTGCCGCCTCTGAGCTGGCCACAGGGACCCTGGCAGTGGCCGTTGTGGGCCCAGTGGGCGGCTCAGATGGGGCAGGGAACTATGTCGGCCCCTGCCTCTGTCACCCAGACTCAGCAAGCACCTTTGGTGCAGGAGGGTGACCGCTCCTCTGGGGAAGAGGAGGAGGAGGAGGACCCTGGGGAGAGTCCCTCCACTGGGCCCCGCAACCCATCTTACTCGTCTCCGGATGAGGCGGCGGTACGAGACCAAGGAGCCCCGCTCATTGATTTTAAAGCACACCAGGAGCTCCTAAAGCGGGTGGCTTTGAACCTTGGCCTTGAGGTCAAGGTGCTAGAGGAAGAGGTGGACCCCCTCTTCGGGCGTGTGGGGGCCCAGGGACCGGCTAGGGTGGCCCTTCCCGTGCATGAGAGGGTCCTGCGCCTGGCTAAATCAGTCTGGCAGACCCCCGCCTCAGTTGCCCCGACCTCTGAGGGCGCCGAAAAGAAGTATTATGTGCCAGCCGAGGGGCACGAGTACTTGTATGCGCACCCTGCCGCGGGTACTTTGGTGGTGGATGCCGCCAACCAAAAAGACAGGCAGGGTGCTCAGACTGCCTCCCCTAAAAATAAGGAAGGCAGGAGACTGGACCTTTATGGTAGAAAGGTCTATTCAACTGGGGCGCTTCAGCTGAGGGTAGCCAACCATCAGGCTCTCCTCGGCAGGTACAATTTGAACCTGTGGGACTCCTTGAGGAGGTTTACGGAGTCTCTCCCTCCAGACCAAGCCGCAGACTTTGGTATGGTTCTGGAGGAGGGTTTGTCTGTGGCAAGTGCGGCCCTGCAGTCTGCGTCGGACGCTGCGGACACAGCCAGCAGGGCTATGGCCTCCGCCGTTGCGATGAGGCGGGCAGCGTGGCTGCAGTCCACAGACCTGTCGTTGGAGGTGCAGCAATCCATCCAAGATCTACCCTTCGATGGAGCCGCCCTCTTTTCGGAGAGGACGGACGAGAAGCTGCACACTCTCAAGGACTCAAGGGCAATGTTGCGCTCCTTGGGCCTGTACACGCCCCAGGCGGCTAGACTGCAGAGTCGCCAGCAGCCGCAGCAACCGCCGCAACGTCAGCGGCAGCAGTCTAGGCCGCAGTCTAGGCCCTTCCCCACCGCAAGGGGTAGGGACAGGACCAAGGGCTCTGGACGGCGCGATCGCCCGGCGTCGTCCTCCTCTTCTTTTAAGGGACCCTCTCAAGGGCCTAAAGGGAAGAGACAATTTTGACGGTGTCTCCGAGGGTGGCACCGTCTCACGTTCCCTGGGTTCCCCGCCTTTCCGGGACAGGCTCAAGCCGTATCTCGGCCTGTGGCGGGGGGTAACATCGGACCAATGGGTCCTCAGCATCGTGCGCTGGGGATATGCCCTTCAGCTCCTGGCCTCCCCTCCCCACTCCCCACCGCACCCGTCCCTCTTCAGGGACCCATCTCACGAGCAATTACTCCTTCAGGAGTTTCAATCCCTCCTAGTCAAAGGAGCCATAGAAGTGGTTCCACTACTCGAGGTGGGGAAGGGATTCTATTCGAGGTACTTCCTCGTTCCCAAGGCCAACGGAGGCCTCAGGCCTATTTTGGACCTGCACAGGCTCAACAGGTTCATACAAAAGCTGAAGTTCCGCATGGTATCCCTAGCGCCCATCATTCCCGTACTAAACCCAGGGGACTGGTTCGCCGCCCTCGACCTGAAGGATGCGTACTTTCACGTCTCCATCCTTCCCGCCCACAGGCGGTACCTAAGGTTTGTGGTAGCTGGTGGCCACTACCAGTTTACGGCCTTGCCCTTTGGCCTGTCTTCCTCCACCAGAGTGTTCACCAAGTGTATGGCGGTGGTGGCGGCCTTCCTGTGGCGCAGGGGGGTCCAGATATTTCCCTACCTGGACGACTGGTTGATCAGGGGCAAGACCAAGTCGCAAGTGTGCGAGGCGGTCTCTCTCGTCCAGTCCACCTGCCATGCTCTGGGGCTGCTCATAAACGAGCAGAAGTCGACGCTGCGTCCGGTGCAATGCATAGACTTCATAGGGGCCCACCTGGACTCGGTGCAGGCGAAAGCCTCCCTCCCACGTTCGAGGTTCGAGGCCATGACAGCGATAATATCGCAACTTCAGAGGTGCCCCACGACTACAGCCAGGCACTGCCTGCAGCTGTTAGGCCACATGGCCTCGTGCACCTATGTGGTGAGGTTGGCCCGCCTCAGGCTCAGGCCCCTCCAAGGTTGGTTGTCCAAGGTTTACATGCCCAGCAGGCATGCTTTGAGCAAGGTGGTAACGGTGCCCCCTTTGGTGTTGGGGTCACTGACTTGGTGGCTGGACCCCGGGACTGTGTTGGAAGGGATTCCCTTCAGGGCTTCCACCCCCTCGGTCACTCTGATCACGGACGCATCAGACCTGGGGTGGGGGGCTCATATCACCGGTGGTCTGACCACGCAGGGACGTTGGTCCCAGAGAGAGACTGCCCTCCACATCAATGTCAAGGAACTGAGGGCAGTCAGACTGGCATGCGAAGTGTTTCGCCACACTTTATTGGGGAGAATGGTGCAGGTGTTAACAGACAATACTACTGCAATGTATTACATCAACAAGCAAGGGGGGGCGCGCTCCTCGGCGTTGTGTCAGGAGGCGCTTTGACTTTGGGACTTGGCGGTGAGGTGCAATTTCTGTTTAACCGCCTCTCACCTGCCTGGGGTCAGGAACGACGAGGCGGACCGTCTCAGCAGGTCATTCCTACCCCAACACGAATGGTCTCTCCACCCCGAGGTGGTGGACAGGATTTTCCGCGTGTGGGGTGTTCCCCGTCTGGACCTCTTCGTGTCAGCTTGGAACGCGAAGTGCCCGATGTTCTGCTCGCTCAGGGGTCGCGAGCCGGGCTCCCTTTCGGACACATTTCTCCTCGAATGGATGGGGGTGCTCCTGTACGCATTTCCCCCCTTCCCGCTCTTGCCCAGGGTCCTCTTGAAAATCAAGAGGGACAGAGCGGATGTGATTCTGATCGCCCCAGCGTGGCCGAGGCAGTACTGGTTTTGCCTGCTCCTGGACTTGTCTGTCGCTCCCCCGATCGAGCTCCCAAGGAGACCGGACCTGCTCTCCCAGGACCACGGTCGGCTGCTGCATCCCAACCTGGACTCCCTGCACCTGATGGCCTGGAGGCTCTCTGGCTGACAGAGGAGGAGAGAACCTGCTCGGAGCAGGTCCAACGCGTGCTCTTGGGAAGCAGGAGGCCCTCCACGCAGATCGCCTACAGGGCCAAGTGGAGGAGGTTCACCTGCTGGGCGGAGTCGCGGGGCGTAACCCCCGGTACGTCCCCCGTGCAGGCGGTCCTGAATTACCTGCTGCAGCTTAGGCTACAGGAGTTGGCGCTAGCTTCCCTAAGGGTGCACCTGGCGGCCATATCGGCGTTCCACCAGCCGTTGGAGGGGCGGTCCCTGTTCTCCCACCCCATGTCGGTGAGGTTCCTCAGAGGGTTCGAGAGGCTATACCCGCAGGTCCATGACCCGGTGCCTCCCTGGGATCTGAACCTGGTCCTGGATAGACTGACGGGGTCCCCCTTTGAGCCTTTGGCCACCTGTCCCCTGTTGATCCTATCCTGGAAGGTGGCCTTCCTCGTGGCCATTACCTCGGCTAGGAGGGTCTCCGAGCTAAGAGCCTTGACCTCGGAGCCCCCCTATACCGTGTTCTTCCGGGATAAGGTTCAGCTTAGGCCTCACCCAGCGTTCCTGCCTAAGGTAGTCTCTCGGTTCCATTGTAACCAAGATATTTTCCTCCCCGTGTTTTTTCCCAAACCGCACGGGTCCGAGGACAAGAGGAGACTACACACCCTCGACGTCAGGAGGGCGCTGGCGTTCTATCTGGACAGGACGAGGCAGCTCCGAAAGACCACGCAGCTCTTCGTCGCGGTGGCAGAGAGGATGAGGGGTTCCCCGGTCTCCACCCAGTGCATCGCCAAGTGGATCACCGCCTGCATCCGGCTCCGCTACGAGCGTGCAGGCGTCCAGGTTCCAGGAGTGGTGACGGCGCACTCGACGAGGGCCCAGGCCGCGTCGGCGGCTTTCCTGGAGAGGGTACCCCTAGAGGACATCTGCAGGGTGGCCACCTGGTCCTCCGTGCATACCTTTGCTGCACACTACGCTGTCGTCCAGCAGTCGAGAGAGGACGCGCGAGTCGGTAGAGCCGTGCTGAGGACAGCTCGCCGTTGACTCCTACCCACCTCCAAGGTATGGCTCGCGAATCACCTAAGTGGAATGCATCTGAGCAACCACTCGAAGGAGAAAACGTAGTTACTTACCAGTAACTGTTGTTCTTCGAGATGTGTTGCTCAGATCCATTCCACACCCACCCTCCGTCCCCGCTGTCGGAGTCGGCAGAAAGAAGGGACTTAGGAGGGGAGGGGCCGGTCGCGCTATATATACCGCTGCATAGTGGCAGTACTCCAGGGGGTGCTGGGACCGGCCCCTGCAGGGGCTGCTAGGAAAAGTTCTCCGGAGAGCTGTGCACAAGGGCGCACACACACCTAAGTGGAATGGATCTGAGCAACACATCTCGAAGAACAACAGTTACTGGTAAGTAACTACGTTTTATGGATTGTATGCAGTATGTGCTTCTTGGCACAGCTCCTGCTGCCTGTGTCTCTGCCACTCCTTTCTCACTTGTGTTGTGGGGTCACCAAATGATCGCAGGAAATGGCTTTTGTTAAAGCAGAGAGATTAATTCAGTTACACAGTCCCTTAACATCCTGCTCCAAA
>ML675613.1:58098638-58143218 GCA_007922155.1 Mesoclemmys tuberculata | reverse complement strand
CTTGTTTTACTAGTGGTTTTCTACAGTTGCTTCTTAAGGGTTTGGAGATTCATTTTTTCCCCATCTGAGGATCTCATAGCACTTTATAAACATTTGTTAATCCTCCAACAGTAATCCCATTTGACGGATGGGCAAACTGAGGCACAGAAGGGCTACATGAAGTACCCAAAAGCATGTGGTAATGGGAAAACCATGAACAAAAGCCAGTAGCCCTAAGGTTTGTCTACACTGTGCAGTCAAGCAAATTAAAGGAGTGTGATTTATAAAGCACTGCAACATGCTGCATGCCGACTGCCTTGTAATAGTCCTTCTTGATGTAAACTAAACTGTACCCAAGTTCATGTTAACCTATTATGAAGAGCTGTTCTTGCGATGTTCCTGACCTCAGACAGATAATGAAGTGGTGAAAACTAGTTTAATGTGGTATGTTTTAGTTCATGCCAGCAGGGTCTAGGTGGGGCAGTTAAGAGAGCAGCGCATTCAAGCACTCTACAAATCACACCTCCTTAATGCGCTTTAATGTGCCATGTAGACAAGCCCCTGCAGTTCCACACTTCCTCGTTCTGCCTTTTATTTATTTATTTATTTTTTTGGCTTAATACTTCTACTCGTTTCCTATTTTCTTGCAGAAGCTATGAAGAAAAATTCTGCTTAACAGACCAAGCCAATCTTTGTAATGTCTGAACCAAATTAACTGCAATGGATTTTTGTTTTTTGTAAGAAGAAATAACCTTCTGCAGGTGGAAGCTAGGAGTGGTGTTTTGCAAAATGTTTAATTTTACAAAGATTTGGTAACTGCAAGCAAGCAAACCTATACCAGTGCATATTTGTATCCTAGCTTGCCAACACTTTTCTGAAATTCCCTGGCCGTGAACAATAAAAATCAGTGTTTTAAGCTTAGCTATGCATAAAAAGCCTGCTTCAAAGTCCTTTGAAGTCTTTTCATTGGTGTTTTAACTGAGGACATTATTTCCATCATTAGTTTATAAAGACAGGACTAAATTTTCAAAGCATTGTATGGAAGACACGTGCTACAACATACAACCAAATAATGGGTGTTTTATGCTCACATCTTCTAAGAAATACATTGAAAACCAAAGGTACGATTGTCAAGATCATTGGCCTACCACTTGCCATTGAAATCAGTGAGAGTTTCACCAGTGAATTAAGGGCAGCAGATTTAGACCAGTGCTGAGTGCTTTTGAGAGTCCTTCAGTTTGAGTAGAAATGCAGGTGCACTTTAAACTTACAACACATGTATAACAAACAGCTACTTCATATGTTATAAATCTAACAAAGGAGAGGTTACCAAATGGGGAGATGGTCAACTGATTTGTTTAAGTATGAAAATGATTCATTTAACAGGCTATTCTTTTATGTTGCTGGACTTTAAGTAGGTGGCAGGGTGGAGTCCTGCCTGAATGTTTTTTGTTGGTGCAATGTTTGAAGCACTAAGTAGTACCTTTCTCACTGAGGCAAACTGGAACATAAAGACCCCTTTACTTGCCTCAGACAGGAAAAAAGGCAATCCCTAGTCTTTTCAGTTAGGCTCAAATCCTATTAAGGCCGTTCAATACTTCTCAACAACTGGCCCTCAGTGACCTCTCCCACTACCCTGAGAATAAAGGGAGACTTTTCCCTATGTGCTTGGTTGTTTAATGCTTTGGAGGGGTGGAGTTATTTCTGTAACCAGGGTATGTAAATTTAGGAAATAAAGCTGAAATTTTCAAGGGGGCTTAGGGGAATTAGGCACCAAATTTCCATTGACTTTCAAGTGGGCACCAAACTGCCTTAGGCCTCTCTGAAAACCCTAGCCTAAATGGTTGTTCTTCAAAGCCTGTGCCTTGGACCAGAACCATCGTGTGTCTAAGAAACCCATGCAAGTTGAAGAGGCATCACACAAAAAGAGATGTACTCAGGAAGATCATAAATACAGAATATAAACTTCCGTCATCCATCCAAAGGCCATGGAAGATTTAGGCTTTTTCTATGTTCAAGAAATCACTTTCTTTGAAGCTTTTGAATACCCATTTAAATTGTAATGTGTTTAGCTATCTATTGTTGTCTGTGTATGCAACCTTTAAGTCTAAGCATTTTCCTGTCTTCAGAGATTGATGGCCATTTATGTTCAGTTCAGTGCAGTCTGCTAAAGGAGATACATCCACCATGGGCTCCCAGGCAAAATATGTTCACACATGATTAGAAACTTCGGGAGGGGGGCCCAATTTTTGTAGTGTCTCAATTGCGATACCTTAAATGGGCCAGATTTTCAGAAAATCATGAGCAGCTGCCCTCTGAAAATCAGGCCCATTTAAGGCACCCAGAAATCGAGGAACCCACGATCTGAACCTATTAATTCAAAATTAACGTGACTTGGACTGTAGTTATCTTTTACACAGAAGCCCTTTCCTTTAACTATATAGATCAATACCCCGGCATCAAATTCTATTGTACATTGCATTTTGTTTACTTTCTTGTTTCCTCATTTTTGTTTTCTTTATATTGGAAAAGGCATTTTGCACCCGGTTCTGCTGAATACCCTCACCTCCCAACTTCTCAGTGAAGCCTTGTCGCACGACTGGGCCCTTTCTGCCTTACGTGCAGACAGTGATGGCATTGGGGGCTCACATGTGAGCGCTTTCTGAGAATTCTATCAAGCTGTGAACTTCATCTCACCCATGTGGCTGTAGCCGTCGGAAGGAGCATGACATTCTCCATGTACAATAAACTGGAAAATATGCCCCAAGTTGGTCCCAATTTTATACACTAGCTTGGGAGGTCATGTAAATCTGATACAGCAAAAACAAACCAACCTCTAACTTTGAATCTCTGAGTGAGCTCTCTTGATTAGACCTGTCAGATGCTTGTTACACTGAAATAAATGCTCTTTGGCTGCTTTTTGCTCCTGATTAAAAAGAGAGCAAAAATGTAACCTAATTCTTAAACAAATTTCAAACAGTGTCATCATTGCTAATGATTCTTTTGCAATTCAGTTCATCACTGCAGGCAAATTGGTCTCATTCATAAATTCTCCAATTGTCAAAACAGCATAAACGATCGTTTATCAGATTGTAGTAAATCTTGGGTAGCAATCATAATACAAAGACGACGCACTGTTATATACAGGAATGCCTAGTCTGATATGTTTGAAAGGCCAGCCACGATTGGTTGTACATTAATCTGTTGATCTGAGCAGCACAATATTTTGTATTGAAAACATTCAGCGTATTAATGGTCTTCAAGAAAGGTATTTGAATCTCTGAGCTGCTTTCGTCAGTGCTTGTGGCTGTCCAGATGGAAAGAAATTAACCTCTTAGTTTAAACATCTTTTTTAACATTTGTTATTTGAGGTTCATGTTTAACGTACAAGCAGGCAGACCATTTGAAATCTGTCAGTTCTTAAAGATGCAGGTTCTTCCTCAGAAGACTTGAGGGCCCTAACCCAGACTAGTAAAATGCACAACGGAAGGCAGAAAAAAGGTGAGAGAATGATTCCAAGCATGTCGTGTAAGGGGATGTGCCTGATTTACACACATCAGTGAGCTAAAATTAGGGCTAAAAAAATCGTTCCTCAAAGTTGGAGACTGCATAAACGAGCCAATTTTTATATCTACTTGGAAAAATTCCCCCCTTTGTTCAGCATGGTTGTTAGGGAGGAGATGAAAAGTAAGTCAGAACACTGCCAGGATTTGGCTACGTATGTTAGGAGATTCAGGTGTTTTATCCGAGAGTGAGGCTACTCAACAAGCGAGTGACGGTGAGTACAGAACGAAAATAGCATATGCTGGCTAACGTGTTTTGCTTTGCTTTCTGTTTCGATTGCTCCATTGGTTAGAGCTATCTTCTAGACCTTAGACATTTCCCCCTGTCGAGGGCTGCAGAATGACAGTGAAAGTTACGCTACAAAACATCATTTTTCAAAGCATCTACATGTCTGTGGGCCTGCTTCAGGTCTCAGTTACACAGGTGTAGATCACGACTGAGTCCAGTGAACTCAGTGGAGTTACACTGCACTAACACCCATGTAGATGAGATAAATGAGAAAGCCTTTTATTTTGCAGAAGGAGAGGCAGTGTCCGACAAAATGAAAGATCCTGGCTTTTGCTTAAGATAATCAGAAGGAATGGGAGGGGGACAGATGTGGTCTTCTGACTATTTTGGATCAATGGTGTTTTGGGACTGCGATTTTATGGGAGAATATCAACCTGTAGTTCTGCATCCAGTCATGCAGTCTGGATACTTCAGCTCTGGTGAGTGTCACAAGCATTAGTTCAGAAACTAAAAATAATTATTAGAAATATTGTGTTCTTAAACTGTCTGAAAAGAACCTTATTTGGTCAGACATTATTCCGTCTGGCTTGAGTTCTGTATTTCAAACTCATCGCAATAGTCTAATGGAAAAGTTATCTTAAAAATCACACTGGCACACCAAGAACACCACACAGGGCAGACTGCAATTAACCACTGCAACTGGCTGAACCTGATAGTAGTTTCCTCCACCCCTGAGCTGACATGGTGCCCAGAGGCTGGACCACACAGAAATTACTTATAACTAGTAAGAGGGTCATATTTAGTTACTCTTACAGGTGGGTTTTCCAAGCTCTCACAGCACTAGCTTAAATAGATTTTTTCGTCTAAGCACATAGAGTCAAAACATTTCCCTGTTATTTTCCACTGAATCGAAGATCTAAAATTATTTATTTGCATACAGTAGGTAATCTGACATCATAGCTCTGCAGGCTGGTCAGTCAACAAAATGAAATGCTGCCCCACTGATTCAGACACCAGAGTGGTCCAGTGTTGTGCAGGAGGAATGGACTCTCTACCACCCCATCATTCTAGGCAGCCCTTTTAACCTCATTTATCTGCATTCCTCCTCTCAGTGAGCAGGCTGTTATCATATGCCTTCCTGCTGGCCAGAAATATGGACCATCGAGTTTCTACCAAAATTATCACCAGTAACGCTTCATGGATCAGCAAGTAGTCTGACTTTAACAGCAAAAATCAGCTATAACCTAGGGAAGAATGAGAGGAACATTGATTTTTTTTTTCCTGTTGACAAAGCAACAGCTGATATCAGTTATAGAAATATGAGCTGATTGTTAGAAAAGAGACTGAATAAAATACTATGGGGTTAAACCAAATTCACATACAAGTATGCAGCAGCCAGAGTTTTAACAAATGAACATTGCACCATGTTGCTCCTCTGCTGAATATGATTCTTCCTCTGGCATATCCCTTCTTTACAGTATTTTTTTTCCTTTCTAAAACAACTTTTTGTACATTCAGCCACAGAGATGGCAAATACATGTTCAAATAGATCTTCTGGCAATGGAAGTTCATTGCTGCTGTGCAATGTTTCTAATGAAGGTTCTTGTATCACTGTTGCCATTGATGTTCTACACATGTGGAAAATATTTTCAGTTACTAGTACAGTATTTGTGAAAAGCAGCTGCATTACCCAATCTTGACAAAATCAAGAAAGAGAAAACTAATGTTCACCACATGCACTACCCTGGAAACTCAAATGAACTTTCTGTGCTTCTCTGCTTCTGCTTTGAAAACAGTATGTATGCAAGTGATTTAAAATCATGGCTAACTCCCTTACTTTAAATTTATTAACATAGGCTGTCTGCATGAGAGCACCATTTTAGCCTTAAACTGAAATGCTCATAAAATCCAAACACGATACCAGAGATATTTAATTTCGGCTTTTACTGGGATATTCTTCCAGTGAATCCTGAGAACATCTGATAGGAGTTACCTTAAAAGTTTTGAGTTTAAAAAAGAGATGGGACCACAACCCTCCCCTGGCCCAATCACAACACACTTGAACTTTGAGTAAGTTCAGATCTAGATCCAGACTGTGCCGCTGGGTCCCATCCCTAGTTTAAATACATAAGATCAAAAGGGGTTGTAGTTATATACACAGTTTACACGAAATAGTCAACACAGTGTTTGGTGTAATTGTTCTATCCTTTAAATATTCCCAAGTATCCACTCTAGATTTATATTCAACTCTGAATTCCAATACTTCATTTTTTGTCTTGACGTTAATGCTTAAAGCCTTACACTACCATTTTAGTATGGAATAAACATGGCCCTGATTTGAATTCTAATCTCACTTTCCACCTGCTTTCCACCAGTGTAACTCCACTGATTTCAATGGGGTTATTGCTACTTCACCTTGGTGCAAGAGCAGAATCAGGCCTCATCTCTTTACCATACAACATAAAAAGACTTTGGGCCATATCCTCAGCTGATATAAATAAGCCTATCTCCATCCAAATCAACATGAGGGAGATTATAATGCAAATCAGGCCCATGATGTTTATGCATTTATGAAGTGGTGTAGAGCAGAGCATTAAGTCTTTAAGCGCTACCGTCAAGAAAAAAAAATGAAGGATCTGAGTTTATATTTCAGTGGCTTCAATGAAGCTATGCCAATTTATTTCAGTAGAGTTGTGCCAAGTTACATCAGTTAAGAATCTGGCCCTTTAACTCTTATGCTACAGTATATGCAGTCTACCAATCTGTCATAATTACTGTTAGGGTAAAAATTCAGCTGTGCAAAAATTCCATTTTAAGTACAGAGTTCCACAGCTGATGAAATAGGTATTGGTGAACTGTGAAACATGAAGGGTGATTTCTTTCAAAAGCAAAAATATAATGTTAATAAACATTTATAAAAGCATAACAGAGGAAATCCTTCCCTCAATGCATTGCAAATATGCATGCTCTATTTTGCCTTCTAGTATAAAAGATTTTTATCTTGAGTAACGGTTTACCAGATTAACCAGTTATTCATTTCACAGGCTTGCACATACAGTCTTCACAGTAGAAAACAAATTGGCATTTCTCTGTTCTTGTGTAAAATGCTATTCAAAGGAGGCCACACACTCATTTAAGTGCAGAGTTCATTTTCTGCATGGGCTGAGTGAAAAATCTCTCCAACAGAAAAAAAGCAGTAGGAATAAACTTTATGTCAAAGGAGAGTCCTTCTGGTACCACATCCACAATGTTTATCCCAGTGGGATAGGATACACTATGTGAAATTGCTATATTTTGCAATAATTATGAAAGAGAAATAACATGTGGTATAAATAGAATGTGTAACAAAGAACAGCAGTATATGTTAAAATAAACCATTGGTTATGTCAAAACTAATAACTTATTTATTGTGGTAAAGTCAATGAGTTAACAGGTCAGATGAACCTAGTGGTTTTACTTGGCCATTTTTATAGTCTGTGTTGGGTTTGGTTTTTGGTTTTTGTTGTTTTTTTGGTTTTTTTTGGGGGGGGTAGGTGAGAGTGAGAGGGTTATTGTTTATTTCTCCCTCGTCTTCCAGACTCAGCGTATATTTTTCCAGGATCATTATATTTTTTAGACAATCCTGGCATATTTTTATTTGCATGCATGCAGATTTTTAATGTTTTTTAAAGAGGACATTATGATAGTTCAATATAAGTGTTGATTTTTTTTTTGTCATTTTGCTTGGGAAATGGGAAGTTATTAGATTTTATGCAATACATAGAACATTCAGAGTGATAGAAAATAGCATCTGTCTTTTTCAGGAATGGAGGTAATTGTGCTTTGTGACAGTGCACATCCTTAAGATGTTATGTATCACTGCGTACTTTAAAAACCAGTACACTTTTCATTGATCTTTCCATTTCATTTTTATTTAAAATGCAGATCTTTTCTACCCCATTGAAATCTTAGCATTTTTATTTAGAAATGTATAGGGAAAAATCCATTTCAGACATATTCAGCACCATAAATTACTTTTTGTGGTTGAAACAGTATTCGCTTATGTCATGGGTTGAACATCCTCCTTTATTAGAATGCTATTTATTGCCACCAGCTGCAGTGCTTAGCTAAGAAAGTTCTTGACACCAGCGATTGCTTTTCAGCACCACTGCTTCCGGCTGCTAACAGGGGCTTCTATTTCCAAACGTAGCCACCCCTCTTAAGCTCTTCCTTCTGGTATACAGATACCTCCTGTCATTGTTACCAAGTGGAGTAGGTGGGGGATGGGTCTGAACCCACTAATGCTATATGATCTCTTTGGCTGTAAATCTCCCATGGCTTTGAGATTTCTTGCCAAATATCACTGGCTTGGAAGCTGTCAAATGAGTTCAGGAAATCTACCCATCAGGAATGGATTTTTTAAAATTAAGATGTGAATTTAGCTTGTGAGCAAAGAGCATTTCAGATAACTAGCCTCTGCTTTATCAAGAGAAACAGAGAAGTACTGTATATTATCAGCTGGGTAGACACTGGTCTCTATTTTATTACATTTTACAGCCGGGGAAACGAGACAAAGGTAATTACTCTTCTTCTGTTAAAGGCTATTATTACTCTTGCATGAACAGTTAGCACTGCTATTTTCTCTGCTGCCTATGTCTATGGCATTCAGGAAAACCAAGCGGGAAAAGAATAAAAGTGGTAGTATCAGCACGTTTCCTACTGGACAGTAAGTGCACCTTACAAGGTAAATCTTCAAAGCAATAGTATGTGTGCTGGGCCTACATGTACAAATCCTGTTACTTTGTTGATATAATTTGCACATATATCTTCTACACACTGGTTTGCAAGTGTACCCTTAGAAGACTACTACACATAATTGAGCTCAAACGAGCAACGATGTAATCAGTGACAGGAGGAGACCTGAACTCTATTAACATGGAAACGCAATTTCTTTTCTCCCTTAGAAAAGAAATACCCAGTAGGTCAAAGATGAGGTCTTTTCTGCAGCATGGTGCGGGCAAGCTTGTAGCACAAATGCCTGAACCTGTGAAGCCAGGACTTTGGTTTGAAGCTATGTCAGGCCCTCAGCCTTCATAAATACAGAATTTCTCCCCTTGACTAACCACAAATACAAGCAAAACACTGATTTGAAGCTGTTACCTTAAGAACAAGTTAAAATTAGAGCAGCAGTGAACTCTTTGCCCTACCACTAACATCAGGCAAAGAGGCTCATAACAGGTTTTGACTTGGTGACAAAGCTGATAAAACTAGATAACCCATTCAGAATGAGGCCACTTCATCAGAATTTAATCACGCTATTATCCTGAATGTGACTTTCATCTATGTGGCGGGTGCCAGGTGCATCAGAAATTCTGCACCATCCACTGGACTGGACACAGGGAGACTATTTCTTAGCTGCACATTGCTAATGACTGAATAGGGCCTTGGGTAAGTCACCTGGGGAGCTGGACCTCAGCGTCGCTGTATCTGTTTCTATAGTTACTGTAAAATGAGGATGATAATACCTCCTACCTCACAGTGCTTTGTGGGAATAAACAGGTTAATATTAGTACAGCAGTTTGAATGGGTTAAATATTATTATAATTATTTATCAGCTATCATAATTTACTTTAAAAATAAAAAAGGGTATATGAGAGCTAACATCTTCTCACATATACTCTGAGTGAGTCAGAGTCTGTTACACTCGGGCCCCTTTTGTGACTTCAGGTCGTGCACAGACAGAGATTCTGGCTGTAAATGGCGAGCAGAGAAATCCTCTGATGGAGGGAAACTCCTTAGTGGCATAAAGCCAATGGAGCCAGCTGCTGTGTCAGTCTCCCTAACACCGCCACCATCAGGGGGGCGTGCTGAGTGTGTGGATCTGCTCCTTTTTACTGATTCTACACTGACATATGGCACGTTAGTGGAAAAGTCTCATGCTGGGGCTGGGCTGGTACACAATTAAAAAACATGGCTCCCTAATGGTGCCCCTCCTCTGCACCAATTGAACAAATGACTGCCAAAATTGAACACAGGGGCCATTGCAGTCAGAGACAAATTAGCGCCACCTTGTGCTTAAAGATGAACTAGCCCGAGGTCAGGGTAGGGGCACAAAGATGGTAGTGGAGTAGAATTTAGCAGGACCCAAAAATCTAACCCTGAAATTCTTTTGACATAAAAATCAATGAGCAATGCTAGACAGATAAAAGGAAATAAAATACATAAGCACCCATTTGTTCTGTGTTTGTACAGCACCTAGCACAGTGAAGTCCTGGGCTACGACTAAGGCTCCTACATGCTACGGTAATATAAATAATAATTAAACAATTTTATTTTGTTCCTTTTAATAGTCCATTTGCATGAACTTGTGACATAAAAAAGGGGCAGATTTTAACGTCATAGCAGCAAAACCCAGAGTATCTTCGCTGACTATAATTCTTACTAGTAGGTAGAACAGCAAGCTGTCCTAGAGGCAAGTGGCCCTCTATGGAGTTTAGCAGTCCAGCAGTGTAACTCTTCCTTGCCCCTGCAGAAGCATGAAAGATATGAGCACCATGTAACTATTTCGGGACCATTCTTCCGGCATAGGAGCCCTCCCTGCACATATACTTGCCACACACACCCATGCTAGGTCCTCTTCTGTGCCTAAGGACACCGTTCACTTCCCCACAGACAGTTCCCCATGGCAGAAGTGAACGAGCAAGCCATCACAGGTGGGAGTGCCGAGTTATGTTCCCATCTGCCCTTTTACACCATTCACATGCCTGGAAAGGTTAAAGAGTGGCGGGGAGAGTTGTTTGAACATCCGTGGTTACATCCTTTGCGGCCTTTATTTACAGATGTTATGTGGTAGAAAGATCAACAGCATGCATACCCCCCACTTCTTAGGGTTGCCCTGTTGGAGGTTCCAAGGAATATTTGCTATCCTTGGCATAACCCAATTCACTCATCAATATTGACTGTAATTAAGCCCCATAGGCTTTCCCTGAATTGCCCTACGCACATCTAGAGTTTCTTCTTATTTTCACTGCTCTAATTTTTCTCACTTTAAAATTCCCAATGGACTTTGATTAAGATGCTAAGGAAACCTGATAAGCATTAAAAAGCCAGACAGGTTTAGTCAGTTCTCCTGGCTCACTCCAAAATATGTACTTGAGAAATTACTCCTTTTTTTCAGCCAAAGTGAATAAATACTTACAAGTAAAAATCATACTCCAGGGCAGTGGTACTCCAGTGTTATGCCAACATTGTTTGGGGTTTTTTTCCCCTTAAGATCATCAGAACAAAAGAAATGGCTAGATGGCATCTGCAAGTATGATTCAACTAAAATATGTTCTCTGTAGACAAGCTTCTCTTAGAAGCACAAACATTTAGTTCTGAGTGGCTATTGAAGTTAAACAAGTCATTAAAAGTGGTAGCAAATAGAACAGTAAAGTCAAAATGGGATTAATACAGTATACTTACAACTTAAACATGCACCTTTTCCATTCCCAGAAGAAATCTTTTGAGTACTTAAATAATGAAGACAATGTTCATAGAACATTTTATAATCTGGCCATTAATTCTCCTTTTTATACAGGGATTGCGGTGTTTTTTGGTCCAAAATTATGTACAGCTTCCTTTTGTTACTTAATGTTACTTTGGCATATAAAAATGCTGCTTTTGTATTCCATCATCTTAGGCTGCAATTACATCTTTAACATGCCCTATGTACCTTCTCCATGGCAGCATGGCACCAACACAATATTTCAATAAAGCAAAGCAAATAGAAGATCAGATTGTGTCTTCTATGTCACTGGCTGCAGAAAGCCATGCAGCAAAGAGATTCCTCAGTGGAATTCTGGCTTACTTAGCCAAAATCCCTCAGGGTCTTTGAAGGAACATATGCCAGAAAGGAATAAAAGGCTGTTGCACGTGGTCCCCTATGCACAAGCTCAGCTCTGCTGGGATGGAAGTGTGAGAGTTCATGCTTCTGCCTTTATTCCTTTTCATGCCCTTTTTGGAGCTCCAAGCCATTTGATATCCAAACCAAGTACAGTGCCTGCGCTGCTCAGTCTGATTGTGGCTGACCACTGTACAGGGAAGACTTCTTCCACCTCAGTCCTCATGTGCATGCACTAGATCACTCACAAGCTGACCATCAGAAGCGGCATCCTTAACATCTATAACAGACATCTAGGAATTAACTAATTGCACATATTCAACACTGAACTGTGGCAGACTTAGATATCCTACACAGTAGGCCATTTTAGGAAGGGATGTTGCCAAAAGCAGAAAGTTATGCCTAATTGTTCAAAATTGGGTGCCTGAAGCAATGTATTTAAATTCATATTTAGGAACTTAATTGGGCAGCGTGATTTTCAAACATGAGCATCCAGATATTCCAGGATCAACATTAGCCTCCATTTAAATATGGCTGTAGCCAGCATAAAAGATGAGGGGCATCTGAGATTTTCAAGCCACTGATCACAGTTTTTAGAAGCAGCTAGTGAATTTCGCTCTCCATTTTTGGTTGTTCAACCTGATACATCTTAAAGAAGCCAGACTTTCAGAAAGAGCTGAGCACCTATTTCTCTTATCAGGTATTGAGCACTGTCTGAACACTTTATTTATCTGAAAGGAAAAAACTGAGTAAAGTAAGTTCCTGCTAGAGACACCTATGTTTAGAATCCCAGAAAGGATTAATCAAGTCTGTTCAGTTGGTTTCTTACAACTGGGATGCCAGTTATGTGAATGAATCAGACCAGTGAAGATTAGACGTACTATGTTTGAAGCTCTAATCCCTTCTTCAGATATTAAGGAAAGTCCTGTCAAAGTAGAAGTCAAAATATTCTTTCACACCATGGAATCTAGAACCAAACTTCCATCCATTGGAAACTGAGACACATGCCTACCCAGTCAACCTAGTTAATTGATTGAATCAGAAACCAGGCAGCTTTGAAAGAAAATCATCCTGGGAAGCTGATTATGCCCAATTTGATAAAATAAGTCAAATGAACTATTGGATTGATGAACAAAAAGCACAATTTCTTGTTGCTATTATAAAAGCACCTTCATTTATTGTGCTAAACAGTTTGTCAAAAAATAATCGTCAAGCCTTAATCTCTGCGTTAGCCAGTCTTTTTGGAATTGGGAACCAAAATGCCAGACTGCAGTTCAAACACTGTATTTAGACAAGTGATGAACTTCCTGGAGACATGGGGAAAATAGTGCATCAGATATATTCTATTGCCACCAAAGAACTACATAATGGCTTTACCAAAGGAAAATTTAGAGATGTTTTACTTTCATGCAATTGGAAACTGATGAGAAAACAAAAATCATCCCTGCCATCCAATAGGAAGTTAGAACAGACTTTGGAATGGTAGACTTTCTGTCTTGCAACAGAAAAGATTAACTGCAGGACCAAAATGGACTGAAAGAAAATGAGATCAAACTAATACAAAGAATGGCAAGGCACTGCTTTTTGGGAAAAGTTACCTTATTACAAACACAAGTAGCCAGAAATCAACAAATTTGCTTTCACCAGAACTCAAATTTTTTTTTTAATTCAAGCGTTGACATTACAGTGAAGAAAGCCACAAAAGAGGAGAATCACAGGTTTGGATGAGAGAGAATACATCATTTTCAGCCAGATATGGGGCTTGATCAAAAGCCCACTGATGTTACTGGGAATCTTTCTATTGTCTTCTGTGGGTTTGGATCAGGTATCTGGATAGCATGTAATGGAGGCAGGAAACTTCAAGCTTGAGAGGCTTCCTTTAATTCTTGTAATTGTAGTCCCAACCTACATAGTTAAAATTGGTTAAATCCAGTATGAGGGAGAATGTCTAACTGTAGACTTGAAAATACAAGGCATACATCACAAGGCTGCTGTGTGGACAAATGCAAATGCCATCCTGCTTGAGCAGATGTGTTAAAGGCAGCACATTTATTGTTCATTTCACTCATTGCAAGTGGTGAAGCATTTCCACTTGACTTTTGCATACAAAGCTTTCTATTGCTGTTACTACTATCATTATTATTAGTCCTGCCTCAGCGCAGGGGACAGGACTAGATAACTGTGACAGAATACACCCCTGTGGTCACACCCTCAACACTTATGTAATAATCTTTGTCTAAGACATGCCTTGTAAGATATCATTTGAAAACCCATAATTTACTGGTCATTATGACCTTGATAAAATGTGTGGCAACATTATACATGAAATTATAAGGTTCCTCTGTATGGCATTAAGGGCACATATTCAAAATTCCAGTCCTCTCTTGAGCAAAGGAGTCTACGTTTGACTTAATTTGCATTTAAACAATAAACAGTCACTAAACAGGAAGGGGAAACAAAGGGAGCTCACAGGTGGAAAAAACAGCAGGGAACATCCTTCCATACAGACTTTTTGTCTCCTAGTTCCCCACTGGAAATATTTTTCAAGAGGGGGAATGAAACTATAAGAAATAGAGGCAAACACCCCAAGAGATCCCCCCCTCTCTCCCTGCCCATTGCATTCTCTGAGAAGACAAAAGAAAACAGCTGTTGGACTTTGAGGGAGAAATCCTGACCTGAAGAGTTTGGTCAATAACCTTGCTGGAAGCATATGGTGAGAACATTTGCTTGAGTCTAGTATAGTTTGTTAAATTAGGCATTAATACATGTTTTATCTGTATTTCTCTTGTAACCGTTTCTGACTTTTATGCCTCATTACTTATACTCACTTTAAATCTCTCTCTCTGTAGTTAATAAACTTGTTTTAGCTAATCCAGTGTGTTTAGGATGAAGTGTCTGGGTAACTCCATTTAAGGCAGATGTCCCCAAACTGTGAGGTGTGCTCCCCTAAGGGGCACGTGGAGGAATGTTCAAGGAGGCAAAGCGGGGCCCAGGCCAGCAAAGGGGGTGAGGAAGGTGTGCCAATCAGCCCTGCTCTGCCCCCAGCCACAGCTCTACTCTGGCCCCTGTCTTCCAGCCCAGCCTCGGCTCCTCACCCAGCCCTGGCTGCAGCTCTGCTCTCAGCCACAGCCCCACCCCCATCTGTAGCCCCAGCCTCAGACCCTGGCTTCCAGCCTCGCTGTGACTTTGGCCCCAGCCTTGGTCCCCTCTCTCAACCACAGCCCTATTCCAGGCCCAGGCTCTCAGCTGTGGCTGGCAGGGGGAAGAGGACACAGACGGGTAATGGGAGGCACCAGATAAAAAGTTCAGGGACCACTGACTTAAGGTAATGAACTGGCATCTTATTCCCTTAAAGTAATAATGGACTTAACATTTGCATTGTCTAAGAGAGCACACAGCAGTACAGGACATATATTTCCAGGGAAAAATGCAGGTCTGGAGGTGTGTTGGGAGTCACCCTGCAGTATAACCCAGGCTGATGAGAGCCTGGGTGTAACTGTCAGACTGCAGTTACACACAGACACACGGGGTGTGGCTTCCATGCTGGAAGACTGTTTGTGAGTAGGCCAGGTGAGAGCCACTTCAGCAAGGCATTATGAAGCACCCAAGGTTGAAGGGTAGGGATGACAAAGATCCCCTCCCCCATCTGGATTATACTCCAGTATGTCACAGTGACCTATCGAAGCTAAAGAGTTTCCAAATCCTAAGCCACATGCCTAAGAAAACACCGCTTGGTTCTCTTCCAAAGCCTTGAGGAAGCAGGAATAGTTAACTGACATGGAAGGGAATCAGGAACAAATGCTGCACTCAGTGATCAAACACCATTTTTCTGGGCAGAAATAAACCGTTAGGTAGGATCAGTAACAACTCAGGGGGTCAGAGGAGATATATGTGGTCATCTGTTCAAAAAAACACATAGCAATAGTACAAGTTACCCAGTCCCCAGTGCCTAAATGCTCTCTAAATCCATTCAGAGTCCAAACAGCCTAGGAGCCCAGTTTCTGAGGCCCAATCAGCGTACCTTCCAACCCCCATAGTGATCACTCTTGCTTGGGCACAGGGCCCTGTCTTGGGCTCTGCCACACTGACAAGTATCCCTTCCCAGGGTTACCATCCTGGTCAGGATTCTTCCGCTTGGTCCCTGGGCCAATCCTGCAGCTCCTACCTTACGTCCAGGCTGTGTCTGAGCCCGCTCTCTACTGCAACAGCAGTAACAAACAGCCAGGCCAGGGACTGCTCAGTCCTCAGCCTGTGCTCTCCTTAGGCCTGCCCCGTAGCAGCTGATTGGCCAAGAGCCAATCAGATGCCCTGCAGCCAATTCCCTGTCCTTGTTCAGAGTGACATTCTGCCCTCCCAAGTGTGGAGGCTGGCTGGCAGCCGGATGTCAAGAGTGGGAATGAATGGAATATTTCCACCCAGTCCTCTTGGTTCAGTGCCCCCTTCTGTCAACTCCTTCATCACTCAGTGTTTCAATTTCCAAGGGAAATTGGCTGCTCCTCCTGGGAACTCTGCCCTGAAAAGTGCTGAGTTGTAAGCACCCCTACCTCCAGTTGGCTTGGCTGCATCTTAGCCCCTTATAACAAGAACCAGCCCTAGCATCAGTGGGAGTTGTACTTTGAAGGATCACATTCAAAGATTATTGAAGCAACGTAATACCTGGTAAATCTTCAAGGTTCAAAAACAGCAGGTGGGAACCTGGTTTCAAGAGTTCTGCTGGATTTACACAGAGACGCTACTCACAGAAAAATAAAGCTAGTGAAAAGGGTGAATTTAACATTTAAACCTAGCTTCCTAGAGAAAAGAGTACTACATCTATCAAATGTGCCCTTCTACTTACTGGATGGTGTTTACCAGCACAGCTCTGCACTACTCAAGCAAGGATGAAAAGACAATGGCAGTGGCACCAGGAGCTCTGGTATAAAAATGTAGGTAAGATTTCACAATGGCTGTATAACAAGTCTATGCCCAGTGTGGTACGCCAAGCCCCCTGTTCTGGCACTCGCCCACTAGCAACAGTCTCTGTAGGCCGTGGGGCCTAAGGTAGTCCTAGCCCAGTCTGGGTAAATCTCTAGGTTTTCCCCTCTTCTTTGGCCCTTCCCACAGGCAAGCAGGTGCAGGCCTCACTATGGGCCTGAGGGTTGTCTCCCCACCCTCACTGGGGAGGGCAGCTAGCCCATTGGGCCAGTGGCCCCATGGGGGTACCTGTTCTCCCTGTAGGCTGGGAACCAGGACCAGTGTCTCCTCTGCTCTGCTTCCCTAACAGTAGGAAACTCTGACTCCAATTCACTTTCTAACAGCTTCTTCCTCTCCTCCTCACTCTACTACCTCCCACTGCCTGCTTGCACTGGAGGCTTTTAAGTGTTTGGGGCAGGGTTCCTTGATTGGCCCCAGGTGGCCTAATTAGTTAAGCAGCCCCAGGTGGCCTAATTGCCTAAGCAGCCCCAGCTGAAACCTCTTTCCTGCCTGTAGGGAAGAGGGCTTTAAGCATTCTAGGGTTCACATATTGGCCCTGAAGTACCCTGCCATAGCCATCTGGCTTGACTTTACCACACCAGATATATATATATAGTGTCAAGTAACATCACAAAAGGACACATTAGAGGGACTTATGTTGCCATGGACCTCAGAAGCTCAGCTTGTCTAACACAAGGAGTTACTCCATAAGATGTTTCTAACCATTAGGGGAGTGAAGTTCTGGAATAGCCTTCCGAGGGAAGTAGTGGGGGCAAATGACTTATCTGGCTTTAAGACTAAGCTTGATAAGTATATGGAGGGGATGTTATGATGGGATAGTTTACTTTGAGCAATTGATTTTGGATTATCGGCAGATAAGTCTGCTCAATGGTCTGTGGGAATGCTGGATGGGATGGGAACTGAGTTACTGCAGAGAAATCTTTTTTGGGTGCTGGCTGGTGAGTCTTGCCCACATGCTCAGGGTTTAGCTGATCGCCATATTTGGGGTCGGGAAGGAATTTTCCTCCGGGGCGGATTGGCAGGAGCCACGGAGGTTTTTCGCCTTCCTCTGCAGCATGGGGCATGAGTCGCTTGCTGGTGGATTCCCTGCAGCTTGAGGTCTTCAAATCTCACTTTTGAGGATTTCAATAACTCAGTCATGGGTTCGGGGTTGTTATAAATGTGTATGGGTAGGGTTTTGTGGCCTGCCTTGTGCGGGAGGTCAGACTAGATGATCATATTGGTCCCTTCTGACCTATGAGTCTATGAGTCTATGAGTCTATGTTCCTGCTAGCGACTGGTTCCAGTGAGCACAAGGGCCTTGCTACTTAACTGCATCTAAAGAAATGATTCCTTTAGCTCAAGTGGTAGGAGCCTGGCTTGTGTTGCTGAAGGTACCACATTATGTTCTCTGTGGTGTCTGTTACACATGTGTGCTTTACACCTGGCTTGGAGCAATGCTCCAATATCCTCATTGTCATGAGCATTAAATTCATGCACAAGTTTAAAAAAAGAAAATTCACTTAGCAATGTGATTTTATATAATTTAGTAAGCAAGAGCAGTGTATTTATCCATGAAGTTGCCAGGGAGCTCTTTAAAAATCCCCTTACTGTACATTGCATGCTATTTTTTTCAATTAAACTGATAAAGTGTTGGAACACAGCATTCCTATGTTTCCTTGAGTACTCTCAAAGGCAGTTGAACATCTGGAGGAACGAAAGCAGTGCTAGACTAGAAGAGTCACTGTACAGATTCTCGATATTAAGCTGATCCAAGATTCACTTACTGCTTGAAATGTGATATAAAATATCTACGAGAAAGGAATTGTAGAACTTTAGACAATCAAGTCAGGACAGGGAATTATGAAAGTATACAAAAACACACTGGGGAGATTCTAGGGTGCAAGAGCAGCCATCCTTAAGATCTATACCTCTTCTGGGCTCCAACGTCTGTTGCTTAAGATACATTACTGCAAAGTGAATATTACATTTTTGCCATTCCTTATGCCATGTGTATCTCAAAGGTTGGCTTAGATTTAATGAAAACACAATTATATGAATCTAGCCTGGTCTACACTTACCTTCCAGATTTGGCAGCAGTCGATGGGACATACACAAGTGATGTAAAACACTTGCGTATCTCCCATCGACTTCGCTGCGTCTGTTCCGTTCACCGTCCACACTGCACTGCTGTTCCCATCGATGCAGCGCAATGCCACTTACAGGGGTGGTTTTCCTCAGTCGATTTCTGGATTGACTGAGCAGGTCTATACAGATCGCTCAGTCAATCCAGAGACATCGATCTGACGGGGGCAAATTTGTCGCCATCAGTATAGACCCAGCCTTAGTAATTTCATTCATAGGCTTTTGAGTGTTCTCTCAAGAAACCCACCGTGTTTGCAGGGAGATTGTACCTGTCCAGTGCCAGAGGTTGGAGGGACTGAGAAGTAGAAAAGGAGGAGGGATCTGACTAAGGCCCTGATCCTGCAGTCAGTGGGAGTTTTGTCAATGACTTCCCTGATGCAGTATTGGGCCCCCACCATGTAACTTATACATTATTTTCTTTACATATATTTAGACCTTTTTATGTCAGAAACTAATGCTGCCCTCAAGCAATATTATTTTTTGTGAGCAGCATTTACTCAGCACACTACAAAAGGACTCAGTGCCCTTGGCTGAATTGCAGGGGTGAAATTTTCATGCTGATGAACTAGTCTTGATGAATTTTTCCCAGTGAGTAAGAGGCATGAGCCGGCTTTTCTGCAATGTCAGACATCCATTTAGTCCCTTTCCATCTTCCCCTCCCCCTTAAATAACAGAGCATGTAAAATAATGCTGAGGATAATCTCTCTCTTTCTTTCTCTCTCCATATATATAATATGAATATTTGAGATCCCCTCTGATCTTACTCAGTCCTCCTTAGTGTGTTTTGGTAACCAGCATCATAGATGAAATACAGAAGTTTATTTCTTTTTTAAGATGTCCCCTTCAGGATTGCCATATCACAGACAATGTTATAATAATGGGTAACTGATGCTGGTTTGCATTTAAATAGACTCTTTTGCCTGAAGATCTCAGTGCACTTTATGAACATTAATGAATTAAGCTGCATAGGAACCTGGGGAGGTATGTAAGGATTAGTGCCATTTAGACAATGATTTATGCAATTGCAGGCTAATGATTTACCCAAGGTCACTCAGTGTGTCAGTGGCAAAGCCAGAACTAAAACCCTGATTCACAGGCCTCTGTTCATATCACTAGCTCTCTTATTACTCACACAGTACCTCTTATTATCTGCTCATCACGGTTCTTTGCTATGGCCATGTGGTATTAAATACTCTCACATTGGCATTTGAGGAGTCAAATCAAGCAAATGGCCCAACTCTGAGGAGCATATACTTTGGCACCAGCATCAGAAGATCCACTGGCAGACGGTTATCTGTGTCAGTAGCAGCAGAAGCATATGCATGGCATACAGGGCTATCCTGTTCTGAAACTATTAGCGCTACTCATTTCAAATAGAGCCAAATATTTCCTGAACGTTAGCCATTGACAGAGACTGTCTTTGACAAAATATCTTGTGAAGGTTACACATCAGGCCAGATTCAGCTCTGAGGTGAGTGAGAACGACTCACCTTGACTTCACTGAGAATTATACCCATTTATGCGAGTACCGAACTGTGGTCTATTGCATAAAGACTTGCACTCTGTCTTCTTATTAACTGTTGCAATCCCCATTCCCATTCACTAAATCACTCTGGGAAATGTAGAATGGCTAACACCACACATTTGCGATAATGCAGAATGTCAAATAAAACTGTAACAGACTTAGACAACAGCACTTACTCATCATTTGAGATAACGCTGCTCTGGACCCAAGAGCTAGTGATGTTAGGATTAAAACAGGCCTATCTTAGGTGTATTTAGAGAGTTGCTTTAGATCATAGTTAACTTCTCTGCTGTTCAGAAAGGAACTATTGGCCACTGACCAACCAACAGGTCACTTACATCATTACTTCTGTTAAAGAAGGCTGATCATTCAAACTGTGTATGCAACTCCACAAGAGGGAAGCAAGAAGAGATGCAAGCAAGAAGAGAGAGGCGAAAGACATGCCCCAAGTACTCTGAGGTGGGGTGGGTTCAGCTCATTGTGTTCATGATTTCTGTTTGCACTGCTTTTCCCAAATGAGTGCTGTGTTACTTCCTTGTATTAAAAGGTTTACTGTCTACATTCAGATGCTGTGCCTGCGAGAGGGGAAATATTCCCTTTTGGGGATTCCCAGGGGATAGTGTGTGATTTCCCAGGTGACTTGGTGGGGGCTCGAGCCGGTTTGGTGTAGTCTCATTGACAGGAATCTCTAGATATGGAGCCCAGCTGACTCTGCCTGCCGACTACTGCCTGGCAGAAGGGTTACAGTAAATTCCTAGGCTTGTGGGAAGGTAGAGGGATTCAGGGTAGAAGAAAAGAGTGCCACACAGGAGGTTTACACAGCCAACTGCAAAGGGAGAGATCCACATACAAAAATGTCCCTTCCAGCTATGGATTCTGGTGAAGTGATTTTGCATCCCCTTTCACGCCTCCCCCCTCCCCCCCCCCCAATATTCTGTAAGTCTTGCTCATATATATTCATGTAGCAGTGCTGGAAATGGTTCTCTCTCTCGTCCTTCTCCCCACCACCTGAGCCCAGTCACCTAATGAGTCAAATTTGTCCCTAGGGTTATTCCACGTTAGTGGAATTGCAACAGGAATGGCTTTAGTTCACTCTGTCTACCCAAAAGCTGCAGATTATGCAAAATACAGCTGCCTGCTTTGTGAATGGGGTAAACACAATGTGAACATAACACCATCGCTCAAGCCTCTGCAATGGCTTCCTGTTAACTTCTGGATGCAATTCAAGGTGTTGGTAATGATCTGAATGGTTTGGGATCCAGTTGGTTTGAGAGACTATCTTACCCTATGCTCCATTGTGGAAGTTAAGATCAGCTGGGAAGTTCGTGCTATCAGCTCGTGGACTAGCTCCATTGAATGTCCCGCTTTAGAACTGACTCTCCTTGACAATCTGCCAGAGCTTCACCTCCAGTTGAAGATGTTATTCTCTGATTTAGTTTATGTCTGACTTAAGCAATTTGTTTGTCTGTTAGTTTGTTGTTTCTGACAGAAGAACACTGTGAGAGGGGTTATGTAATAAAATTTTTTTTTTTTTAATTTGTAAATAAGCCTTTAGCTTCTATGGCAATAGGCATTCTAAAATAAAAGACCTGCTTCTAATACTTCTCCTAAAATGAATGAATGGTACAAGCCACTACCCTGGATTATACAACTCCAGGAAGCCCAGCCCTAAAAAACCTTCTCTGCCAGTCATTATCAAACAGAAATCTATGGGGAAAGATGTTCTTGGAACAATGTTGCTTCAGCTAGTGTCACTGCAAAAGCTTAATGGATGCAACAAGAATCAATAGGTCTCATGAGGAATGTGTTACTGGTAATGGGAAACTCCAACTGATAAGGGTCAGAGGCCGGGTCCTCAGCTGAAATCATCATCAGTGGAACTATACCAATTTATCCCCACTGAGGATATAGTCTCAAAAGATTGGAACAAGGTGCCATTGGCAAGGATGCAGCACCTCTTATGTTGGCACCCTAGATACTGGCATCCTGATGGTGGAGGTAGGAGGTATGGTCTAATGTTTAAGGACTAAGTATCAGGAGTTCTGTGATCTGTTTTTGTCCTACCACAGACTTGCTTTGTGACCTTGGGCAAATCAGTTAACCTCACTGGATTCCAGATCTTGGGGGGGAGAGGGAAGAAAAGCATTGTTATCTCTGTCTACTGCAGAGGCCAAGTAACGTGGCTTACTTCAGTAATATCTGTAGAGTGATGGGAAGATATTAGAAGTGTAAAGTATTATTATTTATTAATTATTGATTACTATAAATTATTTTCATGAAGAACATCAGGTCCACTCTATCACTGACCAAGAAGTCATCAAGGTTGCTGAAATGTTGTTTAAACACTCTTTGCAGGACTTGGAATAATGTGTTAACTTCATTCCGATGAGGAAAATAATTCTGATTTCTTCAGAACAAATGTGTAAACCCCAGGCACTCAGCAAAGTCCGTACCACACCACTGAGACCTGTCAGATGGGATGGTGGAAAACTTAACCAAGCTTCCTGTAGAATCAAAAGAACTTTCTCAATATGCTGACTAAAACTAGCTACATAGGCCCAGATCACCAAAGGTACTTAGGTAACTAAGAACCAGTTTTAGGCAACACTGTGGCCCACAAAATCCCCTGACTTAAAACAAGTGCCCAAATTTTCTCTGTAAAAGTGCTTGAGGTGCCTAAGTTTCTACCTCTGGGCATGTGCACTGCTGCTTCGCTCTAGGCATCTGGATGCCTATCTCCCACCTACACCTCAGTGTAATCCATGAGCCAGGTGAAGAAAGGTGGCGGAGTGCCTCTGAGCATGCCTGCTGAATCAAGTTCTCTTCAGAATCTGGCCAAGTGGTTAGAGCACTCTCCTGAGAGGTGGGATGCCCTTGTTCAAATCCTTTCTCTCCATCAGGTGGGGGAAAATTGAACCTGCGTCTGCCAGATCCCAGATGAGTGCTGGGCTAAGCGCTCACTAAGCGCTGAGCTAAATGTTATAAGATAGGCACCACCATCACTTCCTCTTCCTCCTCCACCTGCTGCACCGTTTTGTGCCGAATGAGACAGATGAGTAACTCATTCTCACAAGAAACTACTTACATGCTTAAGCTGTCTGACTCTGAGAGGTCACAGGATCACAAGCAGAGAAAGGCGTTTCCCTGACGCTCAGACATAGGCGCATATCACTGTGAGTGAGGAGGGGCTTAGGACACGCCTCTCGTTGGCATCCTCCACTGGCTGGTTTAGGCAGGACCATGCCTCACCTGCTAGTTTGTATGGAGCTCGTTCTCAGGAAGCTGTCTCTCCCCATTCATTATATAGGCAGCCTAGGTGCCAAACTCAGGGTTTGTGGATCGCAGTGCTGTTCCAATGATTTTCTAACCATCTCATAGTAAGACATTGCTCTGCATTGCAAAACCTACGTCTCTTTGTGGATCCGAGCCATAGAATATCTAAGTCTAGTTAGGTGACAAGCCAACATCCATGCTGGGAAGAAGCAGCCAATGTTGCTGCCCAGATGATGAACTTACTGAGCACTAGAACAACTGCATTAAAAGACTTGATAGTTCCAAGAACATCTTTCCATAAAAATATCTGTTTATGATGAAAATCAGCCATAGCAACAGGCATCACAGGTAGATTTTTAACTGGAAAAAGAAAGCAGAAGAGAGCACTCCAAAAACAGCCTGAGACTCAGTGTGTTAACCATATTATAACATTTATTTTATTTGCTTTCTTTAATCAAGATGGTCAAGAAAAAGCAGGGGACAAGTAGCTTTATGAAAGTGAGGGTCTGTTGCCTGCGTTGTGAGGTTCTATGACCTGGGTTATGCAAGAGATCAGACTAGATGATCATCATAATGGTTCCTTCTGGCCCTAAGATCAATAAATGGCTAATGCTGCCTTTTAGTGAACTATAGAACTAAAAATGATTAGTTTTATTTTCTGTATGCCCAGATAAAGGCATGACGGAAAAAATTAACTGGGCAGGATTGTGACTGGCTCTCACTGTGCTGCTCAGGGAAGTAAAAGACAGTAAGATGACTCCTTACTGCGCTTCCTGAGCTAGCTACACATTGCTAGTAACAGTGTAAGAATGGCACAGCTTGATGAGGCTATTGTTCCGCCCCCAGCCCAGCCCTGGGAGGAAGGCAGAGGGTGGGCATGCAGGAGAAAGGAGTGAGTGGAATCTTGGCAGGAGGCCGTAGACCTGAATTTGGTTCCCACATCTGCAATTGCCTCTCTGGGTGCTCTTGGACAAATCATTTCATTTCTCTGTGCCTCCGTTTCCAATTTAACGTACGAAGGATAATTATACTACTCAGCAACCATTGTGAAGTGCTTTGAGATCCTTGGCTGAAAGATGATTTTGGCCCCGAACCTGTAATTGACAGCACGTGACTTTAGCAGCTTGCCTGCACACTATCAGTTGCAGAATTGGGCTCAGTAATAATAATAATAAATCTGAAAAGCCATTTTAAATCCCTTAGATATAGTTTAAAATAGATTACTTTAAATTACCTGAGGTGACAATAGTATTATATTTATATATATAATTACGCACACGCACACACTATAATGAGATACCGATACTGCCCACTGGGTTGGTCTTTGAACCAACAAAGTCAACCTTAACCCTTTAGAAAATATTTACATTCAGATCTCAGTGTGAATTGTTTGCCAACTAGTGAGTTTTATTCAGTTGTACAGAGTGGAATAATACATCAAAAGCCAATCAAAAGCAATATTTTATTTGTTCTGGTTTAGTATGAGTACAGCTCAAATCCACTTTTGACCTTAAAGAATAAATAATAACTAGTGGTAATAAGAGAAACTTTAGTACTGACCTCTGTAAAGGCTTACTGCCAGGACCCATACTGTCAGCAACATCCAGGATTACCAGATTTTGCAAGCAGTGGACTCGGAATGAAATTGTCTTTTTTTGGCAACAGAATATTCTGCATTTAGCAGAGGCATATGTTTCAAACTCAAATTACTTCACTTCAAATTAAAGGAAAAATGTTTTGAAGTATAGTCATTTGATAATCATTTGCTTTAAAATAAGCAACATATTTCTATTTAATGAGATCCACATCTTTAACAAGTGAACCAACAGTGTGGCAAACAAAAAGCAACCTGCTCTTAAATTCAATTCTGAAATAAATTACATCTAGTTCTTTTTGTTGTTGTTTTGTTCTTTTTCCTTTTTTGACTGTCTGTAGAACTCCCTCAATTTTTTTGCGTTGCTACAATGATGAATGCCATGAGAAAAGACGTGGTCCACTGCCAAAAACCTACTCTAGACTTCAGTATATGTTTCTGCTTTCAAGAGTCAATTGTTTTCCCTCTCTCCCAGGGGCCACTAGCTACCTTATTACCAGAAAGAATGACCCCTTGACAGCACAACTGAGATCCAGAAATGCAACAAAATTGTAACCCCTCCAGTGGCATCAGAATTCTAATCAAGAGCAGAGGGTCTGAAAGACAAATGTATTTGTATATAAGACCACCATGTTCGAGTGTGGCTTCATTACTTGCAAAAGAATCTATTTTGATTTCTTTTTCTTTTGATTTTTATTACCCTTTTTCTTGTAACCTTTTTACTCTACCAATGTTCTTAATGTAGAGAGGTTTTCACAGCATGGGAATTATCTACTCTCAGTTTACACAATTTGCTGCCTTTCCTCCACCTGCAATCCTTTTTGTGAAATGTGCAACTAGACACACAACTAGACTAGGGAGGCCCCCTAGTTATTATTGACTTTTCTCTCTTACTCAGCTTAACCCATTGGCAGAGCAATTGTTCATCTATTATTTGCCCCATAAGAAATTCAGGTATCAGCTCTACAGCACTGAAATTGCAGACAGATCAAGTATGGGTTTGGTATCTTAATGTACTCTTTTGAGGAAACCATGGCCTTGCACGGGAATGGACTGAAATAATTTAGTTAGCCTAGGTATCCTTTATGCTATCTGCCAGTATCTCTCAGGTACACTTGTTTGCCAGGAGTACCCAAGTTATTTGGTGACACCTTTCAACACACCTAAGTGTACAGCTTCTAAAATTGCTATGGGTGGGATTTTCAAAACCACCTAAGTGACTTTGGAGCACAAGTCCCAGATCTGGAAATCAGAGCTGCCCTTGCACCCATATAGATTGGAATTTGTGCTTTTAAATCACCTGTATGCTTTTGAAAATCCTACCTTGCATTAACTATGTCCCAGTGTCCATCAATCATCAGACTTTTAAGAGTATCCTTTTTTTGGATTCTGCTACTGGAATAGATGGCCCAATGGTCAGAAGTGGGTAGAACATCCAACCTATCAGTGAGCAACAAGACACCCAAAATCCAAAAATAGATCCTAAAAAATCCTAAATCACTGAGGGATAGATTCTGCCATCCTGATTCTTGCTGAGTAGTAGTTTGAAATCAATGAGACTACGCATGGAATATGGTGTTACTCAAGACGGGGAAGGGTCTGGTCCTGAAGTCTGGTCCTGAAGTCCAGCTTGCTGAACCTAACTCTGCTGATGAACATTTAGGCCTCCAATCTGGCAAAGATGTGGGCAGAACCCCACTGACTTAGTGGCTCTCTGGTGAACACCGGCATTTGCCTGCATGGTTCTCTGCAGGATCCAGTGAAACGGGCCAGAGTTAGTGCTCTCGCCTGGTAAGAAGGATGTGGGGACAACTGAAATATGAGGAAGAATTAAAGAAAAGACAGAACATTCTTGGCCCCCTCCTCACACACAAGCACATATTTTAGAAATCCCAAAAGGAAAAACCATAAAGAGCTACCTGAGCCTATTGTAATTATTTCCTAATACATTTAAGTGAGTGTGTGTAGTAAGTGACAGATCGCCTGCCCTGGCAGCTAAGATCCCCAGAGCAGGAACAGCACAGACAGTGACAATGCCAACTTTCCAATGCTGCCTCACCAGAGTGCCCTCACTCTAACTCAGAGGGTGCACCAGAGGGGGAGGCAATAAACAGCCATCTTCAGAACCATTCCAGCTTTGGCTTCTCTGCTGAGGCTACCAGAACCATCCCCATTGTGGTGGGATTTGGTGAGTGAGTGGACATCTGTACATTATGAAATGGACTGAGGTCACCATCTCATTTCACAAGGGTGCCAAAGTATTATTTTCATGCGTTAGGCCACAATCCTGCAGTAAGGTCCATGTGAGTGGACCCTTACGCTTGTACAGGAGCCACACCGAATTCAAGCGCAGCTCTGCATGCATCCCAGGGTCTGCCTGTGTAGATCTGTTTGCAGGATCAGGGCCTTCAAGAGTGATCAAAAACCTGAAGGTTGGTAATATTGTCACTCATAGCTTTTCTGTCTCAGCTGCATTATCTTTTATCACCTTAAATACTAGGTCATATAACTTTAATCTCTCTGCAGAAAACCAAGATGCAACTCACACACATTGTCTCCATCACATAAATATGATAGATTAAAATAATATAAGCTGGGAGAGACTCACCTGATGGATGGAGCAGTAGATTCTTCCTCAATAAGCAGCACTGAGCTTCTCTTAAACAGAATGAAGGGAAATGTGAGGAAAATAATGAACAAAATAGTAGCTCCTTCTGCCAGACCCATCAAGTTAAATGGTTTCTGGTATTGTTCAAAGCCTATATGCTATTGTGTTCTGTGGCAGAGGGTAAAGAGAGGAGGGGAAACTTCCATTTACATTTTGATGAGACAACAAACAGAAATAATATTTTGACAGAAGAGCTCGTCCTATTTTTTTAGAGCCATTCTGAAGCAGGAACAGAAGTTCCTTTAATATGAAGAATATTGAGGCCATCAACAGAGCCTATCCAGTAGTATTTTAAGGAACTACTCCCCTTGTAAACCAACACTGTCTGTTTGAAATGAACACACAGCATGACTAAAGACCACAAGAGCTTGGCATCATTTGAACTTAGTTTTAAATACCAATGACTGACATTTTTGGACTATGTTTTACAAAACAAGTGTCAAGTGTTGACACTGGTGTGAGCATACAGCATGTCTCTAGGCATTCACATGCTGATAGGTTGCACTAATGTGTGTGTAACCAATAAAAACAAAAGAGGTTAGTTTTCATATTAATACTGTTTTATTTATGTCAATATCAGAATTTATTTACCCTCCATACCAAATGTTTACCTCACTCTGCCTCATCAATATTAACTTCACAGATCAACAAATCTTCATATTGACAGAATAGAGAAGTCAATAGCTCCTTATTACTATTTAATAAGTATTTCATTGTCAGTAACCCAGTGAGAACAACCATCTGTACAGTAGAATGGCATGCACTTTAATTTTGTGATGTTAATACCTTATGTATGTTTGAAAGGAGAAACCCAACTTGTAATAAGTGCACACATCAATATCAGCATATAAAACTACAACATGAAGGACATTTAAATTGAACAAAATAGGTTTTTTTTAGTCCCACTTTTGATATACAAATGTTGGATGTGTTTTACTGTATCTTCTGACTGTGATTGATAGGAGATGCATCAGTTTCAAGGTTTGTGAATTTAAGTAAATTGTTGTCAGTGGTATCAGTTCTTCTTTTTTGTATTTTTTTTTCAAATTATCTCCTTACAGAGAATAGTTTTTACAAATTGAGACAGGATATACATAAAGCATCAATTTAGCTTGAATATCCACTTACAATTGTAAAAAAAAAATAGTGCTGATAAAAATGTGAGTACATCTGAGGTGTTCAGAAAACTCCAGAGTATTTTTTAAAACCTGCTTATGTTTTTCAAAATAATCCTAGGTGTTTTTGTTTTGAAAACACTTTGAATGACAAGACAGACAAAGGACAAAGCTGTGTTGGTGTACACTGGAATAAATATGGCTCACAAGGGAGACTTCAATATTTCATCTAGATTATAGAGTAATCTGATTATTAAAAAATCTGGATTAGCAAAAGAATTACATCAAACTATCTGAAACCTAAGAGTAGGTTTTTAATCTTTCCCTGGTTACTGGAGATAGCTCATTTAGACTGGAAGGCCAAAAGAACTTTTACTAAGAGTGACAGCGACTGGGCTTTACACAGCAAAATTTACTAAATGTCCCAAGTAGAACCCCTTGGTTAGGGCTAACTCTGGGTCTGATGTAAGTGAATTCACTCTAGACCACTTCTTATTTAGAGAGCTCTGTATTCCGATTTGTCCGATAGTTCAATAGTCCGATAGATGACATTTAGATAATGTCATCTAAGGTTCATACTTCAGTTTCAGTGCATATACTTAAAACAAATTGCAAGACAAGTTTGTTTGGACTTTTGTTTTTAACATCAAATCTTACAACTGAATAAAGATATTATCCTCTTTTCACAGTCCTCTGAAAGAGGCACCATGGAATGGATTCTGTAAATCTAAGGCATTCTACATGTTGCTGATTAAAAGCTGATGGTAACAGTTAATATACATGGTAAAATAGGACACTGTATTTTTTCCTAATATTTTCACTAAAAAAATGAAAATGAGAAGGAAAAGAAAAAACTTCAGATGTGACTGTATAAGCCTTGAGTTGAAGAGCTTTTGTGATCTCCTAAATAATGCATATAAGAACATTCATGTGAAATGCTATATTAAAACTCAGTCCTACTGGATATTTGTATTTATGAATTGATTTCTTATTCATATTTTATGGAGAAATTGTTCTATAATCTGGTGCTGAGCATTATTTTCCAAATTCCTTATTAGGCACTGAATATCTCTCTACTGTGCCTCCAGGCTTAAATGAAAACAAAATTGAAGTGAAATTTAAAGAGACAACATTCGGAAACTTATTTTTATAATGCTTCTGAAAGTTCATAATTATTTTGTCCCTAGTAGTCCTGCCTTTGAAATAATTTGATGGCTACATTTCTAAATCCACTTGGAAAGATTTGGCAACCGCATAACCATTAATGGGAGTATATATCACAAAAATGATTTTACAAATAAATAATGGTTTACAGGATTTGGCTTAAATTGTCTGCTTTCATTTCATTTTTTTCTCAGATAATTTGTGGGGAGGCAGGAAAAATCAAATTGAACACAATTTGGAAATAAAACTATTTGATAATTAAGATAAGTAGCTTGAACTTGTCAGTCACCTGTGACCTTTTTCTAGTTACACTTCATTTAAACTTTCCCAATTCAGAGGGCCTAAAGATGAGTTTCAGAGCATAAACAGAGCAACCCTGGCTTTGCTCTGAGACTGCATTATCCCTCCAGTTTGTTTAATTTGTATTTAAAATGGAGAGAGAGCTAAGTAAATAATACAGATGTTTGGAGAAGCTGCTCAGCTACCTCATGCTTGCAGTGAACATTGTGGGGGAAGCACACGATGTAAGAAAATAATAATAATGGCGGTGTAAGAGAGATGAGAGGAAAACACTGTAGTATGAGGAGCCAGGAGCTAGGCTTTTACTTGGAATCTGATCCTCTTTGAAGAACCCTGTTTCTGAAAGTTTTCAGTTAGTGTTTGAAGCTAACGTTTGTTGCCTCTTCCAAAGAGTACCTTGGCAGCTGAATCCTGCATGCTTTCAGGAATTTGTGTCTAAACGTGCTTGGCAATAACGGCCAGTGAATATTCACCAGGAGGCTGCTGTGAGAATTTTTATTCGGGTTAACTATCGTCGTGGCCAATAAGCCCGAAAACCACTTCTCCTCGCATCCTGGCTCAGATCGGAGGGGAGAGAGAAGATGAAGAAGCCGAGCTGGTCTGAGGCCATCATCCAGCGTTTCCCCCATAGGATGGCTGACTCGCTGGGAAATGAGTTTAACCCGGGGCTGGGGTTTGTTTCTGTCGCTGGGCCAGCCCCCGGCTCTGTGGCGGAGCCCGAGCCGGGTGGCAAAGGTCTGGTGAGAGGTGGGTAGCGGCGATCGCAAATGGCTTGGGTGCGTGAGCAGCTTCCCCGCGGTGGCCCGGGCCGGGCAGGGCTCGGTACCCAGAGGAAGCTCTAATGGAGGAACAAGTGTGGCTTCTGCTTGGCTGCAAGCCCCCGCGCGTGTAAGCGGGGCTGGAGCCGAGTCTGTCCCTCGCTCCCTCATCAGCCTTCGGCGCGACGCGTCTCTGCTCGCCGGTGAATCGAATCTTCGCGGGGTTTCTGCGGGCGAACTCAGCCGTCCCAACGAATCGCGGCCCCTGGTTGGCTGCGGCTCCCGCGGAGGAGAAGCAGGCGGACAAGGAGGAAGGGGCCAAGGGAATTCGCCCAGCGCTTGCCGGGTTTCACGCCTGCATCCCTCCCACCCCACCTCCCTGGGAGAAGCGCCCGCAGCCCCTCACCACCCCGTCCCGCCCGAGAGCAGGCCATGGGGCAGCCCAGAGAAACCCCAGCCCCTTGGCGCACCGCGCGGTGCTGAGGAAAGAAGCCCTTTCCGACCCCGGGGCGGCGCACAACAAACCAGCGCCTGAGAGCAGGGTCAGGAGGGGGCCCCAGCCGAGACTTGCGGCAATTAGGAAGCCTCGGGGGCCACGCCTTCCTTCCAGGCACTCGGGGGGTGCGGAACACGCAGCGCGGCCCAGCGCGCTCTGGGGGGGTTATTCGCACACAGTGACCCCGAGAGTGTCGAGTGCCCGCGGGCGGGGCTCACGGGACATCGGCCTCGAGGCCGCGTTCCCATCGCGGGCCTTGCGGCGTCTCAGCGCCTCGCTCACGTCTGCGTTCGTGGGCAAGGTGCTCGCTCGCTCCGCCCTGGGGAGCGGCGGGCCGAAGGCGCTTGTCTCTGTCTCCGGGGCGGAGGTGCGTGGTAGCGTGTGACACCAGCGCGGGGCGAGACCTGCCCTTCCCGACGAGCGCTCGTTAGGCGCTCCCGTCGTCTGCAGGCGGACAGAGAAAAGGCTGGGGGGGGGGGGGGTAAAGGAGCTTCCCGCCCTCGACAGTCCCCAGCATGGCAAAACATTTGGGTAGTAGCTGTCACTTCACAGCAGACCTTTCTGCGACGCGTGCCCTTTGCCACCTTTCAACCCTTCCTTCCCTCTAGCCGCCTTAGCCTCGCTTCTATGGTTAGCATCCCCGGGCCCCCTTAGGACTGAAGGGTGCTCTTTACCACTAGCCGGATCAGCCAAGGTGTGCTCCCTGCTAACGTCATGCTTGCACAATCTGCATCTCTAGGACCCATGATGCTGACTGGGAGCGTTGCCTCCTTTACTCTAGGCATTCGTCCTCCATGCGTCGGAGGAGGGGAGGGGTCAGAAGAAAGGTTCTGTGAGATAAGCGCTTCCGCTTTAAGTGTCAGTCCTTCACCAGCTGAGGATGCTGGCCCCCGACGTCACATGTGGTTTGCCCAGTCTTTTGTTCAGTTACAAATAGTTGCGTGTAGCAGCTTACCTGAGCTGTGCGTGTGTCTGTCTGATTTCTCCGGAAAAGGTTGTAAAGGTGCCCACTCGTTCCTTTCTCACTCACATCTGTGTTATCTCCACTCCTGCAACTCATTCCACCACCAATCAAGCAACTGCTTGGTAAGGTTTAAAATCAGCATTTTTCTTCCTAGAAAACAAAAAGAAAAGTTTGTAACCTGGCTTTAGCAGGGTTATATAATCAAAATCATTTCTTATTACAGCTACGTGCAGGTCCCTACCTCGCTCCAAATATTACCTTTCCCCCGCCATTCTTTAGTTTTGCAAATATTTTCATGTGCATCCCAGCTCATCCCTATGGCCATTCTTGCAATTGCATATTCACCCAGGAAAATAATTGCATTAGAGCAGATGACTTTAACCGGGCAATCGACCATCTTCTCTGATTCGACATGGTTGTTAAAAAGCGCTGGTACCCAAACAAGAAAGGAACATTTCCTAATTCTAGGGGAATGTTTTAAGCAATCAGTTTGCAAATGTTCCATTACCTGCGTGTACGTGGGTGTGTACAATGTGTACTATTACTCTGTTTCCATTTGTTAGAGCAAAATGAAGAACTTGGGAATGTGTATCCGGTTTGCCAATCTTGTCCGGGTTTCTTAGGTCATTTAGTTGTACAATTTCATGTAAATAGTGGATATCTAGGTCTGTAGACAATTATTTTAACGCGGCGGTGTATAGTGTCCCAGAATCTACTCCCTGTGCACATCTCAGTTGCAGAGCAAGCATGTAGGACTACAGTTCTTACATGCCAGAACTTTATAACCTCGTTTTATTACAGTGTGTGCAGAAGACGATGGCAGAGGTGCATATCGAGCCATCTGACCTAGAAGGAGCGTGTATCTATAATTTCCCAGTTTACCTTAACCAAACTGGTTTCTAGTGGTGACTCTGTCCGCTAAGGACTCTGTTCTCTTCATTTTACCGCTATTTCGTTCTCAGTGCATGTGGCCGTTCTTTGCAACGAAAGGGCTGCCCTTCTCGTCCCCGCGTTTGAATTCAGGAAAGGACTGACTAGCCCCAGTCCCACGCTGCGGCTCGGAAAGGGCCAGGTCTGCGCTAGCTCGCAGCGTCACCTCTCACCTCTCTGCATCTCCGGGCTGAGGTCACCGCTGGGGCAACGCTGGGGGAGCGGGCGGTGGAGCTGTCTGTCTGTACTGTGCGTACCTGAGCAGAGCTTAAGGCAGAAGTTTCCTGGCGACTGTTCTGCCTCTCTTTAACGTCAAGATAAAAACATTATCTCCGTGTAAAAAGAAAACCAACCCCCCCCCCCAAACCAAGCAACCCACCTACCTCTCTCTTTATTACACTGATATCGAAATGGAGTCCTCGGAGGAGCAAGCGGAAAAATTCAACTCGCCAAAGCCCGGAGATGCGGATAGTTTATTTTAATTTGCATCCTCAGGTTTTAGTGTTTCCTCCCTCGCTCTCCGTCTGTCTTTGGGGAGGGGGAGGCGATTGTTTCGCGTCGTATTGTTAAACCTTCCTGTGAACTTTTGAATTTTTAAAGAAGGACTTTACTGATCTGCGTGGTGGGTGTATTCAGATGCATGCCCAATTCACCCCGACCTGTGCATCCACTGATGGTGCAAAGGTACGCGGATAACATTTCAGGCTGGACGGCTCGAAAACAGCAGATCCCCCCCGCATCCCCTGTTTGTGCCAAATCCTGGAATTAACTGAACAAAAGAGTATTTTATTTTCCAGCTGTAAAAAAAAGCAATGTAAAGTGGAGTCAGATTGTCACAGGAAGAACTACAGGCAAATCATAGATCCCTTTAGAAAAGATTTCATTGGGAGCAGATTTTTCAAGTGTGTAGGATCACCATAAAGAAATGCTACTATAGACTTTATTGTTTTTATAAAAGCACACAATACATTAAAAAGACAGCAATAAAAATGATCAGAAAATGAAATGGTTTTGTACAAGAAAATGAGCACTTGAAGGTGTGAGTAGTTTTAAATAGCTCTGGAATTTATCAATTGGTCGTTGCGGAGGTAAGCAAATATTTAGTGCTCAGGAAAAGGAAAATGAATTTAGAAAAAAGTTACCTTCCAGTGAATGTATCATTGCATTTACAGAACTGATGTGGAGCCATCGCTTTGTTTATTTGTCTAACGTCTGCCCAAATTCCAGCAATCCAAAGAGCAGTAACAGTCTTTTCCATGTGTTTATCATCGGGGTTGCAACAGGATTCGCCTCAATTGTTCTGTCTTTCTTGTGTTTTCCTTTCTTCCCTCTTCTGCATTTCCCAGTTACATTTGCTTTGGTTGCAAAAATAAACAGCGGAGATTTAAACAGCAATTTGAGATGATAATGGCTAGTGATCCCATTCTTTCCATCATAATCTTCAAGTGGTTTAAGATTAATGATAGGAGGTGTTTTAGCAAGAAGTGTGGGGTCTCTTCTCCAAAGACCAGCGCTATGATAATTTACTTAAGATGTTGACAAGACTGTCAGTAAGGCTAATTTTTTATTAAGCTGCACCGAGGTAACTGTAGTAAGCATTTGATTTTTTTTAAAGTAAGGTACATTAATTTTATGAGTGTCTTCCCACCAATGTTATTATTTTGGTCTCTGGCTGATGCATTTGCAACTGAAATGCTGCCCCTTGCCTTTGTTTCCAGAAAGGTGTTTTGTGCTGTTCAGATATATATTCCTCTCCCTCCGCCTCCTCCTCCTTCTACACACACAGATTTAAAAAACGAAAATAAATTTGGGGAGCTACCGCCATGATCCAAACGCCCAGATCTTCTGCAGAACATTGTTGTGCCCGTATTTCTGTGTAGACATAGCCCTGAACCAAACTGAACTTGATGTTTCTTTTAAAACAGACAGAATAATCCTTTAAACTATAAATATTTAACAGTACCTCAGTTTACACAGTGGCCCTGGTGCCTCTTTAAACACAAGTGATTTACGATTTTATTTGGGGCTTTAAAAGAGTGTTTTGCTTTTGTTACATGTCACTGCTTTCCACCATGGGCTGCCTGCTCCACTCCGGATTGAGTCCGCCCCAGTGAACCGCCAGCTCCTCAGAAAAAGAGGAATTTTTCAAACCCAACCTTCTCGCATTAAAAGAGAAGGGTCTGCGCTCACACACGAAGTTGGGGAGAAAGATTGTGAGGAAGATCCCGCTGCCTGCGTGCTTTTGGAGCACAAAAGGTGTTACCTGAAGATCCCCATTTACCGCTGAATTTCGAGAACGTTTTGTCCCTGTAGATGATGGGGCTAATAACACGTTAGATATTAGCTCCAGCTGATCATTGCAGCCCCTACAGAAACAAGCCCGGCTAGGCTTCATTATTCGAACTTGTGTGCGTGCGTGCCAGGACAGAGATGTGCGAAATAGCCGTTGCTTAACGAGAAAAGCCAACCCTAGAATGAAATCGCATCAGGGGCTTGGGACAGGTGATTTGGTTGCTTTGAAAAAGCAGCGATCGAAAGCGTATGGCTGGGGAAACGTGACACTTGTTTTGTCATGGTCCACCGTCAGCTTCGGCTTTCGCCGAACGCTTGTGCACAATGCGGCGCAAGGTGTCTGAGCGCACAGGGAGTGTACGGGTCCGGCTGCGTTTCAGCTAAGAAGATGTGCGACAAGTTTTAGCACTTACCTGGGCGGTGACTCGCCCACGCTAGTGAGCACAGAGCCGCTAGCACGGGTATTTTCTCGGCAGTCTGTAACGTGTGGGGGCGAACTTTTCTATCTCAGGGAGGGCAAAAATGTCACCTGCCCTTCTTCCTGTGCGATCGTCACCCCAGGGTGAGAAGATCGCCGTTGCGATCAGAGGGGATGTTTGCATTTCTCCGCGAGTGCAGTGAAATTGACACAAACTAAACAGCAGCAGCTCCGACAGTACATTATCCTTCTTATCAACATTTCCCCCTTTGAGCTCTGCAGTTTTGTAGTTTAAAAAGAAAGGGCCGTTTCGTAAACAGTTTATATTATAATCCCTGGAGGCCAAGAGGAAGGCGTGGGGGGAAACAGAGAGTGTCCTTTCTTTCTTTTAAGCAGATATGTATATAGACATATATATTTAAACACTGAGCCCCGACAGGAAATCTCCCTGGCGCTGGCAAGAACGGCTTTGGTTGAGAAATCTGCGCCGCTGACCAGAGGCGCGCGGTTCAGTTGGCCAGCAGGGGGCGCTCTGATGTTGCGGCTGGGCTGGAGAAGCAGCAACCCGAAGGCTTGTTTCATTGCGCTGGGGAAAAAACCCCGCCGTTTGCAGCCCCTAAACAGCTCCTCTGCTTGGGCTTCAGCCTTGTCTGGCTTCGCCGTCCTTAGCTACCCGCCGGGCTTTTCTCACACCCTCGTGGGAGGGTGTCTACACCTAACCGTGCTGGCTCGGTCCGTCGGGACGGCCCCGCGTGGAGCCGGCTCGCAGCCTGCGCGTGCACGATGCACAAGGCAACTTATTACACACAAGGACGAATTGTCAACATTTTTTTCGCCTGTTAGTTCCGCTGATCCGCGCAGGATTTATTTTCAGATCTCAGGTCCCGGAGCTATAGTGCGGGGTTCCTTTTCCTTAAATAAAATTGGTCAAATGTTGACAACCTTTAAGCCAATCTCACACTCAAGACTACTGATGGGAAACTAATGAGAAAATATCAGTTCGTCCGGCCTGGGGGCTCCTAATTAAATCTTAGCTGATTGAAAAAATAAAAGCGGGGTTTGAGGGGTGGAGGAGGAGGAAAGAAGCTGCAGGCTGAACTTTACCTCTGGTTTTACGTGGTTTCGTCCCCCCTCCCCTTTCAAAAACAAAACAAAAACCTACTTCCCTCTCCTTCCCCCTCTCTTTTAAAAGCCTAGCGTTATTTCTTTGGCTTTTTCAAGCGATCGGATCAGGACTCTCACCTCGCACTACTTGCCCGGTAAATATTAAGGCCTTTAAGCAACGCGATTTAACTAATTAGAAAATTTACATCATTAAGTCTCAGGGAGAGAAAAAAGGAGAAACAAATCTGTCAGTCATTTTTAAAGAGACAGGCCCTATTGAAGTGTGAAGAAATCGGCTCTAATTCAAAAAGGCAATCGGGCAGAAAAAGCCCTCAACATTACCCTGCTAGTTATTAATCAGAGAGGGTCCCCTCCCCCCCTTCCCTGTAATGGTAAAGTAGCAGCACATCGTTAGTTTCACCCGACGCCAAAGCCGCGTTCCATTCACTTTTTGCCACTCGGCCACGTCCCATAATAATTGTGGGTGTTTGTCCATTCGGGCCTCAGAGATCCGAAAATGTTTCCGTGCTGGGGACCCCGATCTGCAGGAAAAGGCCAGCCGCTTTGGATTCCATGCCCGCTTTTCCCCAGACAAATCTTACGACGAAGCAAGAATCTAGTTTGAAACCGGGCTGAGGAGAACTAGAGAATGGCTTTGTTTTCTCCCTCGCCCTGAATTTATAACGCAGACACTCAAGGCAGAAGGGCAACCTTTCCTAGGAGTAAATATGTGTGAGGCTAAGAACTTGGCTCCGTAAACAACCTACAACGTCACTGAAACTCGGAGACCTCATTATTAATTTAGGTTCTTGATTAAGTGATTTGGAACACTGATTATTTGAGGAGCATGTGTGTATGGGAGGGGAGTTGTTTGCTCCCGGTTTGTGGAGCACAACGTGGGGATACCCACACAGTAGCGTCTTGGTAAATATTAGGAATGAAGTAGGTTGGCCTGGAATATAGAAAGTATTTCAGTTTTCTCTGTAACCCATCCCCTTCCAGCTGTTTAGCTAGCTCGACTATATTAGAAATAATAAATGCATACCACTCAGACGCTCGCTATTTTCTGATTTCGAACTGGCACTCACCCTAGCAAAGAAGTTTGTGCTATTTCTTCGAGGAGCTAAGGTAAGAAATGTTAACCACCTCTAGGGCAATTTTATACAATAAAGGCCTGCTCATGGGCCCCAGCCTTAAATCAGGAGTAAAACGCTTCTCAAGTCAATGGAGTTAATCCTGTCTAAATGAGATCAGAATCAGGCTCCTAAACTGGATTTTATTACAAGAAATTCGGACTTTTTTTAAAGGTCTGCAAAATAGCCTCTTGCAGACTTGCATTTACTGTCAAATGTTAACTTTGTGGCCTATTCACAAGTTGATGGTTTTAGAAATGTGTCTTCATTACTGCGTACATAATGCCTTTATTAGCACTATGTGTATTTAAAGATAAATGATGATATCGTGTTTACGGATATAACATAAGCATGACATATAACACACAGAGTATTGCAATCTCCACCTAAGATATCGCATAGACACACATACAGCAAATGTGTATTCAGCTGGACTCCATCCGTTTTATGCGGGGGATGGGAAAAAAGGACTTGGGGACACAAAACAGTGCTGCTAAATGCAACAATTTTCTAGTCTTCACCAAAATAAATTAAATAACCCTTCTGATGCCCTTTGGAAATATTTTAAGCAAACAGGATTCTCTCACTTTCGCGAGAGGATATGAGGCATAGGACAAGATGGAAACGCGAAAGCGTCATGAAGCGGGATTGTCCCTAACCTTTATTTCAGTTTGCCTTGTTATTATTTAAAATGATCGACTTTCTAATGAAGGCCCCTTGGAAGAAAAAAAATCAAGCTGCCCGCTGCCTGTGCTCGGAAGCTTAAAGGCATTATAATAAAATTTACGGCGCCTTTTAACAACTCACAAGTAAAAAGCATTAAAACTCGCTTTCATTGAGAAAATATAGATATTTAACTCTAGAAAGAGCAAAATCGTAATTTAACTGCAACCTCTCACCAGTACAATAGTACGGAGACAACATTCTAGCGTTGGCAGAGCTACTTTATGAAGTGATTAAAAACAACAGATAGAAACAACTGCAATTTTGAAAGAAAAATTGTTTGCATCCTCCCTCCCCCCATGCTCTTTTTTCAGAACTCTAAGCACAAGTGTAAAGGGAAAAAAACTTGGACGCCAGCAGAGAAGCAGCAGTTCATATTCAAACTAATGATATACTTTACCAGGGAAAGACTGATGCCAACAGATTTTAAAGGAGCATTTTCACAGGCAAAATTGTAGCCTCCTTTTAAACGTAATTGATCTGATATTATTTTCTGACTTTTCGCTGTTTGTTTTTTTTAAAAAAAAATCCATTAGTAAAGAGAAAGGAAGGGAGGGAACCCCACCCTCGCTTTCTATCTTATTTCTGTATCTGTTTTTGGTATTATAGAAGAGTAAAGAAGTTTTTGTTTGGTGGTTTTTCATTGATCAGTCACTCTGAGCTAATGTAATTATCCTCATCAATAGAAGGCTGCAGAGAGAATCATTATGTGGGTGACATTGATAAATGATCACCCAAGAGCTGCCTTTTCTCTTGGGCACCCCCACATCTGACCCTCCCACATACACAAGGTAGTCATAGAAACACCTTGAGGTCCTCAAACACTGCTACAAATGGGAAAAGAGCGAGAACGAGAGAAACCCAACTTCACACACGTTCCCGGCTTCCAAAAATAGCCCGCCTCCGCTCTGCCTCGCTCCCTGCCCCTGCTTTTCGGTGTGCAGCCGCCAACGGGTTTTACAGAGGCGTTAAATAAATAATAAGAGCAAACCAAGCCCCCAAACCAAGGCGTTTTTTGCATGCCCCGCGCGCACAAGTCGCTTTCTCGAGCTGATTGCGTGTCATGTAAACCGCATTAGTGGGAGTCCTCCTTTTGAGCGGCTCCAACTCAGGGCGGTTCCCACCCAGCAAATAACCCGGGCGGGGGGGAGCTCTTTGGAAAGGGCCTAACCCGAATTATCGTTAGCAGCGGTAAGTCTCAATAGCACCGCGGCTATAAGGACTGTTCGGTGTGACTTCCCAACACGAGGGCAAACGCGTTTCCATCCACCGAGCGTTTTATTTAAGCACCCAAGAACACGTCGAGCGCGGTAATTGATTCATAATGATCCATAAATCGATGCGTTACACGGGGCGATGGTGTTTATTCTACTCCTAAAGCTGCAAGTAAAGTAGGTTTGACACTGGGTGAGGAGGGAGGGGCGGAGTTGTTTGGCTGTGCCGGGTCATCCATCATCGCTGGCGCAGAGGAGCAGCCTCCCTTCTGTCTCTTTCTCGCCACCAAAACTATTAATATTAAAATCGGCCTTCAAACGCTTTGCCCGACAGTCTGGATGCGCCTCCCAGTCCCCTCGAAATCGCACAAAGATGCCGTGTTTCCCCGGCCGGCTCAAAATCCCCTCTCAACAGCAGCGTGCTCAGCGATATTGCTAGAGCCTTGCGCCCCCCCCCCCCGCAAGAAGTGTTAAAAAAAAGTGTTTCAAAACAACATTTGCTATTGATTGCAACCAGGAGCGTAACTGTGCCTAGCTCCGAGGCCGAGACATCACCGCAAGGTAGGGTGAAGTCCTCCCTTCACAAGTCATGGAGAGACACGCCTCTGGACGGCAGGATTTTCTTTCCTGGATCCAGCGGATTGCCTCAATAACACGAAAGAGAGTTAAGCAACTGGAGCCTCCCGTTCGGAAGGCGAGGCAGCGAGGGCTCTCATTCGCCTTGCCAACTGCTTGTGGGACTGCAAGACTAACATGCAACTTGGACATTCACTGGAGCCTTTGAAAACCGGGTTCCATCTTGTGACAGCTGCTAGATACATTTGCCACGTTTCCCCATCCCTGCAAATCTGCTCTGGGTCATGCATCTATAAAGCATTTCCACCAACATTTCCTCTTTTTAGTCAGGACTAGAACTCTGCGGAAAGGACAGAGCCATTTCCCACTTGTCCTTCTGCAGAGCAAAATCCAGCACAGTCTGAAAGCCCTGATTTTGGGTGACTGCAGCACCCCTCCCCAGAATCTCTTAGAGAAGTGGAAATGTATATCCCAACTTTCCATATACACACAGAGAAAAACAAGCGGTGTTTCTCTATTACCCTTCGTTTCTCAGAATTTAAGCAATTTTATTCAGACTACAGTATTTCCTTTCACACTATATCGCTGTCAAAACACTATTCCCGTTTTCTTTTACGTTTGACAGCTGAGCATTTCTTAAATACACCCAAATCGGAACCCTCCATACTAAATAGTAAACCTGAGATTGGAGCAATCTGCTTACATTATTGTACCTTGGATTCCAGCAACACAGCTCACGCGCAGATTACAGCCCAGCGAGAAAATAAACCAGTAATACAAATATTTAATTCATAACAAAAATAACAGTCTACTAGGGAAAAACCTCCCGCGCGTTGATCTTTTTTATATTCCTCCTCAAACAGGAAGGGGAAATGGCAACACATCGGATACAATAAGTAGCTTCGTTTTGTGATGCAAAGACAACTCTTTGATTCTTATTCTTATTTCTCTCATCCAAAGTGATTCAAGATTTTGAAATCGCCAGGACAGGATGTTCGTTTCATACAGGAATTAAGGATCGGGGCGTTTTTAATCAGGACAGAAGGAATGAAAGCCAAATGTGGAATCTCTCATCCTCTAAATTCCAGAGAAAGCCTTAAAAGACGGCTATAAAGCAGGACCCGATTGCTAAATTAACCTTCACACCCATTCCACTTGCGTCCTTCCTTCTTTTGCCAGCAGCGTGATTCATCTACAGAGTTCAGAAATTAAACATTAACTGGGAAGCTAAGAACTTTTTCAAGATTCCAAAGGTAAAAGTTGTCAGTCAGTTTTTAATAATATATCTGCCATTTGGGAGTAGGAGTGGGGAAGAGAGTTAAAAATGTACAAATATTGAAACCAGTGACATGTTTTCTAAAAAGTAAAGCTAATTAAGGTAATTTTATTCTCCAACATAGCGAACAATAATAAACTCAAATCATTCCCCTCTGCTTGGGACCCGATTCTGTTACCACTGAAAGAATGAAAAAATTCTCACTCCCTGCACAGGAAGAAAGGCAAGTTTCCAGCTGCAATGGCTTTGGAGTTACAACATAGGATGCTTTCTTTCCATCTAGTAGTTTCAAAGCACAACACGTCTGTATTATTTTGGTTAAATCAAAACCTGCTCCCGTCAATGGTTCTGGCTCATTTAATTACATTTCAAATGCTAAATTTACATTTTCCCAATTCATTTATATGATTTTTTTTCTTTTGGGACGAAAAGAAAAATAAAGTAATACAACTGTTTCAAGGGCCCGATTTGCAGTCCTCACGGAAGCAAAGCTCCCATTCAAGTTAACGATGTGTTTGACTGCTTAAAACTTCTCAATCCAGCCCTGTGTTACAGACATTCTTTAATTAGCCCAGTTTTAAATAAACTGTAGTTATGCAAGGGGTGTACATGCACACCCATTTTTCTAAAGCCAGACCTATCTCTCTCATCTAGATCTGTATCAATAGAGCTAAATATAGAAATTAGATATAGATACATAAAGTATAATCTGATGAGACTACACTTGGATTTTTTTGACCAGGTGTCGGTGCATGTGTGTGTTCAGTAGAAATATACAAATACAGATGTTGTCTCATCAGACTATTCTATGATTGCTATGGAGTCTGGTCTCTGATTTTTACCAACCTTTCTTCAGAATCATTGGTAAGAAATGCATCTTAGATATTTTTGCCCAACAAATGAAGTCTCTCCCAATCATGATTAAAAACACAAAAGCCTAACAAAAAATCAAAAATGAAATATTTATTACCGCATTTTGTGACTTAACACCTTTTTTTTTTTAAACATAACGTCACAGTCCTCATACAAGTATTTTAATGTAAATTTTGACAAAGCTTAAAGGTAACAGCATTTTCTTCTAGTGAGGAACACGTGCTGAGAAAGGAAGAATTCATGGACATACAATACCAATTCCACAGCAGATCTGATACTAGCAAAAACATTCTTTTTTTTTTCTTTTTCAATTGAGGTAAACACATAGAATATCTAACATGAAACAATTAATAGACCGAACTCTGTACGAAGTTTGTTACAGTATTCTCTTGCTTTTTTCCCAAGCTTTGAGTTCTAGGTTTGGTGCAAAGTTCTAGGTTTGGTGCAAAGACCATTAATAAGTTCTTTCATTGAGGAAAGCTGCCCAACTTTTAGTTTTGTTTTGTCCAAAGCCAAGGCTCAGAACTACTGGAAGAAGCTCCGGCTCTGTCTTTTAAATCTTCACCTGCAAGCTCTTTGAAGAAGAGTCCAAAAATGGATTTATGAAGCACAAACTATAAAGATCTGTTTGAAACTAAAGGACACATTTATGAAGGAACAAAACCAGGGGATGGCAAGGCCTTCTTGGAACTGTCTTCCGAGTGATAAGAGACTCCGCAAGACTTTTCATCTTCATCTCCAGGGTAGCTCTTTTCTCACTGGCCAAAAACGGTCTGAATCAGACTGTAGTCTTTCATGGATAGTGACTTCACTGCTGAACCAAAACAGTCATTCTTTTGGGAACAACACACATAGTGTGGAAAACAAGGAGGTTTTTTTTCTTCTAAAACTATTTGAGGCAACATAACGGAGTGATCAACAGAAATGTACAAGTTAACTTAGTTCCTAGGTTTATACTACAGTAGTTATAACTCTTGGAGTCTTTTTGTTTGTTTGTTTTTGTTTTTTTCCCTCAGAGGATCTCATGGACATAATTGTTTCAGTGAGCCCATGATTTCACATTTGTGTTCTTGTCTCATTGGTCCTCTGTTGTTGATGAAAAAATGACAAAAGTAAAAAATAATCACAGCTGTCTGGAATTTCATATTAAGTGTCAATATCTGGTCAAAGTTCAAAAGTCTTAAAATAGGTTTGATTTTTTGTTTGTTTTTGTTTTCCCTTGAGTTCCCTTATACTATTGGGCATGAATGTCCATAACCTGTCCACCAACACTGGGGTCTACAGAATTTAACATTGTGGGGCTCTGTGCTGACATGGTCATTCCAGGGTGGGTAGGGGGTCCTCCGTGCATCATCATGGCTGGGTGATGGGGGTGACTTGACAAATATGAATGGATTTGGGGTCCATGTCTTAACTGAGTAGGGTGTGGGGTCATCTGGGAAGGAGTGTAACTT
>ML675613.1:58053638-58093638 GCA_007922155.1 Mesoclemmys tuberculata | reverse complement strand
AGTCAGGGTGGGAAATCTCCAATTAGCACCAATTAGTGAAGTTGCTTCCTACAGCAGAATTCTGGGGACATAAGAAAAAATAATCTCCCAGAATGCCTAGTTGAGGCATTTATTTACCAGGTGATGGGACTCTTGAAGAATAACTTGATGAGGATTTGCACCTGTGGGACTTGAATACAGATACTACTTGGAACTTGCCTGCTCGATTTGACTGGTCAATCATAGGCTGTACTATTCTTCTTCTGGCATTAATAAACCTGAAACAGAACACAAAGAATAGAAGTCCATTTATCAGCTTGCGTCTGTCTTTTAAGAACATCTTTGCTTTAACTCTGGCAGGGTTTCAGGGCAATACGGCAGCAGGTAAAAAAATAATAATTTCACTTTAAAAGATTTTCCTCTAAGTGTTCAGAAATTGTAACTTGTCACATGCTTATTTTACTAGTCAGTTTAAGACTGGATTTACCAGAAAGCTCTGAACAAGTCAATGTGAATGAAAACTTGTGTTACAAGACAATTGTTTCTTTAACTTCTTTAGAGTAACTAGGAACCTGGTTAAAGTTCACAGGCTAGAAGACTTTTTTTCCCCCCTTCATCAGGGGATTCAGCTACCCTTGCAGCTGGCCATAAATGAGGACCAGGCTTTGCCACTCTGTGCTTTCACAAGGTATTGTTAGGTCAGCGAAGCCATCAATTAGGCTGTCTGAAGTTTTATCACCAGCACAGCAGCAATAAGTGCTGGCCCAGAAAGACTTCTGCTCTTCTACAACTCCTGCAGTTTAAGCCTGTAAAGTCAGGGGTCATTTAGAGGTCAGTGCCAGCTGGGGGCGACCGTTTCAGCTAAGAGTGGGACACCCAAGGCAGAGTATTAAGCAACTGCTGACCATAAACTGAGGCACCTTTCAACTTGATAGAAAGAGGGAATCATAGGTTCGTGTGTTTAATATTAGGCCCAAAAGAACTTTTTCTCAAATCAGGTACCATAGCTGGAGTAGTGGCTGAGGCATTTGAACATTAGATAAAGCCAGTTATTTGGCTAGAAAGCCTGAATTTAATTTTGTTTGTAATCCACGTAAGTGCTTGCATATTTTCTATTAGTTTAATACACAACAATCCACATCGGCTCAAACTAAGTAACAATAATTAAAAACTCCTATTTTATTTATACAGGGCAATTTTCTATCACTCATAAGCCATACTTGTTTTTATCCCTCTTCTTTGTGTTTTAAGAACACTTTAGGGCTTATGTACAGGTTTTGTCCGGTATTTCACAGTTCAGACTTCAGTTTAGTGACCCTTAAGGAGTGCTAATGAAGTTGAATACAGTGTTTAATCCTCTTCAGAAATACTAACATGCCCATCATCCAAAACAGCCTCCTTAACGGCCATTGGGCCTGATCCAAAGCCCGCTGAAGTTAATGGAGGTTTTCAGTCAATAAGTGAAAATTCAATTCATCAGCTCAGTTAGAATTTTAACACTTACACAGCTGAGCATCAGACATATACTATCCTAGCCCCTGTGTTGCTCCCCTCAGGTTAAAGTCCACCAATGATAACAAAAGACAGTACACCTTTGTTTATACCTCCTGTAATCACACTGGTGGGAATTCCATTAGACAGACGCATAAATGCTACAAATAACACCAAAGGGCTTTTTTGCATCTCTATGTTTACATCCAAAACAAAGACGTTCTTTATTCTTCAAGGAAAGTATAGCTCAGTTGTCAAAAATGTATCCTGCCTTCGACCTGGTCAAGAGGAGACTTCAAGTATTAAAAATAAAAACAAAGAGTTGATTCTGTTGCTCCTTCCTGCAGTTAACGGTGATATTTCAGCATGGTGGAGGTATTTCCTACTCTAACACTGTGACTTCTAGACACGTTTCCATCCCCAAAGACAAAGGTCTCTGATAGGACTTAATTTGCTTAACTGCTTTCCAGCAATGTTACCATGCTGACCAAATGGGGGCTGACCTGCACCTTCTATATCCAGCGTGTCTTTTATCAGCTGAAGTTAAGGCCAATAGAGATTAAGAGAAAAGCCTGATAAGACTGTTTTCTCTTCTCCTATGAGCTTCTAATGATGTATACAGATGGCAAGGTTTTAAAGAATGCAATGAGTGCTTATTTGGGCCTGTGAAAAATCACAGACAAGAGACCCTCTCTCACTTTTTGTCTTCCTAGCCCCTATTTTCTTCAATTGAACCACTCTTTAGGGAAACTAAATTGCTTTTTCAGTTTTTATTTAAACCCCAACCACTTTTATTATTTACATCTGGTGGTCTCCTTATTTATATCCCTTTCCACTTCCCTACAAACACTCCCTTACTCACAGGGCTGCAAGGCATTATGGTTCTTCAGACTCAGCAGGAGAACTCCACACTGCCTTCAAACAAATAATTAAGGGGAAGGTTAAAGGTTCACCTAGAGGTCATATCTTTGGATACTGGTCAGAATGTTTACATTAGTTTAAAAAAAAATGGGCATCCTCTGAAGTGGTTTTTCAATGGGATTCACCCACAATGCAGGACATGAAGAAAATGTTAAGTCCTGAAAGGTTTAACGTGACAACTGGCTCACGTGTATGAGCATACAAAATTTGGATTTACAGTGTTACATACTCAACCAGGATACAGGCTTTATGGGATGGATTTGGAAAACCCAGCCTCTGTTTCTGCATGCACTTGACAGCCATTCACTTCCAAAGGAAGACATTTTACCCTAAGTTTATTAAACCCACAGGAGTAATTCTAGATCTTCTGTATGAACTACTAGATGATTCAGTAGGTATTTTCTGATGAAGGAGCTGAAGCCCTGAAAGTGAGCCCCCAAAACTTTACTGCCCTACAGAAAACAATCCACTAGGGAGCCTTGTACTAAATTATATGGCCACATATTTCCAGTAAACGCTGAAAGACCATAGATATAGTTGCTAATGAAAGCAGTACTTGACTTTGAGCCCTACTTTCTAGATGTTCCTTTTCACTTCTGCAATTTTGTACATGCAAAGAATTACAAGTGCAATTGGTATCACTTAGACATGCATGTACCTTGCTGTGGGAGGGAGGGGTACAGTCAAGTACTTAGACATATAGGTTTTCAAAGGAGCATAGGAGAAATTTAATTCCTTTTGAAAATCCCAGCCTTAAATTGCATCACTTATGCCCTCCAGTAACTGTATCTGCAAAATTACATCTGAAATTATTTGTATCAACAAAATGGCAAGTGCAAAAGCAGATTCGGAGCTCAGTTCAGGCTGAAAATCAGGTCCAATATTCATTAGCAATGACTGCATCACATAAGCTGCCAGCACAATTGGTGGAAGTGCACAGAATATAGTGTTTATGTATTATTATTTATAATGCACCAAAAATGTGAATGATACATAACAGAGAAATGGAAGCCATAGTCCCTGTCCTAGACTTTACGTTTTTGAGTGCTCTTCTTTTAAATACCTCAGCGCACCATTTCTGGAGCCAAAATTCTGGGGCCATTTCTGGGACTAAAAAGCAAGATCTGGTCCTTGCAAAATAATTCAGTTCATGCATTACAGAAATGCTGTAATGTTTGGCAGAAATGTTTTAAAGAGGCATTAAAAGACCAGTGAAAAATGAAACAAAAACACTGATAACACTATTTTCAGTATTATTTGGGCCCCCATGAAACAAGAATTCATGTCTCTGTTACTAATTGCCAATCTTGATGGTAGCCTTCACACAGAAACCAAAGACTGAAATGAAAAGGTGGCCGAATTCATCTCCAATAGAGAGAGCTGCTCTATTATTAATCATAATAATTATTTGTATCCTAATACCATAGCAGTCGCAACCAAGATCGGGGCCCTATTTCACTAAATCTTGTATAAACACGGAGACATTCTGTCCTTGTCTGAATCAACTGGATAGGCAAGGGTAGGAGAACGGTAGCATTATTGTTCCCAGTTTATAGAAACAAACTGATACAGAGGGAGATTAAGTGACTAGTGCAAGGTCCTACAAGGAGTCTGTGGCAAAACCCAGAAATTTAACCTTGATATCCTCAGTCCCCATCCTGTGATCTGTCTAGTCCACCATCCACATAACCATCTTTCCTCTCTCCTACCATATTAACATTCAGGCACATTGGCAGGGGTGTAGGAGGGAAGCTCACATTACCGCTATATGTGCCATACTTGTCCTGTGGATAAATAGGGGACTTCAGCCTCCAGGACTGTCAATTTGGCACTTTTCACAAGCTCTACATTCACACACATGCAGAATTTGGCCCTGGAATGATAAACATGGTATGTACTAATAAGGAGAATACATGTAATTGGTGTACTATGTATAATACAACTCTCACCACCAACATTTTGCAGATTTCAGATTACTATCCCTACTAATTCAAAACAGTGGACATTGGCTTTGAAAGGATGTATTTCTGTTAACATTGTTACATAAAGTAAGGGTTAAAATCTATTCGCCTTTCTCACTAATGTGGCTCCACTAATTTCATTGGAGCTATTTGTGTGAGCAAGACAAACAGGGTGTAGATCAAAATGTAAGATGATGTTGACATTTAAAAGAAATCTCATTGCTTTCAGGTTTTGTATTTGTGCTCAGCCAAAAAGAGCAGCAGAGATAAGTTAGTGAACTCTACAGTTTGCAGACTATCTTAAGCGTAATGAGCTTCTACTTAAATGTTGTTGCTAGCCCCTACTGGTAATGGGCTGGACCAGCTGACCTAAGCATGTCCCATTTCTAATTAGCATCGTTCTAATATTATTTAAAATTGCAGCTGTTCAAATGTCACTGCCTTTTTTTAATCCCAAATCCACGTTCTGTATTTTGTGAGAAATCATACAAATTGTTTAATCGCATCAACACATTTCGTTACCATATTCTATCTCGAGTCACCTTAGAATCATTTTAAAGTCACATTTACCTAATACATTTTAATTTTATGATAAACAACAGTCTACTAAACTTTCAAAGAAATGCTAATGCAAACTGCAAAAGAGAATATACAGCAGATGCAGATCTTGTGGTCTGCATGATCAAGCACGACACATTAAAATTCATTTTTTTAAGTTTGCCATTGGTTTCATTGTGCAAAATTTTGTTTTTTAAGTTATGGCCCATTCCATTAGTGAGCCTAGGGGGATTAGTACCAGCAAGTGCACTAGATCCTGCACTGATTTATACTGAATAGCTTGCTTCAGCATCACTGTAAGGCTATTGGAGGACATTCATTTCACCTGCATAAGGCCACAACAATCTGGTTTTATGTGGGTGACACACAGCAGCGTTTGGAAACATGAAATTCATCCCCAACCTGGGACCAGAGTGGCTGGTTGAAGCACAGAGCTGCATTCAGTCCCAGCCACTACCTTAGGTTATAGGCTGGCAATGAGGGACCTAAGTGGTGTGCTGGTCCTCCACAACAAAGTGAATTTCCCTTCTTGAGAACAAAGTGAGGTACAATATGAGGCCAGAGTTTAGCTGTAAACTTCGTCGGTATCACTGTGCTCTCTTGATTCGACTTAAAGTATCCATGATAGACTCTGACATGTTAAAGCAACACATTTCTTTAAATCAATCAACTCCCTGCATTCACAGAAAGATCCTCAACTCTTTACACTGAAAAAAGAGAAGGGAATAAATCCACATAAAGAATACACTCCCAGTGCACTCCAAACAACAGTGCCTTATCTGAAATTAGATTTTAAACTGTTTGGGGCCAGAACCAAGTCTGCCTGGGTGTTTGTAAAAGACAGAGATCCTGGCTAGGGGTTGTGGCACTACCGTAATAAGAATAATTAATAATGTTAGATTAATCTATTTTCTTCCTTTTTTAATGAGAATTCTGCTCTACCTAAAAGTCACACCCCTGAGAGACATAGTTAACCCAATTTAAGCCCCAGTATAGACACTGCTAGGGTGATGGAAGAATTCTTCCATAGACCTGACTGCTTCCTGAGGGGGTGGATTTATTACAGTGAAGGAAAACCCTCTTCTATCGCTATAGCAAGTGTCTACACTGAGAGCACTACAGCAGCCGCAGCTGTGCTGCCGTAGCACTTGTACAAACATAGTCTGATTTTCAAAGGCTTTTAAGCACCTAAAGATGCCTATCCAAATCAAGCCAGTCAATCCAAATCAAAAGGAGTTAGGCACCTAACAGATTAGGTCCTTCTGAATATCCCACTAGGCATCAAACTGCATCTTGAGGCACCTAAATACCTTTTAAAATCTGTTCCTTAGTATTTATGAAAGTTGCCAGAACCCTGGAGCTTGACGTCTTCTTCCCAGCTACTGGATACAACAGGGAGTGTAGCAGTGCAAGTTTTTCCAGAAAGCTACGCCAATGTGCCTCAACCCCGAATTAGAGGATGTCATTTCTAGGGGTGAGATAGTAATCCAGGCTTTGTGCGCTTTCATACTTTTGGCCACTACCATCTCAGGTTACATCATACATTGCAAACTAAGAGTAAAATTCTCTGCTTCCGATTTCCATCACCCTGAGCCATCCAGTGAAATCTTTTTTGAAATATTCAGTGCTATGTGTATCAACCCAAAATATGGTTTTGTTTTGTGTAAAAATATATTTGTGTTCACATTTGTGGTGATATTTTGTGAACAAGATTTAATGAACTTCTACCTTCCTCCCCTGGCAGGTTTGTTCCACATCATTACATGGCACTTAACATTTCCATGAAATGTCTGTTTTCACATTAAGACCCCAGTTCAGCAAAGCCCTTACGTTAACAACCACAGAAGTTAATGGGATTTAAGCATATACTTCAGTGCATTGCTGAATATGGGCCTAAAACAGGTAAAAACTCCAATGTATGCATCTTTTGATGGGAAAATTAATCTTCGTCCGAATGATATTTCAAAATTTGAATGGTGAAAATGTCAGTGGTTTTGTTCAAAAAAGCCTTTTTTTGTTTTCCCTTTAAACTAAATCCACTGGCACTCAAAATTTTTTTGAGAAAAACTACATTTGTCTGGTTAGTTGTGAAATGTATTTGTATTTTTTGAATTTGCAATTTACAGAGAGAGGTTTTCTAATTTCTTTGTGATTTTTTTGCTGAGCTCTGTTCATGCTGCTTATGTATCTGACACATTTCTACCATCCCCTTGAATGTATAATTTCAGAGGAATAGAGCTATCTGGTAGAGTGGAATCTGAAAGGCTAAAATTGCAGCAACATTTTTATATCTATAAATATACCCCCTTTAAAACTATTCATTGTTTATCAATCAGACTTTCATTTTTGCAGCTGAAATCTAACCATCTTGGTTTATTTAACCTTTTCACTCCAGTGTGTGTTTTAAACTGACAGAATTAGGTTTAGGTGTCCTTTTGTATGGCTGTCTATAAAAATGGCTGATAAACCCCTTGTTTCTGCTTCACTGACTCTGTGCCACACCTGTTTGCCAACTCTTATGTGCAGCATTCCTTATAAGAAAATATAAAGCTGAATGTAGCTTCTTGGATGTGAGCCAGCCAAAAAAGCGCCCTTAAGTTAAGAATATTGAGAAGTGGAGTCAATTACATGATTGATTTTCAAAGAGGGGAAAAAGAGGAGAGATTTATTCTTTGGCAAAGCATCTTACCACAGGATTGGATAACTCTGAGAGGTGTGGTAGGTATTCCTGGGAAGATTATGGTATTTTAAAATGGCAGGGCTGGCTGCCTCTTAGATAGGCGGATACTCTTTGTTCACTGATGGTTCCACAGATCTCTGTCATGTCTTGTATATCACTGCAAAAGTATCACTCTCATAGAAGATGGCAATTCTGGAAATTACATTACACCACTCAAAAGGCTGCATTTCAGTATTGCCAATCCCAAACATTCAAAAATCATGAGTCAGGCTGCCAAAAAGCATGAGAGTGGTTTAAAAAGCATGAGGTTTTAGATATATAAAATTCTCTTTATTTACCTTCTGGTTTTTGAGCCTTTAGGGGAACGCTTCAGATACATTTTCAAGCATTTTTCCACAAGCATGAGGGCTAGAAACTTACTTTAAAAAAGAAAAGAAATAGAAATAAAGAAAGCCAAGATTCTCACCTAACCACTTTTCTGTGGGAGTTGGGACTTTAAGTTAAACATGAAATACCACAAAACTCCTGATAAAATCACAAGAGTTGTCAACACTGGTATTTATTTAGCTCACAGAAAATGCGTGTCTTTAAACATGTAGCTCTTCTACTAGGTTATATTTCTGGAGCACAGGAAAATGATTGGGCTCAAGCCAAGAGTTTGAGGGGGTTTTTTTTGGTTGTTTTTTTTTTTTCTGCCATTGCTGGTAGCACATACACTGAAATGCTACAGTTACACTTGTTTACTCCATATGTTAGGTGTTCACACATGTGGACTGTATGGGAATCTTGCCTATGCAGAACTTTGGTGGCAAGAAAATGAAACTTTTTTCTTGTATTCAGAGAAAGTTAGGACTAAAGCAGACAGTGCTGGCCCTGGGTTTTGCAGAGCCCAACATGATCGTCGCTCCTAACTGTTTTTCCCCATTCCAATGCACGCACAGTAATCCCTGGCTGCCTGCCTGTGTCCACTTCCACATACTTGTTTATGTGCTCTATGGCCCCTGGCGACCTCCTCCACTGCATGTAGCAGGAAGCCAGGAGGTGGAGCCAAAACATAGCTTTCCAAATGGGGTGTGCAGCTGGACAAATCAATTTGTGCTGTGAGAGTCCTGCTGGAGTGAGATGGGACCAGGCGTGAGAATATGGGATGGTGCCCTGGCTTCATGGCCGGTGGACTGAGTGCACATCTATGTCTTTGGAAGAGGGGGACCATACGCTAACACAGAGGTCACGGAAGCCTAGTGTTGCCACTGTACACGTATTGTCTAATAATTATATCCTGTAGAATGCAATTAATTTCTCTGAGGGAACGGTGCATCTTCATTGTTATAATTCCATTTTTGCAATAAAAAGTGGGGTAGCTCCATGACTGAATAATACTCCATTTTTACTTTGTTAAATTGTATAGTGGAAAGGGGATCGCAATATCCAGGTTTGCAAATATCCTGTGAAACCCCATTGTGAATGAGACCCAGTTAGGGGAATAAATCGGTTAGCACCAAGTTTAATGAAGAATTTCCCACTACACAAAGAACCCTCTACACACACAGATTTTCATTACAAGCTTTCATGATTTTTTAACCTAGGTGGAAAATTATCTTCTCTTTCCCTTGGAATTCTGAATGATAATAAACTCTATTCAGCGGCTGGAATCACACCTCATACGACATAACAACACATCCCAGCAGGTCATGAGTTTTGAAGCAATGTCTGTTACTCTTTCTGAATGCCATCAGATTATTCATATGTGGTTATTTATCATGCACCGTAAAAGCGATCTTTCCAAGGTACTTGAAAGGAAGGGAGGAGACAAACAGACAGAGTTCCTTAGCCATTCATATCTTAAAGATAAAACACTAAGTCAATAGACATAAGTTGTAGTATATTACCTCATCCTGTACTTGATTTATTGCAAATGGGAAGCAACTAGAAACGAAATTACTTTGAAAGTTTTACAACTGACATTAAAATTCCAGGTCTGTATACATACATCTTATGGAAACTCTGAACACAATTTTAACTAATTTGGCATGTACTCTACTTTGCTTGCACAGGACTGTCCACATTAAAAGTGAATTCAGACCCTTCTATTAATTCCTAACTAGCCCTTGAATTTCAAGATGTGTTAATTAATCCTGGGATGCGATTTTGAAAACTGGGAGCTGCTGAGCGTTCAGCACTTTTGAAAATCAGGCCACTTAGTAAGGGCCTTAAATGCAGATATGGGCTCCTAACTTTGGTCAGTCATTTTTGCAAATCCTTATTTTTGTAATATTAAATCAAATTAAAGTCACTTACACAGACTCCTAACTAACTAGTTAATATTCAGTTTTCAGCTATTTATTAATTAACCTGAAGAGGAGAATACACCTATACATTTAACCGCTGGTTAACGTTGCATCTTCACGATGAACTAAACATATGAATTCTCCATCTTACTTCTCAGCGGAAACTACCGAAGTATTAACTTGCCAAAAATGCACAGAGACGTTTAGCAGTTATGTAGTGGATGTGTTTGAAGAGATCAAGGTGCACTCACATGTCCTGTGTTACGGATAGCTCTGATTAGCTTGTCATCTACCCTGAAGAAGATGTAGCTCAATCCTCCTATGCTGTGTAGCAGGCCAGCTGTTAGCTGTCTGTCAAGCACCTAAAGTGGACAAGTAGTCCAGGAGCAAAAATGTCACTCCTTTGATCTGGCAAGGAGCAGCTGCTGATTTATAGAGTAGGACTTTGTTCTTCCGTTCTATTTTACTTTCTTTCCTAAGGCAGAACCACAAAATCCAGCAGAAAAAAAAAAGTGCCGTTCTCTGCAACATCAACAAGCTCTGACAACTGCAGCAGGGTTTTTCTTGGCCCTAACAAAGCTCTCAGGCATCTCCTTTGACGCTCACCTTTTTTTTTTTTCCCCTTCTTCTTTTTGCAATGTGGTAGTTATTGTTTAATTCAGCTTCTGTAAATGGAATGGACTGTGGCCAGCAAGCCTGGGGCATCAACACACCTGTATGAAAGAAGCCTTATTGTAGCAACCATCTACAACCAACCTGCACATGCTCTACCAGTTTGTGAGTTCAGAAAGGACGCTCCATTTACCCTGCAAGCAAATTTTGTCCAAAGTGAACTATTTTTTTGTATCCACTGTCCTGTCTTAGCCTTGCTTGTATATTTTGTTCATTGTTATTAAAATCTTCAAATCTAAGGGAAAAAGGATTAGAGGAATCTGTATTTTGCCTATCTGTCAAGCAGTGGACCTTAGGAAATTGGATCTTAACAGCTGTTTTCAAAATCCACAGCCAAAACAAATTTATAAAAGCACACTACTGCAAGTTTGAGAACTGCTGATCCTAAAGATTCGAGGCAGAGCTGCTGTGGCAGACACTGCCAGCTTATAGCGACATAGTCTTCTATTTGAGAAACGTTTTGGGAAAAGGTATTTAATAAGCAGTAGATTTTGACCTGACTAAAGTTAATCAGACCATGACATCAACAGCATGGAGCAAAGTTCCGTTCAGATTTCTTAGATTATACTGCAGAGAGCCAAGCAGCTTCTAGGAGGTGCTCAGTATTTCTAAGAAAGGAGCCGAGTTCCCCCACTCCCATAGAAGCAACTGAGAAGTTACCTCTGTGAAGCTGTGACCTTAATCCAGTCTCAAGTTTATTAAAGGAAAAAAAAAATGCTGTAGGCCACAAAGGGACGCAGTGTGGAGTTACTGTATTGAGGAGTGCATGAACCTGTATGTACAGCGTTTGCTAAGAAACCAGTGTGAGTTGAGTCAACGGGGTGCGTATACGCGTGTATGCCATGCGCAGACTCCCTGTCACTGCAGGCTGACAAGGAGAGGAAGAGGTTTCAAACACAAAAGGGGAGCGAGTTGAGCGAGGCAGGGAGCAGCACCACCATTTTCCAAAGTGAGCACAGAGGCATATAGGTTAGCTTGTGGAAACAAATAAATACTCTGACAGCCAAGGCCCTGAGGGAGGCAGGAAAAGGATGGTCTGCAGCCCAGCATAAAATGATATATTAGACCCTGCGCCGTCAGTGGAACAACAGAATATTAAGCAACAGTCCATAATAACTGGAGAATGTTTTAATTATAGCTATAGGGATCTTCCTCTAGCTGGTGGCTACTAAAGTACACACGAGAAACTAGTGAAACGATTCTGAGTTACGGACAGAAAACAAAATCTCAAAACACACCACGTTATAGCAACTATCACGGAAGTACCAAACCACTTCCCAAGTAAGCTGCGACTACGTGAGGATGTCCATGCTTTTCTGCTACTTGACCTTGCTTGGTTATAGGAGGGTCTGCTTAGGTTTTATATACATATATGATCATGTTCATTTCCCCCCCTTTGATCACTCCAGGTATGGTAGGCAGGCTTTAGAGAAGAGGAGGGTCTTTGAAGCTCAGTATCAGAGCGCATGGTGTAGGTAAAGGTGTTAACGGTCTGAGAACTGCTAGGTTTCTAGGCCAGGCTTTTGTCTTGTGTTTGTACAGTGCCTAGCACAATGGGGTCCTGAGCCATGACTGGAGCTCACAGACACATAGACTTTAAGGTCAGAAGGGACCATCATGATCATCTAGTCTGACCCCCTGCACATTGCAGGCCACAGAATCTCACCTAACCATGCCTGTAATAGACCCCTAACTTGACTGAGTTACCAAAGTCCTTAAACCGTGATTTAAAGACTTCAAGGTACAGCGAATCCACTTAAGCCCTATGATAAAACAAATAATAAATGACAGTAATATTGTTATTCAGGAGTGGTGAAGGCAGGAGGGATTTATGCTGATCATCCCAATCTCATGCTGATAAAGCCTTTACACCTTCTCACACCACTGTGTATTGACTGTATCCTATATATATAGCACAGAAAAGAACGGTTTAGGAACATCTTACAGCGTCTGTTAAAATCTTTATTGCAAATGTTTCTTTTAACCCTGTGCCTATGAGAACACATGCCTAAGTTGTTGTAAGCCAAACTGAGGCCTCAAAGAGAGGAAAATTAAAACAAAAAGGTGAGACTGCTTACGCTTTCCTGCCACCCCACATGCATGCTTGCCTTGTGGCTCTTTCCCTGCTACCCACTCAGCTGGGTAATCAGAGGTAAATGCAGAGCACAGCTGGTAAGTCAGGAGCTGGCTGGAGCTCCACAGGGGCCCTGGAGTGTTGGATTTGTTGTGATTGAGGACATACATGTGAATGTTGCACCACCCCTCTGTTCTCTCTGCTGGCTCCATTCTTCTGAACCAGCCGAGGATTGAAATTGACAAGGTTTGTGCTCTCTGAAGCACTCAAAGAGGTGGATTCTTATGAATTTCAATACCCAGCTGGCTCACAAGAATTGCGGAAGGCTGGTGGGAGTCCGTCCCGAATTGCACCACTCTAAGGGGGCTGCTGTTGTTGGATTCCCCAGCTGAAGAGCAAATTTAACACTAATGCAAACTTTCTGTCTTTTTATTTTTAAAGACTGGCTAGCTAGAGAAGCATCTGGTTTCACATTTTAGGCTTGCCAACCTGGTTACCGTCACTTGAATACACGATAAAAAAAGGAAATTGTATCATAAAAAGGAACATGACATCAGTGTTACATGTGGTCAGATAGCTTTAATGAATGTTGGACAGTGTTGTGATATTTTCCCGCTGTTATTATTGTACATAGACATGAAATATCTGTCATGAAATTAAACAAATCAGTCAGTCTGTCTCTCTATGTATCTCTGTGGGAGAAGATTTGAAACATTATGTGATGTTACATCATTTTAATAACAGTTATGGATGGATTTTCAGCATTAACTCAGAATATTCTGACAATTAGGGCTTTGGGGCCTATATTTTACTAGGTCTCACTAATTGTACCTGCACTACTTGGGGGTGAGCACGTGTACATGCATCAGCCTATGTTTGAGCTCATAAAACTGGCAACCAGGGGCTTGATCCTGCAAGACGCTGAGCACTTGATTTAATTATTTTATACAAAGCGGAATAGCTTTAAGAAGAGAGATTGAGAACACCTTCCCCAGAATATCCTATAGCACAGTGATGGGGCACTCTGCTCCGAGGCGCAAGTCCCTGATCCTCTCAGGCGGAGAGGGGGTTTCACTCCACATCTCTAGGACTTAGGTATGAGTGAGGGGACTGTGACCATGCCCACCGACTGAAACTTTGGTGCCTGGGGGACTTTCTTTGGAGCAGCCTGGGTGCCTACAGCTTTAGGGGACAGCCAAGTGGGGGTTTTGAGGATGTACATTTTAGGTGCCAAAAGTGGCAGTTTAGGGGCTGAAGGCCCCTAGTGGATCTAGCCCTAAGTCACTTTAGGGCTTACATGCTTCTGAAAAATTTACCAGTGCTTAACTTTAAGCTCTTGAGTAGTCTCATTGGCTCTGTGTGCAAAATCAGCACGAGCGTGTGCAGTTTCACATGTTGGGCCAGATCCTTAGCCAACGTAAGTTAGTGCAGCTCTTTTGAAGTTAATGAGGCTATGCTGATTTATACCAGCTGAGGATCTGGTCTACAGTGGGTACCAATGAAGGATGTGCACATTCAAATTGGATACATCTGTAATTGGTCTGGAGACCATCTGAAAAACTGGGTCATAACTGGACTTGAACCAAGTTTTTGTGGTTTAATACTCACAGATAATGCTTCCCGCCTGTGCAGTGTAACATGTTTGATGTATGAAAATGGGTTATTCAATTAAAAATAGAGACTGTTAAATCTTTTCGTCATCGTTGTTATATAGTCAAAGTGTATACCTATCTGACAGACATGTTACATGAAAATAAAATAAACAAAAAAACCCCCAAAAATAAAAAAACAAAGTGAAAACTTTTACTTCTGGGTCATAACTAACTTTTACTAACTTTTTTTACTTCTGGGTCATAACTAACTTTTACTAACTAACTTTTACTAACTGTTACATAACTAACATTTACTAACTGGGTCATAACTGTAATTGAACCAAGTATTTGTGGTTTAATACTCACAGATAATGCTTCCCGCCTGTGCAGTGTAACATGTTTGATGTATGAAAAGGGGTTATTCAATTAAAAATAGAGACTGATAAATCTTTTCGTCATCGTTGTTATATAGTCAAAGTGTATACCTATCTGACAGACATGTTACATGAAAATAAAATAAATGAAAAAACCCAATAAAATAAAAAACAAAGTGAAAACTTTTACTTCTTTAAAGAAAAAAAACGTGCAGTGTTCTCCACCCAAACATTGCAGCCTGGGGCTAGGGCATGAGAATCTAAAGGTGACATTGATAAGAAACTGACTAAAGAAAAGTGCAAGTGACTTGTCCTTTTTCATTCTGTTTTCAGTATCCAAGTTGAGAGAAAAATAGAATGATAAATCAAGAGTAAAAAAGAGTGAAAAGTCACTTAAATTATAATGTTTCAATCTGAATAAGTTATTTGTAAGATTTATATATTGCTAAAAATACACAGTTTGTAATTTGAAAGCTCCCAATTAATATATTTAACTATTTAAAAGAACTAAAAATATAGATTCACACACATACCAGCTTTTAGCATGACAAAGTCATGGCAAGTAATAAAAGAAACAAAATGCAAAGACTCAACAACTGAAGAGTCAAAACAATCTTTTCCTCCAGGAGGCAGATCAGCTGGCAAAAGAGAGTATTTCTTCTTCTTCTCCAACAATTGCTATACCCAGTCCTTGCAATGTGCCTACATTATCATCCACAAAATCTTTAGCATCATCGTAATCATAAAGGATATATTTTATATCTTTATAAATCACATGAGTCGTAGCAGACTCCAGTAATGCTACATCTGCTTTAATCCTAGTCAGTTCTAGCCTAAGAGAGTCTAGCCTGTGATGTATCATCTCAGTTTCCAGAGACATTTCAGGAAATATATTAGTTCTTTGATTCAGTAAAATATAAACTAAAAATACAATAGTCAATAGCCAAAGAGAAAGCTGGCACCTTTAAATGACCCTGACAGAAGCCTGACTGGGAGGCATCCATTTCTGTTTCATATATGTCCCTCAATCACCTATCCACTCCAAAGTGGGATACACGAATTCAGCACTGTGACCTATAATTCCTGTTGACCAGCTGTCTTTTGGCGGATGAAATTAATGCCCCTACCCCCGCCCCCCAAAAAATATCAATGCCATTTTTTTCTGGCCCAAATTTTACTTCTGCATTTCAAATACAAATATCAGTTCTAGCCACCTAATTGTAGGTGCAAATCAGGTAACTAGGTGTGCAACTGCTCAGCTTGCACCTGCAATTAATTTGCAGGTGAACAAAATGCAGGTAAAAACTTTGTGGATAAAATTTTGCACCCAAATGAAAGGCAGGGCTTCAAACCTACTGAAAATCTACCACTAAGTGTCACCTAGGAACTTGGACAGGTTTTCTGAATTAGCTTTCCCCTGTTATTTTCAATGTAACATAGTTTTATTTTAATATTTATAATATATCATGCTATATACTATAATATCTTTCACATGATACATCCCATAAATATTTACATAATTAGATAATCCATTTGCAAAAAATATTTCAGGAGAGAAATTAAGAGCCATAAACAGGGGAGAAAATATATGTTTTCACTGATTTTGAAAATACTGTATCTGGAGAATCAGTTATATCGGAGGGTTATTTCAATTGGCAGGAACTGCAGAGGAAAAGGCTGAAGCATTAAAAGGGATGAGATTGTGCAACTAGGAGTGAGAGAAGGCCAGCACTAGATAAACAGAGAGAGTGGACATGCAGCAGGTTTTTACAGGGTTTTAAAAGCAATTTTGAAAAGGACTCTGAAATCAAAAATGGAAACAGGAGGAGCTGTCTAAAGGCTAGTGGTGATTTTGTCATGTTTGAAGTATGTGTGAGGAGGCAGAAACATTCGGCACATAATGGGGCATGGAGATCTGGGATTTAGAAGCTTTACAGAAGGGAATTACAGTAGCCAAGCTGAAAGGAGACGAAGGCATGAGCAGAAGTAGCATTCATGGTTAATACTGCTACACGCTGAGTTGCAGACACAGGAGATGTGGGAGAAAAAAAGGGAAGGATCAAGGATCCCATGAAAGTTATGGGCAGTGGGAGCAAATGAGTGAGGAGTCCTAAGGAGGCATGGAGGAGTAGGAGTTTGACGAAGCCCAAGGGGGTCTCACTGAGATATTGTTTTACCATGTTAGAAACCCATCTATCTAAACCAACACTGTATAAAACATAAATGTCTTTCCAGTGCGCTGTTTATGATAGCTCGTTAGTCAAAGCAATCTCTGCAATGTTTGTTCTAGTTGTGGATTACTCCTTACCAGCAATTCTAACTCCAATATATTTAAGTTGGTGTGTACCTTCCAAAAAAGACTTGATTCGGCTTCTGGGGAGGGCTTTTAGGCTCATGGCCTTGCTCCTTTTCTTTGAGATGGCATTACTTTGACAGGAGGCTTGGTCCCCTTTCCTGAGATCCTTCTTGTTTATATTTTACTAGACATCTTTTCAGTTCTAAATAACTTACCCTCAGGTATCACAACACAAAGATTCTGCATTTCAGAATCAGAAAGATAACTGATAATGCAAACAGATTTTTGGTGGAATCTTACGGGGTTTTTAAAAAAAATAAATAGCTGTGAATAATTTGTGATAAGCAACATGTTTATAAGAATATAGCGCTGTGATTCAAGTCCTGCAATAGCGTATATATGTGTTAGGGATGCATCCCCAATGCACAGCAATTGTTTATTTCAACAGTTCCTCACTCTTGTTTATGGATTGCAGAAGATCAAAAGCAGCTTTTACTTATAACTGTTTTATATACTACCTACCTGGCCTATAAACCCCCAAAAGTCCCTGGATAAGGTCAACAGAGGTGAAGGGCTCGCTTTCTATAAGCACTCCTGTCATTCAGGCTAACAGCAGTGATTCACTCACAGGAGGGGAAAAAAAGAGACTCAATTGTTGGACTTCTTGACTCCAGGAAGGGCAGCTACTCTATCATTACCATAGAGTGCACACAACCTGCGCTCTGTGTTGGGCCACTTAAAATTACTATTTGCTGTAAAGGATTGGCAAAGCAATTCTTAAAATGATGGGGTGAAAGTAAGCGAAGCTCCATTATGAGCTTTTCTTTTCCCTTTAACAGGAGTGAGCAGTGCATGATTCTTTTTGAGTCTGACCCACTTATTACCTTTTGTTCACTTGTCTTTATTAACATATATTAACTGACTAGATTGCCTTTAGAAACAAATGCATTTCATTAGGTAATTGTAACACAATGGCCTTTTATTGGGGGGGGAGGAGGGGGAGTAATTTTCAATTCAAACAAAAAAAAATGCATACAACTTGATGGATATCTATATATGCAGACACCCATCCCTCCCTCCATCCATCCAAGAAGCCTGCAAATATTTGTAGGAAATGCAAAGCTGTTGTGCAAATTACTCACAAGAGGAAGAATTTTTTAAGAAAGGCGGAAAAATTTAATTAAACAGATGTCAAAATTATTTTCTTGCCATCATCTATCAGGCTTGGTTAATATCCATGTACTGATGTTGCATAATTGTTCTTATGGAATGCTGGTTCTCAGAACCATAATGAGTTGCTACTGCAGAAAAGCCGCGAAAGTGGCATCCCCACAGAGTTATCTTCTAAATTATTTATACTTGCAACACTTTCACATAATGGCAGTTTTAAACTCAAACAAACAAAGCAAACCGCACAATAAAGAGAGGGGAAGAGACTATACAGAAGGCCTTTCTGAACGCAAATAGGTAGAAAGGTGAGTCAAATAAACTCATCAGGATTTGTTTTCCACTAGAATTCTCATGAGGCTTGCAATCAGACAGCATCAAAGCTCTTTGGGGTTGTGTCACCTTGGTAAGGGATTATACAGCAGCGTATTGCCTGCCTCTGTTTTCTCTGGCACATCTAAAATGTAAAGGAATGCAAACTTTATTTTTCTTGTGCAAGTTTGCTTATTGTCTTTAAAATCCCCAGGCAGAACCCCCCCGAAAAGCTTAACTGTCAAAAGGGTGCCAATGAAAGCAGATACTGGGGTTGCTGTGTCATATTCATCCCGTAGGCTATGGAGTTAGGCTTGCAGAGGTTTCTTTTAACAGCCTTAGCATTGTGCATCACCTGCTCTGCTTCGCACACCTGCTTTACTTGCACTCAGTTTAATGATTAACACGTTATGGAGTCAATGCTATTGTTTTCATAAGAAAAGAAATAAACTGTGGAGAAGGTTTTGTTTCGTTCTGTGTTTTAAACATCAAAACAAAATTCCAAATGAAGTCGCTGGGACACGAGGTTATTATTAGAAAGTATCTAACATTCAGTTACATTACATTCTGATTTCTGCTACACTGAAAAGATGAAAAGACATAAGGCAGGCTCTTCCGTAGAATGAAAGTGTAATTGCAGCCTAGATTTTTAAAAGTACCTACTCATTCAGGCTGCCTCCATTTGTGTATGCCTAACTTGAGGCACCCAAAATGAGTGGCATCAGTGAAAATGGTGGCCTTCTTGTTTAAGGGTAGTCACCCTTAAATATGGGTCCTATTTACCACTTGCTCCTTCAGCCTTACACCAGTGCACCTCCCTTGATTTCAATAGAGTTATACTGGTATTAAGTTGGAGAAACACTGTGGTAGATCAAGCCTTATATTCAGACACATGTTTTCTGCTAGATAATGGCTGCTAATATATTTATGAATTGTAAAAGCCTTTTCAATTCAACTATTTATTGTTGGTATGTGCAGGAAGTAAAGATGTAAATTACAACTAAGCTTTTAGGGGTTTATTCCCTCATGATGTGCTTGTGCAGTGAATGTTGGGTTGGGTGAGCAAGTAGACAATGCCCTTTATAAAATAACCGACACTGCTGAATATTTTTAATGTAGTGTCTATGTACAAGAGGGGGGAAGGGCGGGGGGTGGGGGGAGGGACTGAGAGACCGAGATGTTAGCCATTGCATTTTATATTCCTAGATACTATGACATTATTCCCCACCCTAGCTTCACACCTTCTTAAAAAGTTTCAAACCTGTAGTTTAACGAAGTTTAAAACAAGTGGTGTCTAGATTATAGTTCAATCCTGATCATCTGAGAAGAAACAGAAAGTACTTTTAGGGCTATAAACAGTCCTCAGCCAGGCACGTAACCCCAGTGTCAATGGGAGTTATGGGGGCAGAAATAGTATATGGCCCTGTGTTCTCAAACATGACAGACATAATAAACCTTAACCTCTACATTCCCAGCTTTCCTCAACCACAGCTAAAAACTCCACATACGTTATGCTGTCTAATGAGCCAGACATTAAAAAGAAGCCACAAATCTATACCAAGAGATTAGCAGGGGAAAAAATGTGACATAAATGCACGCTCATTGTAGTACCATAGTAGTTAGAAAGAAAAAAGACCCCACAGATGATCAGCTCTGTCCTCCTACAAGGGCAAGGTATAGTACACCAATACAGGACCGTCCACCAATACAGAATCTGTTGGCTTCACAAACTGTCTGAACACACAGTGGAAGAGCCCAGCAGGCAGAGAAGGAGATCACTAAACTGAATTGGGCAAGAAAATGCTGGGATGTGCATTTCCCACCCTACTCCCCAAGCACCCTGATTGTTTTCCTCTGATTTTGGAGCAACACAGAGGAAGGATGGACTCATGCTTAAAGCACAGGTCTGGAGACTTGGGTCCAATTTTTGGCTTTTTGTGATGTTGAGCAAGTCACTTGTGATTAGACTCTGACTGTGACCCCATGATCCTGTAGAGGAGCAAGAGGGAATAAGCTACCCCAATGCCTTGCACAGGTAACTGGATATTCAGCCCAGGCACATAGGAGTCAGTGAGGCTACTTGCTTGCTTGCTTCCTCCCAGGAGCAAGAAATGGAGGGAATGAGTGAACTCTTGGCTTCATTTCTCCTTACTCACTATCAGGGTTGCAGAGCCAGCACTCCTTACTCACGAGCCAATGAGTAGTAATTTACTGGGGGATAGGGCAGAGGTAAAGCACTCCTGCCCAGGAGTGAGGAGAAAGTAGAGGAGAAGCTGTGCCTGGAAGGCGTATCTCTGAGGATACATCTACAGTGCAATTAAACACCTGTGGCTGCCTCACGCCATTTGACTAGAGGTGGTGGGGCTCAGGCTAAGGGTCTGTAAAACTGCGATGTAGACATTCAGGGGGTCCCAAAGCTTGGACTCATGACTGAGCCTGAACACCTACTCTGCCATTTTACAGCCCTGAAGCCCAAGCCCTGCAAAACCAAGTCAGCTGAAACAGTCCAGCTGCAGCTGTTTAATTGGAGCAGAGACATACCCCGTGTTTCAATGCTTCCCATGGCTTCTCCTGTACTGGTGCATTTAATCAATAATTCGTTTCTTAGCCCTGGTCTACACCTACCTGGCGATTTGGCAGCAGTCGATGGGAAATACACAGGCTATACAGTGTAGCTTGTGTAGCTCCTATCGACTGCTGTGCTTCCCTTCTGCACGGCGTCTTCACTGCACTGTGCCACTTGAGGGGGTGGTTTTACTGTGTCGACTTCTGGACCGATTGAGGGGGTCTTCCCTGACCACTCAATCGATCCAGAAAGGTCCATCTGACGGCAGCGCCTTTGCCACCGTCAGTGTAGACATACTCCTATTCTTGCTGCACCTCAGTTCCCCACCTGTAAAATGGGGGTAATAATAAAACTTCTCAATCTCACTTCTCATCTTTCTTACCTTCTGGGAACAAATTAATTGATGTTTGTGAGGCACTCAGATAGTTTAAAGACAGAGGCCAGAGAAGTATCTAGCTACTGATCTATCTAGCTACACAATACAGAACGTACCCTTTTCTGGTTGAAATGTATACAGCCGTGGACCTAATTACAAGAGCTACAGTTACTAGCGAACTGGTTTACAAATTGTTCTGCAACTGCTATTCACATGTAACTTTTCAAAAGTCTGTTTAAGATTATTTTTAAGTGGGCTAATTACCCTTACGTTTAAGAATTCTAATCTCATATGAATATGCAATGAAAACAAGTATTTTCCTGCAAGCTAAAAATGCCTGGTTTTCAGTTTTGATTCTCGAAAGAATTTTATTGTTCGTGCTGGATGTGCACTGGAACATAAAAGAACACTTTACCTCGCCGCTTGAATTGGTTAGTTTTTTTATTTTTTTACTTTTCAGTGTTTATTTAATTAACAATTGTTGTCTCAATTGGTTTTTCCCTATGTGTGTGTGAATTCAGGGTTTGTAATGATCCACAGAAGTGATATAGAAAAAAACAGTGCAGGGTTCTTCATGCTGTCCTGACAAACTGTGCTCCATACTTTATCTGCCAAGGCCACTAAGAGAATGATCAGGTCGTTCAGTGTCTAGTCTGTTCAGCATTTGGCCTTTCTGCTGAGACTGTCAATAAAGGTGCAAATTAATGCTAGTTGTAAGCTGTGGACCGCAGGCGAAGACCCACCAATTCATTTAGCATAGACCGCAAAACAGCTGCTGAATGGTAATGATTTTTGGTAATGTCCAACATGGACTGGTTTGGAATCTGAGATCAAGATTGCAAATGACAAATGTAGAAAATGTCTAGATGTACAAAAGGTTCTCATTTCCATAAAAGGAACTCTAAATAGAAATTATGCACAGGCAAATTAGCCATGTGCCTACTGGATCAGAGCCCCACCTAATGTTTCCCTTCCTTGTGGCATGTTCACCAGGTCTGCAGTAAAGCACATTGATATATACTTGTCTAGGCCTTCCTCTGAGAAAGGCGAGCAAAGTGCTCTTTCCACTTAGACAGATGGGGGCTAGACAGATGAGCTGATCTGGTGGTGTGAGAACCACCTGGCTCACGTACAGGTGAAGAACCACCTGGTTCTTCCCATGAGGGAAGGAGAATTGCCATGCACCCATCCAATCCCATGGAGGAGGGGAAGGAATTGATGAGATGCCCCTTCTTTTCTCTATGGAGAAAGTGCTACAGTGGAATCTTCTGCCCCTCTGCCCCATATATGGCAGGATGGACAGGGGAAGGAAGAAAGAGAAAAATAGGGAAGAATCCCTCATCTTTCAAGAAGGCAGGAGGCAAACCTTCTCACCCAGCAATCTGGAAGAAAAGGGGAAGCCAGCCGGCAAGTAACTAAGAGAAAGGAGAGCACAACATCTAAGAACAAAAAAGAACTCACCACTATTCCACAGGTGCTAGGAGCACAAGGGGGCAGCTGAAAAAAGCATTTGATTGTTTTAAAAATATATTTTTGGGCATATCCCCATCTTTTCTCTGCCATCTGATCCCTGCAGAGCTTAACTGGGAAGAAACAAGAGTGAAGGGATCCTGATCATGGATGCATAGAGACTGTGGGAGCTCCTGGCATAACATAAAGAGTCAACATTCAAAGACATTCACGCAGGAGGAAGTGGGCTTGGGAAATTGCAGCTGAGAGCTGGACACCTATTTTTGTTTGTGTCTGACACTGAAATACATGAGTGCCCTGCAATTTTGGTACATTTAGGCCTCATGTAATCTTAATCCATCCCTACTTTTATGGAATTTTTAAAAGGGTTTTATTATTACGCAAATACATTAGAGGAAATTCCTCATGACAGGTGAGCCAAAGGAAAACAGATCTAATCAGCCATCTGACCAGGTGAACAATGTGGAGATTGAGAGCAAAACCAACTGACACAGCTCCCAGTGAGAGATGCAAACAGCCAGACACCAAACAAAAGAATCGGCGATGGACCCATGCTGCAATGTCTGGATCTGAATCCAAATGTTTCTGGAATTTTAGCCCATCCCATCTCTAGGACTAATGGGCCTGATTCACCTCTCATTTACCCTGGCTTTACTCTGCTTAAACTCCCCTGACATCAATGGAGTTTCTCCTCTTTTACATCAGTGTACATGAGAGCAGAATCAGGCTCAATAGCTCCTGAAGTTTGACATCAGATTTTGTGGAAGAGAAATAAAGAAGCCATGGCCCTGGAGGAAATAATTTAGCCTGTAAAAAGAACATGACACTACCCCCATTTTTTAAAGAAAAAATATTTCCATATACATGTAACTTACAGGTAAACAATGTGTCTGAGCCATTTCATGCTACCGTCTCTCTTTGTTATGTGACTGCAGGGCTGGGAAGCAGTGCCAAATTCATAGTCTGGCGATTTGCCTTGGAAGCAGCACATGTACTGTACAGCACCTTTGGACTTACTGAATATTGACAGAGTAAATCTTGCCCTTTGCATTGCAGCCACAAGGAGCCCAGGATGCAGAACAACAACAATCCGCAGCACAGCGTTTGGGGACAAGAATCCTCCTGGGACCCTGTTCTCATCACAGTCCCCCTGGCATAAATGAGGAGTAGCTCTATTAAAGTCAATGGATTTACTCCAGAGTTATTCTGGTGCAACTAAAAAATAGAATTGGCCTCTGAAGTCCACACCATGTACACACTTTGGAGCACAGCTCTTTGCATCCTTGCATGCTGATGAGGTATAGGGAGGGAACAGGGAGGTTTAGATGGCACTGTAGTTACATGGATCCATCCTCCTGCTGTTCTCTCCATGCCCACTTGGGGTCAGGGAAGAGGACGCGGGATTATTACACACAGGAGCTGCTACAAATCCTCAACCTGAGGAAGGCTGGGTCTACACTGATGGCGGCAAATTCGCTGCCATCAGATCGATTGCTCTGGATCGACTGAGCGGTCTGTGTAGACCCACTCAGTTGATCCAGCAAGCGACACAGGAAAGCCACCCCAGTAAGTGGCGTAGTGCTGTTCCCTTCGACACAGCGCAGTGCGGACGGCACGCGGAGGAGACGCTGCGAAGTCGACGGCAGATATGCAAGTGATTTACGTCACGTGCGTATCTCCCGTCGACTGCTGCTGAATCCCGAAGGTAAGTGTAGACCGGGCCGAGTAAGTCCTTTTCCTCCTCATTCTGATGGAGACTGCCTGTACCAAGTCTGAGTACTCAGAGTGCATAGGCAAGGATGTTTGCATGAACATGAAATTACACATGCTATTTTAGGGCCTGATCCAAAAACCGATGGAAAGACTCCCACAGACTTCAAGAAGCTTTGGGTTATGCCCTTTGATTCTACTGTCACACACATGGAACCAAGGAGAGCTCCACCCATGGAGCAGCAGCAGTGGGCAGAGGCCTGAGCGCCTGTGAAAACGTAGCCTTATCTATGTCCAGTCATATCCCTGTTATTAAACTCTACTACCCTGCTAGTCATCCAATCTTCCTAGCAAATGCCCCCAGTGTGACGTTCCAGGAAATTCTGAGAATGAAGCAGCAAAAACACTTTTACACTCCCAGGAGAAGAAAGTGGAATTTTTTAAATTTTTTTATGTTATTTTTATGTTTTTATGCCTAACATATTTTAATACTATTCTTACAGATTTTTAGCTTATCCTATCATATATTGTCATATCACAAGAATATACATTACAATGGGCTTCCAACAAACAGCACTCGCAGTTTTCAAGTGGCTCATCTTTGCTGTAGAGTTTAATTTGTTAATTTTTTAGAAGTCACTTTGGAAATGCAAAGTTCCACATAGTTGCTAAGTGTTATTATTCCATTCTAGTGCCATTAAATATGGTTAATCTATTTGCTGGCTTGTAGCTACTGATACCTACTGGTAGAAAGTCAGGATGGATTTGTGCTTAAGACACTGGGTTGGAAATCAGGAGATCCAGATTCACTTTCTCCCACAAGCTTCCTATGTGATCAAGTCACTAAAGGCTAGATTTACAAATATATTTAAGTGTCTAAATATGCACCTGAGCAGGTCTGGCACCTAGCTCCCATTGGAAGGTAATGGGTGTTAGGCACCTAACATGTCTGTACATCACGTTAGGGTTGGGGCTTCTAGGTGCTACTGAACCACTCCAAGTACTTCGACTCGTCTTAGGACATACTGAGTTCAGTTCTGAGTTAAGTTCTGCAAAATATTTGCAATGAAAAATAACCACAGGAACCTGGCCTGGGTTTGGGTTCCAGCAGAAACTCAAAACTCAGATCATCTTCACTTGAGAGTGAATCCAGGTTGACTGCATCACAACCAGTTTCAAAACTAAAGGAAACGTTTGTTGCAACAAAACCATTGAGGTTCCTGCTGCTCTACTTCCCCTCGCTCTGAACAAAGAAAACCTTCACTGGAGACATGGGGACTGTGTATATGCTGGTGTAGGCATCATGCAGGCTATGAGGAAAATTCCTTCTCGAATAGCTTCTGCAGCTTTATAAAAAGGGGGGCCATAGAACTTTGATGGGCCAGCAGCTATGGACTCTGTTATAGGCTCAAGTTCCGCAAGGTGCTTAAATAGGTGCCTAGTTGCAAGACCATGAATAATCTAATAAATATCAGTGAGACCACTCACACACTTCAAATTAGATATGTGCATAAGTACCTTGCAGAACTGGGGTCTTTATCAAGAGAGAGCTATGAGAATGTTTTTTCTGAACAATTAAGCCAACAGTGGTCCACATTTTTTATCATTCTAACTCTTTTGCTCTTTGCCTTGGTTACCTTTGATCAGTTGAGAGGGTTGGTATTCAATGCAAGTGATATTTTTGGTTGTAAAGAAAATTATTTCAGCCAGTTATAATTAAGGCCCAACTATTGGCACCATCATCACACGATAATCCAGAAAATGTTAAATTGACCGCTTGTCGTGAAAAACAAAATCTCTGCAAAGAACAGGACATTCACACTCTCCACCAGTGTTTCCCTTACTGTGCATGGGTAGAGAGCAAAGTCTGAGTGATGTGGATTAGATGGAGCGATTGATCATGCTGAACTGAGAATGAAAAATACAACTAAGAGTAGGAACTTATCTGGGGCCACTGGCCTGCTCTTGGACTTGCTTAGGTTGAGTCTGCAGCCCAATTACTGAGAGCATCAGCAAGAGTAACATGGAAGAAAAAGAACTCACCTCTCTCCCAAGAAGAGAAAACACTATTATTTTCTTGGGGGAGAGTTGATTTCCATTAATCCTTAGCCCTGTGTCTTCATTTCCCTCTTCCCACTATAACTCTCACTGGCCTCATCTGCAGAGCAGGATCCTCCTTGAAGCTTCATGAGGACGAAAAGAACATCAAAAAGTTTGGGAGAGGAAGGATACCTCACAAACATGGTTGAAACAGAACCTAAGCCTCGCCACACGCAACCCCCTGGAGGAAGTGTATTGTTAATGATGGAAAGATCCATCCAACTAAAAGAGGAATAGAAAAATTCCTGGTTTCTTTCTTCAGGTATGTACTGAAACATTGTTCGCACCTACGGAAGCATTGAGTGGTCGGTACAAGCCATTAAAACATGTGTTTATGAAATGTAGCATTGCCTTATGAAACATGCCATTTTGCTTCATGGAAATTGGCACTTTCTCCTGCGGGGGGGAAAATACTGCTTTAATTATACCTTCTCTTTGGGCTGCAAAATGAGCAGGTACTCGTGCAAGGTTGGGCAATGCAAAGAGCTGAAGAAACGTTCTTTGGGTTTGATTTATATTGAAAAATCAACTGAAATGTGATATATTTTATATTCTCCTGTCAAAAGTGGTCTGTGAAAGGTCTGGAGGTCCCTTCAAGAATAAAGGCACCTTACCACTAAAAATGAATTTTTAATGAGGTGTTTGCCTTAGTGACAGCTATGGTAAAGAAAAGATGTACTTTTCAACTGAACTATGAAAGTTTGACTTGAAGAACCCTATGTCGGCCCTATGAATTACATCAGTCACTGGACTATGGTAAGGAGAACAGGAAATACAGTCAGAAATGGTCAGTTCCAACAGACCACAAGGAACAGAAGAATGATCTGGTCAAGGCCCTGACATTCTGTTTGTTTCACATATAGTTAACTGCACACTACACTGTAATTTTCCTGATTCTAGATGAATGCTATTCTATGTATTCGAATATTTTCAAACAACATTGTTTGAATGTACCTCTGTCAACAATGTTTTCTAAAATAAAACAAAGAACTCCCTATTTTTTTCTATGCTATCTTCCATTTAACCATGCAGAGGTGAACATTAATGTCCACCTTTCATGCCTTTATTTAAAAAGTGATAAGACTTGAGTACACATAAAGACACAATCCAAAGCTTCTGCCTTCTTCCCAGTGCTCAGATATCTGCACCACCTGGAAATTGCTCTCTCATTGTAACATTAAACTAAGGAGCACATCACTAATACTTTCATCCTCCCAAAAAGAAAGACAGCTGAGTTTTCACAACTGCTGTGCAGAACCCTACAATTTTGATTTTGTGCGGGTTTTACAGACTACAAGTTCCATCTTGAATTCTAACCTGGGCAAAATGTTGCTAACTCAATGGCCCTGGTTTTCCATTGCCCTGCCCCTTTGCGTAGAAATCGACATCAGAGTAAAATACTACTAAATCACCATGGCAGTGCTGTGCACCCACTTTGCACTTGGGTCGATGATGATACGAAGGACAGGGCAACAGAGAATCTGCCTCAGTACATCTCATCTGTGTTTGCTCTGAAAAAGACACTCACCCGTCTCCAGAGATTTCCTTCTTCTAAAGAAGCTCTGGCCTTCCTCTTTCATTTATTTCTTATGGAAGTAGAAGGAATGGTAATTTTCTGCCCATACCTCTCTTTCCAGTAGGACCCAATTCTCAGCTGGTGCAAATTGACATTGCTCTGTTAAATTCGTTGGCACTATGGTAAAAATTGGGCCCTGTGTCTTCAGGGGCTTCTTAGAGATACCACAGAGTGCACTACTCTGTTGGTAAATCCCTGTGCCACTGGATCACAGCTATTGGAACATGGCACACTCAGTGCATCCCAAGGAGACACTAGGCGCTTTGAGTGACAGCAGGAGATTCTGGAGGCAGCTTTGGGGGTCTGTTGCTGCAGAATGGGGAGGGGCAGCATTCCAGTAACATACTTACTATCTCTCTTCTGCAAAGAAAAGTGGGTGGAATGGGACAGCCTGTTGCCCTTGAAGACAGGAGGAGAAGGGAAGTACAATGTACTGCCAACCCAAAGTGTTCAAAAATCACTAGTCAAATCCCAAAGAATCATGAAACTAGCTTATGAGCATGAGATTTCTTTTAAAAATGTGGTTCTTTTTCTTACTCTTTTGGGTCTTGAGCCTCCACATTGCCCACTGCTGCCAGCTCTGCACTAATCCTAGGGATAGGCGGAGCCACATTTGGCTTAGTGCACTTCCTAAGGAACCTTTAGATGGTTCCCAAGTGAGCCTCATGGGTGCTATCTGATCCTGAATTTAAAGTAGAACTCTCTTCTGCTGCTTTCTGGGATGCAGGTCAACCCAGCTTCCCAAAACCCTTAGGCTTTGGCAGGGCAAAACTGTCTGTGTCTGACAGCATTCAAAAATACGGTTGGAGCAGCCAGCTGGTGTTCCTAAAGGGAGGGCGCAAACCAGGAGAGACAAGGAGGCCAATGAGATGCCCTTCTTTCAGATACCCAGGAAGGGAACGGAACAGCCAGATGGCTGTTAGAGGGGAGAAAGTCTGGAGGTTGATCAGCTGGTGTGTGGAAGTTAGCCAGCTTGTGGAACAAAATTTGCAGATTTTTTTGCTGTATGTCCTTCCTCCACCCCATTTCATAAAATACAGCGCACACCTTGAACCCAGGCCCAGTTTGAGCAGGTTCAGCATGCACCATGTTTGCACCACGTTTTGCACCATGTTTGTTGTGATCACCAGACTTAATTCTTCCCATGGAGGAAGTGGAGTTGTTCTGATTCCTTCTGTCATGTGCTCTCCATAGCACAACTGCCAAAAAGAACTAAAACCACCCAAGACTGCTCTTAGACTAATGACTCTCACAGCAACCAGTGGGTCGTGTATTCACTAGCTGATGCATCCAGTAAGACCAACCAGCATTTGCTAGATAAAACTGTGCTGAATTGTGTAGGCCCTTTTACCTCACTGGGCTTACACCAGGGATTAATTTGGCCAATAAGTTTTTATCATCCTGTTCTACTCTTCAATAGAGCTGTGCTCAAGCCACAAAATTCAGGGGACGGTGCATGATTTTGGCCTTTTAATTCAGGACCGGGTTTTGAATGCCTCCAAAATTCAGGAGTGTTCAGATTTGGGGTTTTGGTTTGGGCTCATCTACCTTATGTGAGCTCAGGAAGGGGACTAACTGAAACAGTTTGTACTGTAATTGGGGCTTTACCAGCAACTAGAGTTCGGTTAAGCGATGGTCTTTTTTCACCAACAAAAATATTCAATTTGGTTGGCTTTCCTGCAGTTTACAGAAAATACACTTGCCCTGATTTCCCCTAAAATGTGAGCATGGCTGACATATTTTTTAAGTGCTATGACAAATCTTTTCTAAAAGAAAGCCTAAATGATATGCAGAACTATCGTTCTTAAAAAGCAGATAATGCTGCATAAGCCTTTTTTCCTACATATTCAGCCTAGAAGTCTGTTGGGGGGAGGGGGATGCAGGAATTCAGTGAAACATAAGCATCAAGGAAACCGTTCCATGCTCTTCAATTACACAAAAATAGGAAGGGAGCATCATTTTCAAAGGAACAAATGTTACACAAGACATGCCCTTTAAATCCTTTTTAAGGCTCTGTGACCTGTAAAACGATCTGCAATATCAGCAGGAGAAAGCCTTCCCCAGAACAAATGCTTATGTTTTATGTGTACTGTATTTGCTAATCATTAGTTCATAAGCAAGAGCAGATATACAGTGTGCTATAAATAATGGCGGGAATGTAAAAGTGAATTGATCTGTCTGGCTATCTAGTAATACTGCTGGCAGAGGACCAGCTTTGAATAGCTGCCAACTACCATAGACCCAGCCAGTGATTTGTCTAGGGGTCTTGCCCTGTCAGGCAGAAAACAGTCTTAAGCTGAGCTCCAGAACTGTGAGCACCGCCTACTGCTCAACAATGGGCATTTCCTGCGGTGTCCCTTTGCCGCGTTAGCTTAAATAGCTTAAAACATGTACGAGTTATCAAGATATAAAAGCAGGCATCTAACAATATTAATCACTGGAGAGAGAAGTCAGTGTGCTGGTGAACTGAAGTGAAATACGCTGCTCAAATTGACGAGAGAGACACACACACACATTATAATGTGCTAAATTCATTCCTTCACTGTGGATCTTTATACGGATCACAAACGTACAGTAATTGTTGTGTTGCGCTATACAGAGCAAACAGCCAACAGACCAGAAGCATTTATGCTGATCAAGGATGGTAATTATGCCAAATCAATGTGATTGTAATAGAAACAAATGAGGTGGGGCTTTATTATAGGAAAGAACTGAGTTGGTTCAGAAGCAAGTCCCAACAGCAAAACTATTTCCCCATGTCTAGTGCAAATGGAGCAAAATGGTGGGTTAATTTCCCCCCGCCTTTCAGTCGGTTATGGTGATCCACTTACTGCATTGCTTGAACTAGTTTTCCCTGTGTATAAACATGGAAAGACAGCTCAGGCAGCAAACTCACCTCGAGATGCCTTGCAGGGATTCAGTAATGTGCCTGCTTGGCACTGTTTCTTGTATCCCTCAAGGCTGTCTCCCAATCTCTTTGTAAGATCAGCCCAGGCGCAAAAAAAAAAAAAAAAAAAAAAGTTCCATCAAATGTTGCAGCTTGGCTCCATGTAATCTGTCTCTGCTAGGTGATTCTGATTCACTGTTGGTAGGAGATCAGGTTCTCTCTGCGTGTGCATGTTCACTATATGTGCTCAGTATTTACATTCCTACAGAAACCTGCAGATAATTTTTGTCGGTAGGCGGAGGGCAAGCTGCTAATTAAATATTGGTGAGTCGAATTTCCTCAAAGTGCTCCATGTTTATGAGCTGAAACCACAGGACTGGGAGGCAGCTGCTTCATTTTTGAATTTGTCATTGTTTTATTGAATTTCATAAATACCAACGAAATTCAAAGAAAGCGGATTTAGATTTCTCCTCATCACTTAAAATATATTTTGTAGAGTACAGCCTGTGCAGTAATCCTCTGCTATACTTTAATTTGGTTTTAATTTTATAGGCCCTGTTTTAACTGCATATTTCCAGACCTTTATTTCTCTCACAGCTCTTAGCAAAATGGTAGCTCATAAACACAAGCTCTGCTGTATAGACTTTGCATTTCATCCCAAAGTATTTCTTTTTTTTATAGCTATGGTCTTTCCATCTTAGTGCTCTGAGCTTGGGTCACAAATCTCACTGCTATTCCAGTGTGTGACATCTTCGCTCGTTTGCCGCTGCTCATTAACAAACAATACTGCTGTGAAATTGGTTTAATGACAAAGTAATAAAATTGCTATTCTGCTCACAGATTGCCTGAGGCACTTTGAGCTCCTACAAGGCTTACTGTGGGTGCCAAGATACATTAAGCTGCTTATTCGTAAAAACTGCATCATCCGTTTTTTTCACAGGTTTTTTCCTTTCCCTATCTAGCCCCGGCTTCTTTTTATCCTCAAATAAAAAGATATATTTGCTTATGTTCTTCCATGCTGTCAAATTTTTACTTGCATACATATTTCTGGAAAATGAAAGTGTATTTCATTTCATTTTTCTTTTTTAAAAGGTCACTCTGTCCCCACTGCAAGGTTGTTTCTGGAGTCCAAACCCTCAGCAATGTACATTAAAGTGGACTTATTTTCATATACTGTATTATGTAATTTGGAGATAAGGTACTGTTAGTCCTATTTTAGGCATTGCTGGCTAGCAGAACTATTTATAGAATGGGTTTCCTTTTTTAAAGAACCAAATTGTGCAGTGCAACAATTTTCTATTGTAAATTTAAAGCTGAAGATTTTTTTCTGAGGTTTTAAAAATTAGGACAATCGTATCATACCTGGTTGCATTTCACTTTTAAAAAATTATGAATAATACAATATGTCAGTGTAACAGCAAACCCTTTAGCAGGATCCCATTTTTCATAATGAATGACATGTTTTGGGAAAGTATCCTTTTTCCATTTATGTGAGGCCCATATGGACCCAGAGATTTACTGCTACCCGACAATGGTGGAACAAACTACTTGCTCTTTGACAGGTGGACAGGTCCTGATAATTATAGCCCGACATCTTAACAGCACCAAAGTGGTGTAAATAAACACACAGAACACTAACCAATATTACTTTCTTACTTTTGCATTTTTAAACACACATGCTAACAATTTCCCTCCTCCTCTCCCTTCGTGGAAAGGATTTAACTTCGTTATTCTCTGCCTCCCTTGCTTCTTCTCTCCCTCCCCCCACCCCCAAAAAGAAAAATTTCATTGTAGGTTATTTTGTAGGGAATGCAACAGCAACCAGCAAAAGGCCAGTGGTGAAATCCTTATTCATCAGGACAATTTACAGGTACTATCACTAGGTAATCTGACTTGCTGAATAGCTTAAAAAGTGTGGTACCCTGATGGCTAATTAAAGGTGGAAAAACTGGTTCGGAAACAACACGACCTGGTCGAACACAAACCTTCACCCTTTACAACCTTGCACATATCCTCCTTTCAAATGTCTTCAGCTTCAGGGCTTTCCCAGGTCAGATTCATTCCAAAGTGTGTCACACATGAATATAGCAGGCTGATGCAAGTCCAGCAGAGGTTCCCAGACTTGCTAGCACCCCATGATGGGGTTATCAAAGGCCTTCTGGAGGTCAGAAGAGGATTTTAAAAAGCATAGGGAAGAGAAGGTTGATAGGAGTCACCAGGTCCAGGCAAGGCTGGGACATCTGACTACTCGGAGGGAGGAAGGGTGACCGTAGGTCAGGCTGGGAGGTTTGAAGGAAAAGGAAAATAATATGGGGGAAGGGGAAAGGATGGGTCACAGAGAAGGAGAAGATGATATTTAAAAGACTTTGGTCGAGTGGAAGGAAATAGAAGGATGGAATATAGAGAATCGGGACAAAAGAAGGACTGAGAGACTGAAGATGACTCAGTAAGGTAGGAGGTAGAGAGGAAAATGGGACTCAAAAAGGAGGGAAAAGTGAACACCTCACAAGATTCAAATAAGCACTTGAACCTTTGGGTGACCTATCTAAAACAGTCTGAAATTTGCTCATTGGTAACTATAGGTCCAGACCCTCTTCCATGCCTAGTCTTGCAGCTCTGATCTTTAGGCCAGCGTGGCCTCATCAGAGTTCAAAATAACCCACAGGCTGCTGTAAACTCTGATCTTTGATAACGGCTCCCAAGGAGCCTTCCAGCAGCTGGATGTAGCCAGAATTTGTGGAGTAGAGCCTGGATATGCCAACCTTCCACTTGCTGGGGACTCCCCTATACCACCAAGGGAATCTCCAGCTGGGGGAAACACTATCAGAGTCCATTTTCTTTGAGTGATCCCTTGTTATCTTTACTTTTTTAATGCTATTTGATGAGGTTAGGACTGCATATTTCCCTGCCTTGACATCTATAAAACTACAAGAAGTAATAAAATATACTACAGATGCACAAGTTAACCCTGGATCAAATGCATTATAGACCACCTGACCCTTCAAAAGCTAATTTTTCATTTATGGTATTCATCTATAATATGTTTGCAACATGTCTTATTGTACTGTTAGAAGCTGCCAGGCTCAAAGATTAATATTTTTTAAAAATATACATTGTTATATTTCTTAAATGTTTGATTTAATAAGTGCAGCAATAAAGAAGCAAATCTAGCTAAATAAGACATCACAATGGAAGGGGAAAAAATTATTAGATCTTGGGCCAGACATCAGTCCTACCTATTCCACAGCTTGATGTTCTAACCAGGACACCCTCTACAGCACACAACTGGAATATGGATACAAGGGCCATTAAGCTTTTACAGAAATCCCTCTGCCAGCCAGTTTTGTGCTGAGCTATTTCTCAAAACAGAAAGTATTCAACAACCTATAATAATGTGCAATTGTACTTTCCTAACATGTGGTAGGGAGCCTAGTGGCATAACACCAAATTGCAAGGCCACTGCTTTTAAATGCTTTTCTAGAACTTTATCAAATTTAGGGCCAAATTCTGTGATGGAATGAACACAAGTGGCTCCACCCAGACTGCAGTGGGAGCCACATGTGTGATCTGAGATTAAAATTTGGCTCCTACAAGAAGACAGTCAAGCTGGTTTTATATATGCAACTGATATAATTACAAGCACACAAGGAAGTCATGAAAGACGGGGAATAAAACTCAAATGAACCAGCAGAGATACAAGTTTGGCTTTGACTTGGGAACTTGTTAGCTTTGATCCTGATCCTTGCGGGCTGCAATCACATGTACTGCCAACAAACCACATGTGCTGATTGCATGAGCTGATGAAAATGTGATTGAGAGATGTGTTCATCAGGCATTCCTCCCATCCTGCATTCTGGAAGCTGGAATCTATGTTGGTATTTTCAGTGTTTCTAGTAGCTTTAAGGACAGTTACAAAAAAGGTGAGTGTTCTAACACAGAAAACATCGCATAGGGGAAAGGTGAAGGGACACGAGAAACACGGTAAGGCAATCCCATGTAAATAAGAAAACAAAATGACACTGAAAATTAGAGAAAGAGAAGTTATTAGACTGAGAAACATCCTATAGATTTGCACCTCAGTCTCTCTCATCTGTCTCTCCCTGACCTGGATAACAAAATACCTCTGGCCCAGCAGGGTCCCCTCAGGTTTAATGTAGCCATACTTTCTCAGATTGATTCAGCCCACCTTCATTAGCTATATTTTAGAAAAATACCTAGGAATTTTCCACAGGCTAGCATTGAAATGTTTCATGGCTTTGTTCCAGTGAGAGGGGAATAGAATCAAATTATTATAGAACCCAAACATGGCAGGTGTGGTCCAGATCCACTGCGGTGGCAAGGCTACATGGTGAAATCTGGCCATAAATTCTTAGCTAGCCTGAAGAGAATCACCCCAATACAAAGGGAGACTCTCGTGATGCAGAGAAAGTGTAAGGACTCTCATGGCACCTACTTTCGCTGCTGCAGCCATGGTAGGGAGTAGTGGGTATAGACAGAATGGCTGGAATGCCCCGTGCCAGGATGATCTCGGAGTTCTTTTCCAATCCGTTAGAGCCACTGCAGTCCAGCTTTCACACGGGGCAGGATTCGAACGTACACGCACAGAGTGACATGGTCATGATAACATTGATCCAGGCAGGCTCTCTCAAGGGTTCATGATCCTTGAACCATTTGGTGAATGTGGCTAGGAAAAGTAGCCAGGCCTAAATCAGGCAAGTTCCACTGCAAACAGGCAGAAAAAAGGTCACCTTATTTAGATGATCTTTCCTGCAGGGCATTCAAATTGGTAAAAATGACAGCCTCCAAGACATTGTTCAAAGTAAGGGAGCCCACTCAGGAAATCACGTAGTAAGAGAGGGTTAGATTCTGACTTTATGCTCATCTCAGAGTAAACTGCACCAGCCCAATAGTCGTCTCAGGAGGTACTTGGCCTCGGAGGTACCCCACTGAGACACAATTCTCTCCTTGCTCTGAGGCAGTTGCAATTTTCTGCCAGTTTATACTAGCAGCAAATTATGGCACCCTCACACCGCAATGCTGGCTTGTATTTACAGGGGGTGGGCTAGGAGTCATGGCTTCTCTTCTCTTCCCATTTACTCTTTCTCCCTCATGTGGGCATGTAGTCTAAGTCACAAGCTAGTCGGAAACGAACAGCGATAACATCCCAAAATGTTAGCTCGCAAAAAGGAACAATCTTACGTATGCCAGACCCACTGCGTTTATTTAAGAATACAAGTTCCTTCAAAGAAAGTGTATACATGTATTATCCAAAGACTCCTAAATTGTATTATTGCCACTGGCTAGTTTTGAAAAGTTTCATGGCTTTAGTCCAGTGAGTAAATTGTAAATTGTATTACGTTCTTATGTATTATTTTCAGTTGAAGATTCAATCACCTCTCTGGTTTTATCTGCGAATTGCAATAAACGGTCTCAGTGGAATGTAATTGGAGAATTATTTTAAACGCAAATGGCACTAGGTTTTAGGTTAAAAGGTAAGCCAGATAAATGATTGCTGACGGGTACTAGATTTACTTTCCCAAACCCAGAAACTATTGCTGTTTTATGAGGATCTCTGTCATTCAGTTATACGTGCACCATGTAGCTACCATGGTGCCAGGGAAACCAGAAAAATGCATTTGGGGTTGGGCCTGTGCATCACAGAACAGAATCAATCTTCCTAATTAACTGCAAATTAGCAATCCCAAAATGAGTGGGATCAACCTGTCTTTGCTAGCCAAGAATCATGGTAAGTATATAGCGTCCTCTAAGTGCCTCTAAATTACATTTACGCCTGTATAAAGTAACATTCTTTTAATCTAATGCTGCATTAGTGTCACCGTTCTCAAAGTTATTGCACTGTTTTAAATTTCAGCAGCTAGGTAGACAGACAGAAAGATAAACAAATTAATAGACAGATACGGAGATCGTCTGATATTTCACTATGCAGGGCTCAGCGTAGCTCATAAATCACGGTGGAGCCACAAACAAGTGCTAATTAGCATACGTCTCTGGAAAGAAAAGTTTCTGTTGAATGGTGAAATTCTTTAGGGCCACTGAGCAGTAGCTATTAATAAAGATAAAAATAGTAAGTGCAGAATGAAACATAACGTGGAAAAATGGGACACAGCAGATATTTGATTAACTCCATTCCTAATGATCAAAATTGCCAAATAATGTTAGACTAAAACTAACATTACTGATGTACTGTTTTTACTCTTTAGGGTGTATGATCAAAAAGATCTTGGGTATTGTGAGAGTACAAAGGACTGACCTTTAGTGAATTAGCTTAATTAGTTCATGCTTGTAAAGCACTCGATGGGTATTAAGTATTATTAATTAATTATTAATTATTATTGGGCAATGACAGGATTTGGAATCCCCGTGCTCCTATGTGAGTGCCCTATCATTTGGGCAAGAGTTTCGGTGAGGCCTGTTGGCCTCTGCTTGCCTGACTGACCTTGGAAGTCTCAACACAGATGGCATCCCAGGGTATGTGGTGTTCTAGGCAGTGTAGCCTAGTAGTTTAAGTCTGAAGCTGAGAAGCTGGACTTGTGGGTTTTTTTCTCAGGCCTGCCAGTGATTTGCCTTGTGTGTGTGGGTGACTCAGTGGGACAGCTCAAATGCTTAAAGTTAGTCGAATGCTTAAGTACCCTGTTGAACTGGTGCATGAACTCCTGTGGGCCCCAATTTACCCATGTGTACAATGAGGATAATAATACATATCCTACCACGCTGTTAAGAGGCTTAATACATTTTCTTTTGCCATTTCCCATAAAACCTCTCTCTGAAATTTTAATTATATATATTTGGCGCTTTCCAAATACAGAGGAAGACACAATTCTTGCCCCACAGAGCTTACAAAACGCCCCGGCTTAATATTATTCCTGATTATCCACATTGGTCGGTCATATTTGCCCAAAGCCATCCTGGAGAGAACATCAGTAATATTAATTTCCTTTTTACAGAGTGGATCAAATGTTTTGTGACTGTGTATATCACAGGAAAGCATTGACTCCTCCAAGCCAACATTTTCTCTTAATTTTCGCAATGTACCTAGTACTGGTAAAGAACACAGAAAGGAATACAACGTGTAAGTATATTTTATACCACATTAGCATTGTCCAATTTTTAATGTTTCAAATTTTTCTGCTTGCCTGCAGCCTGGAAGAAAATACATACTGGAATAATTATATGAATAGTTTATATTTAAACATATTGAATAGCAGAAGAGAACATGCCCACCCTTTTGTGTGTTTTTCTCTCTTTTCTCCATACCACTCTCAAAGATGAGTAATTTCTTTCCCTAGAAGCAGTCCTAGCACACAAAGCTCAGATGTTCAGGTGAAGGGGTGTGTGTGTGAGAGAGAGAGCTTTATAGCTACTGTGCAGATCAATACACAAAAATCTCAAGATGATAGTGTAATTAAAACATGTGCAAAGTAATTCATCAACAATCTCTCATTCCAAGGTGCACTTGCCTTTGGAACTTGCTTTCTGATCCCTGATGTTTTAACTTGCAGACATTTAAAATAGCTCCCAACTAGCACCTTCCCACTTAGCTTACAAGCCTTGTATTCTTTAACGAACAAGAAATTGTACTGGCTTTGTGATGTTTATGCTTCATGCTTTTTCATCTCCTGCCTGAGCTTTGTCTGGTATGAGATGCTACCAAGCAGTGAAATTTGCCTGAGAGCTAAAGAAAATCAAAATCAAAATCTACACAGTGTATTTGGTTATAGGTGTAGAGCCTGCTAAATCACTGGTCATTTTATTCTATTTTAAATATTTGTGAATGTTCACATTAAAAATGAAATAACCACTCCTCTTGTAGAGGAAATGTTCTTCCTGCTTCTATCTCAGACATGGATTTTTAGTAATAACATTCAGACATAGAATACTAAACCTCTGCTCCCTGTAGACTGACTCCTGCTATAATTATTGCCTTCATTGTGCTCCTGGGTCTTTTCTAAGACCCAAAAATGCTCAGCTCCCAAGAGCAGTGATCCAGTGAGAATGTAGTGAACACACTACTTAAAGAGCACTCAAATCCATTTTGATTATTAAACATTTTAAATGTACAGTTTGAGTTGAGTCCTACCATTATTAAATGTAAGAACTAAGGGCCAAATTCTTTGCTGGCCTAACTCCATCAAATGGAGTTAATGTAGTCAATGGAGTTAAGCCTGCAGAAAATTTGGTTCTGCTGTATGTTAATGTAGCAGAAAGGTTAGAAAGGATTTATGAAAGTCAGAAAATTCAGGTTTCCGTAGAACCCTTAACTCTGCCTGTTTGCATACATGATATACAAAGGATTTTCATTATACTATTTATACAGCTCTGCTGTATGTCCTCTACAGGTGGAGGTGAAACAAATGGGGAGGATGAGACTTTGGAAGACTAGACAACAATAAAAGAAACAGAGTTTATCAGAAAAGCAAAAGTCACTTGCCTAACCAGTGCCAGATATGAGTGATTTGTAGGCATTATAGTAGAGACAGGCTAAGGAGAGTTTTAAAAGAGCAGTTTTACACATTTAAAAGGAAGCTTTTCCCATGCATGGAGTAATACAATGGGAAGAAACTGAACTTTTCCCTATTCTGATCCTCCAATAACCAGAAAAATAAACTGAGGTCCAATCCTGCTCAAAGGGAACAGTGAGACCTTTTGTGTCATGGAAGCTTTCTGTTCTCTCCTGTCACCTTTAAGGTGGGAGTCATCTATCTTCTGCCCTCCCTACCTGACCAGTCAAAGTCAACTGCATCTTCTCCAGGTAACCCTAGCAAGCTGGTTTAGAGCTGGAGCAAATCTGCAATGTATATACCCAAGAAAGCAGGGGGTTAGAGATCTTCAGACCTCTTCATTCAAAACTATGAATACCATTTTCAAAGGTGACTTGGGAATCTAAGTCCAATTGACTTTCAATGGGACTTACCTATGTCTCGTGGGTGCT
>ML675613.1:58043357-58053628 GCA_007922155.1 Mesoclemmys tuberculata | reverse complement strand
GAGGGTATTCAGCACCTCTCAGGATTGGCCCTCAATAACTAAGAATCACATGTATTAGAAACAATGCAACTTTGTTAAACTGCCTGATACACCATGTTTTATCTGCAGTAACATGTCAACCTTTTGCATCAGATTTTTCAGCTCATTTATAAAAAGAGGAAACAAAACACATGCTGCATACTTCAGATATAATTTGCAAGTATCCTTGCAATTGCCTAGTAATGGCCCATGCTTATAAAGGGATTTGAATCAAACCTCAAAGCCTTAAAGAGATATTTAAGAATAATGCATTTTAATACTCTGCAATTTATAGAATAATGCATTTTCTAAAAACCATATGTTGTAAAATCTGTCAGGAGGGTTTTCTAATTAAGAGGTACAGGATGTTTTGTGTGTCCTGGGGAAAAGGCAAAATTGATCAGTGTTTAGTATCCAGAATTGGGTGAGTAGTAGGAAAAAATAATTTGGAACACTACAGCAAGTTCAACTGAATTTGGGTTTCCTATGTTCAGATTCCTTTTGTAGTTCCTTTTTTTGTGTGAATATTTGTGCAAGTAAAATTTTGTTTGGGTGAATTTTGGCATGAATACTAGTTCCAGGTCCATTAGCAAAATTCATTTAATGACAAAACAATTTTCTGGGCGGGGAGAAGGCAGAACTGGAAGTGATGGCTTCCTGCTTTATCCTGTCAAGTTGTCTTGATAGAGACTGCTGTTTCTTTCCAGCAGTTCACCAGGGTCCACCAGTAGCAGAATGGTCAGATTGTGACAACATAGCTAGGGTAATGGTGCCTAAATAAGGAATATCCCATTGGACCAGCACAGGACAGAAGCTTATCTTTTTGGCAGTTCTCTCTCCCAGTTATGGGACCCCACTCCAAAAGGGACAGGTTGGAATATCAGTGTGATATTTACTGCTCAGGCGTCTATGCCATGCCGTGTTGAATAAGGGCTGTTTCATCCTCACTGAGAACTCTGTGATGATAATAACCCGAATCCCATGGCTAGCATGATGTTCTTCAGCATCTTGACCTGCTCTGAGGTACGTTAGAGATTCATGTCTTCTTCTATTTTACTAGAAATCTTCCTCCACTATTTCCCTAACTGTCTTCACAAACACATGCACCAGTTCTGGATATAGTCCTTATTGCCTCTCTCCACTTCCCATCTAGCTGGTGTAGCGAAACAATTTGGAGAAGAAGGTGGAAACACATACTTAACTTTGATCATGATGTGGGGGACCCAACTGAATAGTGTTACAGGGGAGCCCAGCTTTGCTTGAACCAGCCCTGTGGGAAATTCTTTAAACGCACATAGTAAATATAGGAACGACTGCTGAACAGTGTGGAATGGCAATACAGCATCACAAGGAATCCCCACATCCCAGCTCAGAGCCATGGCACATGCAGTTAGAGAAACCTGCAAATAATTGCACTCTTTGCAACTATGACTATGCAAATCTCCTGGCCAGAGCTCTGGATACATACAGATAAATAAAAACACACAGAGGGGAAAAAAAAGCTAGCTACACCCTTTGTAGCTGTGTCTGCATACACCACATAAAATTACTTTCTCTTAAGTGACAAAATAAAATTGATGTAAAATCTGATAGCCTATAAAGTCACATTTTTTTCCTACCATTCTTTCTTTCTCAAGAAAGGCCTGAATCAAGTGGCCTGGAAAAGAAAAGATTTAAAATGTTCCCTATTTCTGCCAGCCTGTCTCAATAAACTTTTCCTACACTGTCCTGGAAAGAATTAAAAACTTGATCACATCTTTTCCCTTTTTACTACCATTTGTGCTCATCCAGACAGAAATCAGAAACAGAACCATGTGACTAAGATGACCAGTTGTACAGCAGCACTAATGAATAATGAACACACGTGGAGAAACCATTTTGTGAGCAACTCCCTGGCTGAGATTTGTTTACATGAAACGTTTGTTGAGTAATGAACAAATTCCTAAAAATCAAAGTCTGTTCATCAACAACTTGTGAACAGAAAAAAAGGGCAAAAGTTGTATAAATGGTTCATTATGAATAGTTTGCCCGGCTCTGTCTGTTATCATGCCTTCCCAATATTTACAACCTGTTGGGATAAAAATAAAACAGCTGGATTCTGCTGGGAAATAATTAACATTGTATGATCACATTGTTACTGGATATTTGAGTAAAAAATTGTCAAAGGGCCTGAACCCCCTAGCTCTTCACATGCAGAATTCCCACTGATTCAATGCAGGGCCCAAGTGGGACTTTCCTAACAGTGAAAAGAAGGAGAATGATGTGAAGACTGGTTTTCCTTTTAAAGAAGATCGGGAGCTTCCTTTTCTGACCTGAAAGAGAAATGGACTCTTTCAGCAAGCCCTTTCCATCTAGACTGTTTCTGAAATGTGGCTCATTTCTTCCTGTAGCACTGAGCTGAGAGTACACTGATTTTTTTTAACTGTGATCTTTCAGCCACTTTTGAATCCAAATCTTCAGAGGAAAAAGGGGCTAGTATATTAATCCACTGCCCCAGCCCACTCCCTCACTAATTGCTGTTAAAGTTTTTTGCTTATCTGTGTGTTTCAAGGAAGTTTGCTACTCAAGAGGTCAGCATTAAGAAGACTGAAACATCAGCTTACAGTGACTAATCTAGAAGATAAGATATGTCTGGAAACACATGGAAAATTTAATATCTCTCCCATGTTTACCTTGCAAGGTAAAAAGAGAGGGAAACTTACATGTATTTTCAACCAAGTACTACAACAATGCAGACTTCAGACAAGGTCTGGAACTCAACAGCAAGTCTGAGCTGAATGAATAGTCAGCAACAATGATTATGAGTCATACACAAAGAACAGAAAATGTTTTCTACTACAATCACAATAAAACAATGAAGCAGGAAATGGAACTTGAAGCACGCACAGCAGAAATGTTCTTAAGCAATATTTTTAAAGCCGTACTCTCTGTATTTCTGTGATATTAGCTCCCCGTAGTTTTTAGTAAAAGGGGGAGGCTGGCATTGTTCATACAGCAAAGAAGATATATTTCTTTCTGGACTGGGGACCTAGGAGATCTCCTACAGCAAAACTGGAGCTGGGCTGGGAAAGCCGCACCTGACAAGGAAGCTCTCTCATTCTGGCATTTTCTTTCCCCAAAGCTCTCCAAGTCTGTGAACCTAAGGAGAATTTAATTAAAGTAAATCATATACACTTATTTCACAATTTCATTTATGAAATATGAATAATTTGTATTAATAACAATGTGAAGTGTTAGGTAAGTATGATCAAGCCCTTTTTTATGTATGTGGATAAATTGAGTCATAGAGGAATTAAGCCTCAAGATGCTGGCTGATTCTTAAGTGTTATTTGCCATAAGGTTAAGTCAATTTCTGGGATAGCTACTCAGGTATACTGTGCTGGCAGGAGGAAGGAATTCTAGCCATTGGGAGATTCTTCAGGTAAGGGTCCTGACCTGATGCTGTGTCCTGACTGGCCCTGAATCCCCCTTCATGCAATTGCAACTACTCCCTCAGGCTGGGAACCAGCAGAGTGGAGGCTGCATACACCAGAAGGCTAAATTGGGGCCTTAGTCCTGGCCTGGACTAAGAGGAGCTAGTAGCAAAGGGAAGCAGGCCAACATCATGAGCATGTCAGGATTAGAGAGGTCTCAGAAAGCCAAGAATAGGATGGGAAGGTGCTCATCCTTAGCATTAGAACACTTGTTTAAGTTCACACAGCAAGCCAGTGTCACAACCAGAGCTGGACCCCAGGAACCTTGACTCCCAGTCGTCTGTCCTGACTTCTCCCTCCCTGGAAATCTCTGAGACAAACCCTCCAGAACAATGGAGCCCAACAACAGCAGTCATGAAGCACAGCATCTGTAATCTGGAGTTTCTCACACCATTCCTTATCCCCAAGTTGCCTCGGTCTCAGGTAACACAACTAAACCTTCAAATACAAATAGAAAAACAGTAACCAACTTTCAGGTGGCTCCATTTCCATCTCAAGGCTTCTGGGGAACAGCAAAGACTTAGCAAACCCCATGGGGATTTGTCCATGAAGAATGAATCTCTGGTGAACCACTTGCTGCAATGCTAGTCTATAAAGAGGGATAGCCTTTCCAATGAAATTAAGTGCAGCCAGCAAAAAAATTAGAAAAGATATGGTCAACACATGGTCCTAATGGAAAACATGATATAAATACAATATACTTTTTGATTACAAAGTGATTTCTGTAGGATTAGTTTCACATGCCAAAGGATAGAGAGAGAATTGAGCAAATTTTGTCTTTTTACAAATACTTGCATACTAAAGTGTAGAAAGAGGAAATGGTGCCCAGTGCATGATTTGAAGACAGAAGGATTTATTATTCTCCTCTCAGATGGGTGGGGGTGGGATTATGCATGAAAATCCTAAGCATCAAGAGGAAAGGAAAGTCCTGTTGTATATCTGAACAAGACGATGAAACAATCAAAGAATTCTGGATAAGAGCTGTAATAAATAGAGCGGGGATGATCAGATTTCTCCCAATTGTTATGGTTGCCCACATATTTTTGTGCAAGTTTATTTAAATTAAACTTGTTGCATTGCTTTGTTGCAGTTCATGAAAAACAATCAGGAATTACAACCAGAGAGTACAAAGAAATATGTGTCCAAAGAGAATATTGTAGAAATCCTATTTCAGACTACGTTCATATTACAAAAGGACAAGGTACAAACAAAGGAGCTGATACAATTGAACCCAAGGGTGTGTATTAAACATCTACTCAGAGTTGGCATTCCCTTCCTTTTCTTTCCCCTTTGTTTACTTTTAAAAGACCCTTGCTGTTGAGTGGCTTGCCCAGTGGAAACCACACTACCTCTAATAGGGGTCACTCTTTCCAGAAATGCTGATTTGACACAGCAGGGATGGGAAGTACAATAGCAAGGGTGCTGTCAAAATCTGTAATTTTAGCGTCAAAATGGGAATTTCACGAAGCTCTCCCAACACTTTAAACAGAGGAGGCTGGCATGCGTCTTATCTTTCCAAACACAAGAGGTGCAGCTGCACTCTCAGAACTGAACCTGCTTCCCAGATAGCTTGCTTTTCCTTTGACTTACACCGGTGTAAATAACGAGTAACTATTGAAGTCAATGGTGTTACACTTGTGTAAAACTGTAAGCGAGCACAGAATCAAGCCTGGAAATTAAGTCTTTCAAATGCATTTAGTCTTCAGTGCAACAGCCTCATTTTTAAAGGGCCTCAACCTGGAGTTCTTTTCCATGGGCATCTGCAATTAATTGCACCCACAATTAATTGTAGGCACACATCCCATCATTCACACATCTAAATTCCTGATTTGTGGGTGCAGTCAGGTATTTAGATATCTAAATGATAGGATTTGGGTTATATGTACCATTTTGTACCTGGATAAAAAAGCCAGTGTTGAAAATCTGATTCTTAATGTTCGTATTATTGTTTAATCTGTATTTGTTTGTTCTAACAAAAGTTGTTGGTTTGGTAAATGAGAAAACGATTGTGATGATAGGAGAAGTTGAATGATGTGAATAAGTGGGCCAAATTAAGTGCTGGTTGAGAGCTAGAGCTTCAGTATAGTTACACTGGGGATTTATTTGACTCTATTTGGTGATATATATATATAATGCTTCCCTCATGGCATGTCCAAAACCTTCTGGTTGGGAGACAATGAGACAAAGCAACATCTACCCTTGGGGCTAGTTGAAATGGAAATCCGTGGCTTCTCTTCGCACTTTCACTGGCCATTGGTTTGCCAACAAAGGGATTAAAGACACTATCAAAGGAAGCAATCTGCAAATTGACGCACTGAAAATTGTTTAAAAGCTTTTTTTTTAAAACTTTTCTTTAACTGGTGGATCCAACTAATCTATTGCTCATAATGGACACTGTACCAGGAAAATCCAACTCCTGAGGCAAAATGCTTTTTCTTCAGGCATATTGATATAATATCGGAAGAGCATATTCATATGGCAACTATTCGTATTACATATATAGACATAAAAAAATGCTGGTTACAGAAATGATGCTTGACCCAACAAGCCTTTTCCCTTTTGGTATATCTCATCTCCACCTCTTTGGTTTATCACTTCATCCTTCAATCCTTTCTCTCTTGAGATAAAAGTGTCCAGCTGTCTCTTAAACTCATTTAGATTACTTGCTTCGCTGGCCAATTATTCCATATGTTTACTACTGTTTCAGGCAGAATTATTTGACTCAATTCCCTGTTTACTCTTGAGTTCCTAGTTTGACAATGTGTTTCCTGGTTTTTGCATCCCTGACAGTAGTTTATCTTCTTCCACTTCGTAAAAAAAATTTTTTTGTAATACCTTTGAAAGCTGCTATTAGGTCAATTCAAAGTCACCTTTTCTACAGTGAACATAGGTAGAGTAAGTCTAAATCTCAAAACATCAGTCCTCAGATCCTTGCAGCTTTTTCCTCCTGCATCCTAGTCCCTTTAGTCCCCCACTTCAGATGAACATTTGGTTTTTCCCTGAGTCACTGAGGCAACTGGCCTTCTCAAACCTCTGGGCTCAGATCCTAAGGGTCCAACAGTATTTTGCCTTTGCCAGTGAGAATCAACTCATCCTCCTAAGCTGATAGTCTTAAAGGGACATTGTCAAGGATGATAAACCTAAAAACCATGACCCTTCTTGACAATAGTTCCCAGAGCATTTCATGCCTTACTATAAACTTGTGCAATATTTGTATTACAATGTATTACAACTGAACTTTGGGTTTGAGGCACAATGCATTCACAAATCTCGGCTAATGACCTGCAGTAACATTTGCAATAATGTGGCCAACGCGGACGGGGATTGCTCATGCAGCTTTGATGCTGGAAAAGACAATATTACTCTAATTTCCCCACAATACATGTAAAGGGGGTTCTTAAATCTTGCTAAGGGAAGAGGACAGCTTGGATATTGAGGGGGATAGCTTTTGCGGTGGATGGTCCCCGTGGAGGTTCAGTTTCATTACATTCTGACATCCAAATGCAGCTATATGTAGCATTCTGTTTGCAACGATTGTGACCCAAACTGCATGGTTCAGTTCATGAAACTTTTCATGAACTCAGCCCCTGCAGGGTTTACACAGACATGTAATTACAAAAATAATTGTTGCTGCAACTGAAAGTCTACTGAAAAAATCCAAAACAAACCAGTTTCTCATTAAGAATGAGCCCAAGGGCTAGAGTCTGCGGTTTGGATTTAGCCCTGGAACTTTTCCCCAAAAATCCACAGGACCCCTCCCTGTCTCAGCACTTCATCCTGGGGCATAGCAGGTTTATGACTTCCTTCTGGGCCTTGGTAACTGACCTATTGTGATCTGTCTTCTCCTGGAGCTTCCCTATGAAACACACAAGGCCTGAGTCTCCTCTCCTTTACACTGAAATATCTGAGGAGTAGAGATGATTGGAAAGTCTCCATCAGAGTGAAATTTCCAGGAAGCAGGAGGGGGAAAATTTAGACAAAACTTCCAGGAAAACAGTTTTATGTCTGGTCAGGAACTATCCAGAAAATTCATTCTTCTCCAAAGTCTAAGTCTTCAGAATTCCTTACCATAACTAAAATCTTCTCAGGTTATCAAATGCTTTTTAAAAATATAGGCATGGTATATAAGGTAGTGATGGATGAATCTCTAAAGGCTCATAAATTCAGCTCCAAAAGCTAGAATAGTCATCTAACCTCTATCAATCTGAGTCAAACCTCTTGAAGTTTGGAAAACTAGACTGATGAAAACTTCATGAGAACTCTTTCTCGTGAGATTACTGGTACATCCCAACTCTGGTCAAGCCAGACCCAGAAAGCCCAGAAATAGAGGCAAAGGAAAAATAATCAAAAAAGAAAAATAGCATGGTGCCTTGCTATGGTAGCAACTGGCACTGTAGAATTACCTCTGAGAGAGACAGAGAGTGAGAGAAAGAGAAACAAATTAGCTGAACTTTTTAAAAAATCTGAGAAAAGGGTCATTTTAAAATTAGGATAAAGTTTCTAGTAGGTTCTGCTTTTATCTGCTGGTTCTCCCATCTCTGTCATTTGCTGTATTTCCATTGCTCACTATGGCAGTAATGTATTTAAAATGTTCCCACAAATTATTCAAGCAAGACTCCTCTGTCATAAATCCATGTTTTCTGTCTCCAGAAGAATTATGTTTTTCAAGGTGTTCCTCTACCAAAATCCACAACATTGCTTCCAATACTGTCCTTACAAATGAAAGTAATCAGATGGTAGCAGCTTGCTGTTTGAATAAAGCTACTTTCATGTCCTTACTTATTTTACCTACCACCAAACAATTACAAAGAAAAAAAAAAGAGTCAGCTAAATCATTGCAAATTTCTATCCTCATCTCATTAAAGCTCATGATTCTTTCTTGAATGTTATCTGGACCTGGAAATGGGTCAGTCTGAATTTCAGAGTCACATTAGACCTGTGAGCAAAATTTTACCATGAAGTTACGGTGCTGACAATAAGCACACCTAGAAGAAAATAATGCATTGTACTGACAGTCTGACAGAGTGCCTCATCTTTACACAAATATTTCAGTCCCAATCTGCATGCTATCTACATAGCATACATAGCATACATCATGCATGCATGCTATCTACATAGCATGCATAGCATACATAGCATAGCACTTTCCCTCCTCTACATGGCTCAGATTCAGCAAGGTACTTAAGCACATTGCTGACTTTAAGCACAGAAATAGTCCCATTGAAGTTAATGGGAGTACTCACATGTCTAAATTTACACATGTGCTTAGCACTGCTAAGCCTTTCAACATGGGCTGTGTCAGCAAGCTGACCCCCTCTTCAAGGAATTCTCCATTCTTGTCCTCAGCCCAAATTCAGGAAAGCATTCCTATTCAGGAAGGGCACTTAAACCTGTGCTTAACATTAAGCATATACTGAAGACTCATTTAAGGCAATGAGACAGAAGCATGAGCCTAAGTGCATTCCTGAATCAGGCCCTTCCTCTAGGAATAATGAAGCAGACTAATTGTGTAAGTATCCTGCCATCTTGTTATCCTTGACTCTAGTTCTATACTGTAATTTTTAGTGGGCAGAGTTCCTGTACTTTTTGTCTACTGCAAATTCATTTGAAGAATCCACTGTAGTTGGTTGTAATATTCTTTGTACTTCAGTGTCAAAGTATGCTTTTAGCTTCTTTCTGCTTATTTTCTATTTCTTCCTAATGGCAGGACTACAGATTGTTTTGATTTTTATTACTCCTATCCCTTTTGGCTTTTATTACACTCTACGATTCTATTTAATCATAGTAGTTTCTTTGCCTATTAATCAATTTTAGATGTAGAAAAAGGATAAAGAGGCAGGAGACTGGGGTGGGTGGATGTGAAGGAAGGCTTTCAGGCCGTTCCCCTGATTTCCACCTCATCCTTGAGTCTTGCATCACATCGGCACTTTCTTTGGCTATGGAGGGCTGGACTGCTTTCTCTAGAGCTCATCAAAACCACTCAAAATCCACCTCCCCCAAGCACAAAACTTAAGCACTCGCTTAACTTGAAGCACATGTTTAAATTCCCTTGTCTTCAATGGTACTTAAGCACAAGTTGAACATAAGCACATGCTCAGGTGTTTTGCTGAATAGGAATGGACTTTTGCACATGCTGAAGTGCTTGGCTGAAGCATGGCCTATGTACTGGAGGGCAGTGGAAATTGCTCAAGAGCAATGCTAGGTGCTAGCTCTCCCCAAGGTCCGAGAGCGTTGCCGCCACAGACAAAGCTTGTGACACGAACTTTGATCTCCTGCATTCTGCTGACCCAATTCAGTTAAATTGCAACCCTTGTCCTGTCTGAATACCCTCAAAAGATCTGCACTTCTTCATTTTGTGCCCCACTCCTCATTTATTTTTGGAGATGGGAGAGGTTGGGCTGTTCTGAAAACATAGAAGCCGTTGTCCACTTTTAGCCTCCACCCCCTTTAAGTGTGTAACATAATGCATATACAAATAGGTCTTTCACTGCATTCACGTGCAACAGCACATACTCAGTATAACGTCCCAAACTGTAATTAATAGAGGGAGGATTTTCACAAGCACCTTGTGTCGGCCTAACTCTTTTCCCACTGAAGTCAGTGGGAGGTGACCGTTGACTTCAACTGGAGCAGATCTAGGCCTATGCCGAGTGCTTCTGGAAATCCAGGAGTAGTATTTTGTGTGCCGTTATCATTAACTTGACATTTCCCTATGATAATGATGACCACAATACACTGTATTTAGTAGTATATAGCATATCAAGGGGACGAAAAAGCAGT
>ML675613.1:58025857-58040857 GCA_007922155.1 Mesoclemmys tuberculata | reverse complement strand
AGCTGATTATCGCTATATAAATCATCCTGTAATATACGCTGAAGTTGACACAAACAAAACAAAACAAAAATGCTATATGTAAAAATATGTCATAAAACTATATCACGTTGGCTTTAAATTTATCATCACTACATTTTTATTCTTTGATATCAGATTATAAATTGAATTCCAAATCAGGTCAGATAGGAACCTCAAGCTACCTTCAAATTTTACAAGAGAACAAGAACTATGGACCAAATTCATCCCTGTTGTCACTTCACAGAAAACCAATAGAACTACACCAAGGTTAAAGTTGTCTCTATGTACGACAGCTATTATACCCTTTCTGTAGAAGACATGTCAGGGTTGGGCCATTATATTTTTAGTCGAGCAGACAATATTGAATTTATTTAATTTTGGCCAACTAGGAACAATATATTCAGGGTTTGGTTCTTAGGAGTCATGACAACAAATTTAATTACTATACAGTTTATTGCCAATACATTTATGAGGAACCTTTTATGGGATGAGGAGTGGACTACTTAATATTTACCCATTACACTACTGGCGGGGGGTGGGTGAGGAATTATTGTTCATGGCTTAATGTTTAACTTTCAAATGAAAAAATAAACAGAATTACATTCCCCCTTCATGTTCCGCCCCCCCCACACTCACTTCCTTTCACAAAGAAGCTTTTGGGAAAGCTGCTACACCTACTATGCACATAATCAATATGCTCAATTGTCATGGGCAGGAGGGACTTTTGGAGATCATTAATTCACGTACAGTCCCCAGGGAGCTGCCTAAGTATGGTTTGAATAGGCATTAAATTAAATATGCATATGTTTTAAATGTACTTGATTCATTATACAACAAAATTAAACTCTCATATTCTGTTGGTACTTTTTCCATATCACAACGAAAAAGACTAAAGTGTTGAAGCAATCTCCTTTAACATTGGTAAAATGATACTTTATCATTAAAACAAACAACTATACCTAAATAAGTATTACCTCCTATGTGCCAGTTATCCTGATTTATTGTAAAAAAAAAAAAAAGTCTGTAAAAATGTTGGAACATTTAATTTTCCATTATCTATATTTTTTTTCAAAAGCATTCACTGTTTAATGTCAACCACTAATTGACATTGAGCAAAGCAACATCACTCCACAGCAGAAAGGGTTAAATAGATTTGCACTGCTATAGAAGTCAGACTTTTAATATTCTGCAAATATTAACAAAGAAAGATGATAATGTTGAGTTAATATGAGTTAAGGATAAAATGAAAATAAATTTTTCTGATTGCTAAGTGTTGACACTTTTTTGGCTAGGCCTGCAGCCTTTTCTTGAAGGCTGTGTAATTACAGAAGGCTTTTCCCCTCCTTCCCCCTCCTGCTTCTAGCCCACATTAGTAATGACCCCTTCACTGCTTCAAAAACCACTAATAGTCTTCAGCATAGGCAAGAAAAATGAACAGGATAAATTGGAATCCACAGTCAGTAATTTGCATCATATGAAACTGCTTTGGCCACTCACACTCATTCCTGGCCATCAATCGTTTGCTGTCAGGTGCTGCACTCTGCCACCATGATAAATACTCCTCCTAACACTCTGATTCGTCCAAACAATGTAATTGTCCTCTATTCTCCTCTTGGTAATGGAGATAATGAATGACTCCACAAACAAGAAGGATTGCTCATCACAGACGCAGGAATGGCTTCAAACTGAAAAGCCTTGAGTACAAATTTTAATTGAGTGAAAACACAGGTTGGCAAAAAAAGAAATCCTGTATTTCATCCCCAAGCTTCAAGATGATCACTTCTGACTTTTTCCATTTTAGTTTTGGGGAGTTGGTTCTCTGGTGAGTGGGGTTCGTGGAAAATATGTTCTGGAAATATTCAACTATTCAAAAAAAAGGGTACAAAGAGACCCCTATAATATCATATTGCTGGAAAGCAGCCATAGAGGAATGTTGGCCAATACATGAGTCTGAGGAAAACAACTTCTTACTTTAGTTGTGTTTAATCCCAAACTGTGAGGAGATTGCATTTTTTAAGAGTTTCCTGATAATACAATCAGTTCCATTCTGTTAAAGACTTATTGTACTATCAGGAATAATATTCTTTTTTAAAGGAATATAACCCCACATAAATAGAATTACATTCAACAGCACGGAGCATGATGGAAATCAGCAAGCTCACTTTGTGTGTTAGCCATCCTGGTGCTATTAAGACATTTGAATATTGGTACATATTAGATCAACACACTCCTAAGAGCTAGGACCTTATCAAAATTCACTTTGTCCAGATGACTTTTCTTATTTCTAGTTACGAGTGGAGGACAATAGTGCAACAACCGTAACGTATTATATTTATTATATATATTTATACTTATTATATATATATTTTTAACATCAGTGATTCCAAGGCTCTTTAAATGTGAAATGGACTGTTTATCTGAAAGTGTTCTGGCAAACTGCCACCATATTGCTAAAATTAAAGAAAGGATTGAAAACAATCAGAATGCTGAGAAACTGAAACCACAGAAATATGTTTCTGATTAATTTACAAATATATGTATATATTTAAGGCTAAACTACAGAACCAGAAAATTCCTAGTAGATAGTCTATCACGTGCATTTTTACACTTCATTAGAACAGACATCATATTGAAATAATAAACATGGAGGGGCCTTCATTTCTTCTTTGATCTATATTACTAAAATGTCTGACTGGCTCAAATTTAAAATCAACTTTGCTATGTTTGGATTTGAAAACTAGAAGAAGACCACAAGCAATAATTTGTTGTCAGTTTCCATACTCTTTAACTAAATCTATAGTTTAGTCTATATGCTATTGGATGCCAGGCCATGCTAGTCCAGCCACCCCTGCAGTGGCCAAACTTTCTGGTAAGAATACACACACTGTAATATGGTAGCAATGAAGAGAGCATGGAACCAGACTGAAATGAATTAAAAGCACAGGTCATAGCTTTACATGTTCTCTAAACCATTCTGAAGCTATTGCACATAAGTGATATTACAGCCTTAAATACTCAGGTACGCACTGGGGAATGGTATCATATAGCTCCTTTTTCCTTGAACATTTAAGGAGCAGGTTTTCAGAGTTTCTCGGCTAAAATGCCTTTCAAATATAAAGGTAAGATTTTAATCTAAGTATGTTCCATTTAATGTCTATTTGTTTTACCTTGCTTTGTATGATACATATATATTTTGGTCTGGCTTGCATATTTGATTCCAGCAGATGAGACCATTATTAATTACAATATCGGTGACGTGCGTGCCTGAGGTGTGTCTGTTTTGAGGTAGTTAGACTCTATAGTTATTTAACTCTTTTCACTAGATTATGACATTTCATTTGGGATCGGTTTATTTGACTATCTAGAATGGCTACACTCAGAGGAACAAGCAAGAAAAGGAACTTCTGATGAAGTCATGTTTAGAAAAGGTTATGAGTATTAAATGTTTTGGATTGCTCAGAATGGGGGGTATTAAAGGGTACTCCACTGTGTTCTCCTTCCTATCACTGAGCGCCCCTTGGCCGTTTGGCTTAAGCAGACTCAACAGGATTCCTTTTCTGAGCCCGTTAATGCCATTCCTTCACTGGCTGATTAAAGCTAACGGAGGTGATGCAGGTAATAAGAGGGCAGAGGTCTGAAGAGCTCACTTCCTCTAAACATCCCTGTCTATCGAATGCATGTGCCGTCAGATTGTTATGTTCTTCTGCAGCTTTGGGCTTCTCTTGGACTTTTCTCTGCAATTAAATGTCCAGACAGCTACGATGCCACAAAACACCGACATTCAACTCTTGCTAGCCAGAAGCTTGCCCTGGCAGATGCAGAACTGGCCATAGTAGTACATGCACATGTGACCCCTGGGTTTGATCTCTGCAGCTCAGATAGTGAGGAATGAAAGCATATGCCTGGACAAAACCCCGACTAGCACACAACACAGTGATAACACAGATCACCATGAGTATGTCAGTCTCATGCTCCTCGCTCTGCTGTGGCGCCCCGATAACTAAAGAGTCTAGTTCAACATCTCTGTCCTGATATTCAAAGCCCTCCATAGGACTGGGTCTAGCTACCTGGGACAGTGCCCATCACTCTCAGCCATGCTCTTTCACAACACCTCCCTTCCACCAGAACAGTGGCCTAGCAGATGGAGTAGTGAAATGGGCTTTGGGACACCTGTGTTCAGTTCTTGGCTCTGTCACTGGCCTGCTGGGTGTCCTCAGGCTAGTCACTTTATTCTTCCGTGTCTCAGTTTCCCCAGCCGTAAAATGGGGTAAAGATGTTTACCTCCTTTGTAAAGTATTTTGAGCTCTACTGATGAAAAGCACTATATGGAGGTAGGTATTATTATCCAGTGGGAGGAGGCTTTGTGAGTACAGGAGACAGCACTTTCACAGGAGTAGAACAAAGATTATATATAGACTTTGCTTCTTGATAAGATAAGAATGGCCACTGATCTCACTGTGCTTGGAACTAAATGCAAAGCTCATATCTTTGATCTAGCTTTTCCACAATAAGTATTCCTCTCTCTTCCTCTCATGCACAGACCCCCACACAGACATCTTAATTCTAACCAAGCATTGCTTTTACCTGCTGGGAAGGAAGGGATATCTATTATTGTTATGTCTTTGTTAATTACTTGGGAGGTCCTTAGACAGATGATGAGCACCAGCATATGAACCTGAATAGATAGCCAGATCTAGACAGTTGGAACCGGGTAACTGTTGATGCAAGCCTCATCTACACTTTTGGTTAAGCTCCCACTAATGCACTATCACTGGTCCAGTTCCCCTCTAGGCAGGGCACAGCCATATTTACTACTGTGTAGCGAAGAACCTGCTCTGACCCATTGCTACCATTAGGGGAGCTGCAGCAGAGGGGATTTAAAAAAATGCCTACTGTAGACACAGCCTATGGGGCTAAGTGCCCTGTCTCCACAATACTCCCACCTCCTGTTGGGCTGAAGAACAAGAGACCAGCAGGACCCACCTTTCTGGTTTTTGCCAGTTTGTTGTGATAGTAAGACAGCATGTAACAGATTCAGAGAGACAAGTTGATGTGCTAGGGAAGTTCAATATACGGGAGAGGTTTGCTGATGGCATATGGCTGCTTTTAGATGCAACAGCAAAGGAAGATGACCAGCTGTGTGTACTGCAGGATCCATGCTTGTGAAGCACGTTTACAGGAAAATCTGGATGTACTAAGGGAGGGAAGGAGGATGATTAATAAAGTAATAATGTGCAATAAAGCGGTGGAAAAAGTTATCATCACATCATAAACAGGAGGAGCATGGGAAATCATATACACTAGTTTCACAAGAAGTGACCATTTTGTGGTTTTGCCTAGAATTTCTCCACACCCCTCTAGAAAAATGAAAATGCTGACAAACTCATTTCACTGATTTTGAAACTAATGAATTTACATGTGAGACAAAAGTGTGACAATTTGTGTACTATCTTTCACAGCACAACTGGGCTCTGGTTCCTTCTGAAAAATTGTGTTTTCTGGTAAAAATACGAATAGGTTGTCTTCACCCCAGTTTCTGACCAAACCCAGCAAAAATCTCAGGTTATTGCATGTAGATAAACAACACATTTTGCACATCTCTTTTTTACCTAAGAGTTTTTAGGTAGTGGATTCCTTGGAAGAAGAATTAATAACGGAATTGTTTAACAAAGGGAAATGGAGAAAAGAATCTGTGGAGCAAATCAAGAAGAGGAGGACTATCTGACCAAAGTGCAGGAAACTTGATGGTGTTCTTTGTGGCTAGTTACTAATTAAGAAAAGAAAAAAGGGCTTGTTGAGAGGACAGCAATTTGTGTTCCAGAGGAAAAGATTCAGGTTGTTACTAAAAGGAACGTAAAGTTAGTAGAGATAAATGGGAATAAGCTGGTTACCATTGTGCATGTTGAACGTATTACATAAGAAAGGTTTCTTACAGAAGAAACCTTAAAGGTGAGTTACACATTTTGCCTGGAGATTGAAAAGAGACTAAAGTAGTGATTTCGGTTTTACCAGTAGCAGTAGGGATGTATTTACAGGAAAGATCTCAGGCTGAATAACTGGACATTGGGTCTGTACTGCCCAGAAAGGAACTTTTTGGGAACGGGTTTGGGGTTTGGAGGAACAGTGTTATTGAAGAGATGGGCTCCATTTCAGCCTTCTAGGAGTAAACACAATGGCTAGCAGTAGAAAACAAAACAAACCCCAACCATTTAGATTGGAAGTTAGGGTTCTAGCATCTAGGAGTGAAGATATTGTAACTTTTAATAAATAAAACTTGGGGGTCTAAAACTTGGTGCACAAGGGAGAGTGATCCTTAATTTAATTGGTTATGAAATATCATCATGAGCAAATATAGGATGACTAAATCAAGGACTAAATGTATACACTGAGGCCCATATGCATATGTAGAACAAACAAAGCACGCACATGCATTTGCACAAGCGAAGTTCAGGTCTCTTTATCCTGACTGGGCAATTGTATCCGCAGAAGCATGCATGAAAGAAGGTTTTGTGCTTCACCATGTATAAAAACTGCCCTCAGCATTCTGAGAGCTAGATCCTGATCACACTCTAGTCAGTGGAGGGTTTGCCAGCGGCATCTGTTGGTGCGGAACTTAATCTAAGAAAATTATCCTCTCAAGTAAATGTATGTAATTTCCATTCTATAAAATAAGAAATGTGTATTGTAGAGAATGATGAAGAGAATTAAAAAAGGCTAAATTAAGTCTATCCTGATTTTGCCCTGGGAATAGGCCAAGAATGAAAAAATTAGGACTAAAATATATAAGAAGAGCAACATGGAGAAGTCTTTCAAAAAGCTGAACAGTACAAAGTAGACTAAGAAATTGATACAAGCAGGAAGGAGTTTTACACCAATTAAAGTAAAGCTCAGATACTGTGGAGATGGGCAGTAGTATGAAACCCGAGGATAGAAATAAACCCTAAAAAGGAAGTAGCTATGGTTGGTATTTGAAGCAGATTATGATACTAAACTCTACCCTCACATAGCCTTCAGAGATGGCAGACGTGACAGTTAATGGTGCAAATCCCTCAGACACTTCTCTCTACTAATACCAGAAATGGTTTCCCCATCCTGAAAGAGATATCTGTGTGGAGCTGCATAGTCAGGACTCTTCCAGAGGAGCAATCACCAAAGAGATTGAACAGAAGAGAATATACAGATAGTCTAATATTCATGAACCCTAGAATCTTCCCCCGCACACTGTAAAGCACTAATGCTCAGCAGACGGAACAATAAACTCCGGCTATGAAACAACCTCTCTGGAGAATTTCATCATTGCTCTTCCAGTATAGTTTACATCTGGTGGCATCTGGGCCCACTTGCCTCCAGTCATGGCTCCTTTTCTGGCCCACTCCTCATCTTTGTTGCAGCAATTTCCCACTGAAATGTGAAGGCATACAGGCCCCAGGATGTGCTATAGTAAAAGCAGGAAGCACACATTATTCCTAGCTCTCTTTGTTTTAGGTTAGCAATTGTTGGAAAGGAAGAGAAGGATATCATGTGTTCTCATAATTTACTATCTTGTGGTGCACTTTAATGTATAAATTATGAGGAGGGCTCTTAAAATTTGAAGTAATCAGATAAGAGGGTCTAGCAATGGGGTATTGGATCCCAATGCACTGAGGTAAGAGTGAGCAAAGGCCACCACTTAAAACAAAAGACATTGGTTTTGGAATGGGAGGGAGTATGTCTTTTTCTGCAGAATAGATCCACTGGATCAGGGAGCAGGCCAACCTGCTACCATCAGTCTTCTCCTGCAACACTGGAGGTAATGTGGAGCCACACCCTGATGACATTCTGAGGGAAGCTGGGTTTAGAGAAGCAGGGAAATGGGCCACTCCCAAAAAGTTAAAATAAGGTGGATATATTTCAAATAGCAATCTGAAGTTTTGAAGGCTTATCTGAACCAAGTGTCTGAAACTTTGAAAGTTCAGACAGTACTAATTATGAGTAGAATTTTGTAAATTATTTGGAATGAACTTTGAATTCACTCAAACAATTTTTTTCAAGGTTTGATAAGTTCAAGAACCTGAGCCTACATTTCTTGAAAAGTTCAGAAACGTGACCTGAGGACTTTCACAGATCCGCTCGCTGGTAAACTCGGTTAGTCTCCCCCTGCCTTACAATGGCTTCTGTCTTGTTTTCCATTCCCATAAGACCAGGGGAATCAACTCGTGTGGGACCGTCCCCTGGAGGCTATTTCACTGAATTTGAACCTCTAACTAAACCTACAAGAGATGGTTCCTTTCTATTCCCTGTGAACCAAGTTTACAGGGTACTGTTTGTGAACCCATTATGAAACAGCCACTACAGGGTTAAAAAAGACCTGATTATAAGGCTCAGTTTCATTTTTTCAAGTAATTATAAAGGATTCCTCATTAGACACTGCACAGAAAAAATTGGTCCACTACATGTGGTAGTGGAAAACTATTGACAAGGGAAGCGTCATCAAACAGTTATACAGTAGAAAGAGCTGCATAAATCAAAGATTAATGGAAAGATAGAAGCGTAGTTACAGTGTATAGGCAGCAACAAATATGACAGTGAACAAATTAGATACTTTAAATACCATGTCAAGATACAGTAAAATATATGCAATAATTTTAAAGGCAATGACAATAGAAAATTAATCCCACGGACAAATACAGAATTCTAGAAGGATGAAGAACAATAAATATTGCACCACCAGGTAAAAGATGTGCACACGATACAGTTATATAATACATAATGAAATATCAATTGTGAAGAATATAACCAACACACTTTGATGGAATTGAGCGATATATTGAAAAGCTTAATTTGATAAGGAAGGCAACATGAATTTTTGACAGGGAGGTTTTCTAAATTAACTCGTAGTGTTCTTAAAGAATGTTATCACCACAGAGCAATGGAAATACTGAAACTATTATCTGTTTAGATTTTATTAAAGCACTTGATATAATTTCAGATTAACAACCATCAAGTAGAAAAGTGTCTCAGAAACAGGTAACAACAAATGCTAACTTCTAGATGTGAAAAGTGCTTACCAGAAAAGGAACCCTTTTCAATTTCTCTAGGTGTAATTGAGTTAGGTGACAACATCAGAGAAAAGTTACAAATACAAAAGATTTATTTTGCTTATATGCAAGAAAACTTTGCTTATATGCGAGAAAATCATTCTTAGCACCCATTGAAATCAATTTTCTATTGACTTCAATGGGATCTGGATTGAACACTTAATCAGTGGCTTTTACTGATTAATATGTAGAGCCATATTTTCTTGATTTTATTTTGTAAATTGCACAAAAAGGGTGTTAGAAAATGTAATAAATAGTTTTGGACTTATCATGCATGTAGTATATCAGAGAGTATCAACAGACCTTTTCGTAAACTAGACACATAATATCACCATTTACCCCAACTCCTCATCCTTTATGTGAGTAAAGAATCAATACATTTTTAAATATTTTTCCTTACTGGGTCATGGCTTAACAAGGTTAGCTAGAGGGGTTTGTTTTAATATTCTTGTGTTTTCATGGCACTGTATCTTTTAGTCTTGTCTTTTAGTCCTGGTTTAGCCCTGGAGTAGCCAGTGTGCATCCCTCAGGCGAAACACAACCCACAGAATTAGACAGGATATCTCATAACTTACTTATTTTAATATGGAGGTTAAGCAGGCAGAAATTACAGGGCCCAGTCACTTGCATCAGATTATAAATGTCATGCTAAATCCTCTGATGTCTACAGACTGCATCCTCATGCTACAGATGAAGGCGGTTGCAATCTGCTCTGCATTTCTATACAAGTTGGTACTGCTACTGACAAGTTGATAATGCATCTCTCATTAGGGCAAATCTGGGGACCCTGGTTTAATCCATTCATTGTCAACATTTATAATCCAGGAGAATGGCACAACCCATTTGGAAAACCATATAGTTCAAACTGAGCTGTATTTGAGTCTTTGATGCATATGTGTCTTCATCAAACCAAAAGAAACTGAATTTTTTTTAACATTTCCTTATACATTTTGGGATGGATTAATTTAGTGGGCCTACTTTTAGAATCAAGCACTATTTAACATGAGTGTCAGAATATGGAGTCCGGAGATAGGACCAGAAAAATCACTATACGTGTCGTTTTGGATATAGTCTGAGCAAAAGACAAACAGATCTTTGAATTTCCTTTTCACCTGAACTACATCTGCTGAGCTAGTTTATCACAAAAGAAATGGGAACTATGGCAATACGTAGCTCCAAGAGTCCCATTCATACCATAAATATGTGAGACCATGGCTCTGGGTAAGCTTTTCAACATGTTCAGTGGCAGCATTTGATAGAATGCAACAACTAGTTCTCATTGCACCTCTTAATTTGCTGCTGTTACTTGGCAATTCACCTTTCAAAAGCCTCAGAGCAAGTGGATATCTGTTTGGCACACACAAAAGTTCTTTTCAAAGATTTAGTGAAAGGGTAAGGTATGGTCTGCAGCTTAATGAAGCTATAAAATAGGGACACATCTTGCCAGAAAATATTCGTGACCTGCTCCACTGACAGGAAGCTAGATGAAACTCTGGTCACCACAAAACAGGGGCTCATGTTTCAACTGAAATAAACTATGGAGGCCAGAAATTAACTATGTAGATGTGTCATATTTGCAAAGCTTAAAACTCACATGCACAGACTGCAACTCTTTTGGTTATTACAGATTAGAGCCAAGCAACACTTTCATAAACGCCCAAATCATTCAAAGCTCAGGCCAGGGTCACTGAAAGGTTTGTGCACACTTTTGGCAAATCTCGTAAGTGTTTTGGGCACTGGGGGTTGAGGGTGGGAATTTATGTTTTCATGTGGCAACTAGGTGAAATGTCGTAGATGCACAGATTGTAAAGACAGAAGGGACTACTGTGATCATCTAGTCTGACTTCCTGTATAACACAGAACTTCCCTGAATTAACTTCTGTTTGAACTGGAGCATATCATTTACAAAAAATCCAGATTTCCATGGTTTGGGCTGAGTTTCACATTGGGGTTGAACCTGGCACCTCAAGGAAGAACTCAAAGGTGTGAATCTATGTAGACTAAAACAACAACAACAAAAGCATTCGCATGAATCTTCTGCAAAGTGAAACTGCAAAACTTTGCCCAGTTCTAAATACTGACACCACTTTCCACGACACATGGTCTTTTGGCAATTAACTTCCTAATGTGGCCAGTAGGATAATGGAGATTTTTCAGTACATATGTCTCAAGCTTTACAGAGGGTTTTAAAGTCTTAGTAAATAAATACAAAGTCAGGTCTCAGTAGTCTGGCTGTATTTTTCCTTTACCGTTTTATTTCCTCACAACACCGGTTATCATTTCATTTCTTAGGCTATAGAGGAATAAGAATATAGCATGCATCAATGTCTTGCCTACGACTAGAGAATGAAGTTAATATACAGATTTCCACAAGCACCTCAAAGAAAAAAAGTACACACATACTTAGGAGAGGCTAGGTACAAATATCTGCCAAAAATTTATAACATTTTCAAAGTATTTACTAAAATAATGCACAAAGATACATTCACAGAGTAAAAGGCCTGACCTAATTCTAGTAGGTGCTGAGAGCCCTCAGTTGTGTTGATCTCAGGAGGAGCGGAAGGTGCTCAGCACCAGCAAAATTAGGTTGTGTGTTTCCCAGACAAAAGTGCTTTTGGATCAGCCTTTTCACTGTGCTGGGGCCTTCTAAAGGAATTGACGCTACTGAGAACCTTCCATGAGGTGCTCAGACTGCTGCAGCAGCAGGTGTTTCACTGAGCAGATGGAGGATGATACCCTAAAACAGTGTATTTCGAACCAGATTTTCACAGGCATTCACGTGCCTACAGGTTCAGAGAGGTGCCTCGTGGGATTTAGAAAAGGACTTAAATCAATTACTTGCCTAACACCCATTGAGTTCAATGGGAGTTAGGTGCCTAACTGGCTTAGGTGATTTTGAAAATCCCACAAGGTGCCCATCTGAATCTTCAGGCACCTAAATACCTTTGAAAATCTGGCCCATGGGGAATTCATTGATTCCTCTGTGCATCCTTGCCTAACTAACTCTCATTGTCATCATCCTGTTGGAAATTAAATGCACAACAACTCTCCATTACAAAACAAGCTTTAAATAGGCCAGTGTTGGGAGATCCCCATAAAACATCAAGTGTTTCAATGGCCTGAAATAAAATACAAGCAATATACTTGATCTTTGAGCACTCTGACAAACTATTTTTGGGTGACAGCCTTTAATAACATCTCCTTAAAATCAATAAAATATATTTATAGCAAAATACTGTACTCCAACTAACAATCTGTGAGGTGGTACATATACTTCACAGATTATAAACTGATGTACTGTAATAGCTGCAAGATTTTTTAACAGCTGTCTCTCTCATGCTGTGCGGCCTGCATGAATTTAGATCCAGATATGGCATTCAAAACGTGGGATGGTCCTGCAATTTTCAGGATGGATGGTAATCTTAGAACAGTTCCTTCCCTAAAACCAAGAAGGGAGGAAGCGGCGACAATGACAATGACAAAGGAAAAGATTTTCCTTGCTACAAAGTGGAAGATATATTACACAGAGGTGCTCAGATATTATGGTGATGGGTGTGGTTTTAGAACCCTGATAGTTGGTAAAGAGGCAGATGACACACACGTACCCATATTCTGATTTTGCAACTGTACATTTGGAGACAGTGGGAGACAGGCAGGTGCTGGAGCAATAGATATACAGTAAACTCTTACCTACAACTTTAAAAATACATCCCAAAATTAGAACTTTCCTTATTCTCCTAGGGCCAAATCCTGGTCACCTGGAGGAAGTACCATGAGGTGCCAAGGGGACAGTCCTAGCCTGGGGGGTACAATTCAGGGGTTATGAGGATAGCATCGTCTTCCTGCAATCTGCAGGCAGCGTCTGAAGTCCCTTCACAAGATGGCCACAGCTGCTACTACTACAGTCTTGCTGCTTCAGTCTGTTAACTATAGCAGAAGCAGTGACTAGCTTTCTCACGCTAACCCCCCAACAAAACACTTGGCACCATATGAAGCTGTAGCTCAGTGGGTCTGCTCAGTTTATGGACCCAGTGACATAAACTCACCACAACCACCACCATGGACTTCAGTGGAGAAAACCAGCTCAGAGGTTGGCTGCCCAGTGCAGAGGAAGCTGCAGAGTCCTCTTGCACAGTCTGCCCACCCCGCACCAGCAGAATTATGGCTATTTGGTGGCACTTTGTGACTATTCTGCTTTCATCCCTCCCTCTTCAACTAGTGGTGAAGGGCAAAGCTTGGCCTTTTATTCAGAAGTGGTGCAGTTTGCGTATCCTTACAAATAATTCAGGAATGAAAGGTTTGAGCAACCTTAATCTATATGCTATTTTCTTGGCTTTCTAGACACAGTTGAGTTGGCTCATCTAGTTATTGGATATAGGAACTGCCTCTTAGTGAAGCGCTTGATTTGCATAACATGTCTGCTTCTTTGGAAGCATAGACTTCGTCCCAAACACGTAACAAGATTCTGTGCTATTTTCCATTAATTTGAAAGGGAAAAGTCCAGCTTCATTTCTTTTATTTTATTTCATTCTTTATCAGCTATATTGTTATAACAGCGATGAAGTTACCAGATCTCATTTTCAGGATTTTAAATTCTGAGTTTCTATTGCAATCTGTAAGATCATTCTCCAAGTTCACCCTTGGAGTGAAGTATTTATTTAACATATCTGTCTGAATGTTTGAATGAGAATAAAAACATACTGTATATGTATTTATAGCCTCAGGGGTTGCAATGTCTCACATAATAATAATAAAAATACTCTATCAGTTTGCATTTAGAACACTTTCCACGGGGATCTCAAAGTTCTTTATAAACATTAGTGAATAAAACTTCACGACACTCCTGTGAAGGAAGAAAGCTCACCATTTTGCAGATGGGAAAACTGAGGCAGAGAGCAGTCAAATGACGTACACAACGTCACATGGTAGGCCAACTATATAGCTAGGAATAGAATTTGGGCCAAGATTCTTAAAAAAAAAATAGAAGTTTAACATTAAGCTTTTATATTCAAAATTAGACATCTAAATAAATAGTCTGATTTTCAAAAGTGCTGAGCACCCAAAAGCTGTCAATGAAAAGCTGTCCAAGGACAAAATGTGACAGAGTACTATTTTTCCATCCTAGAGTTGGCTGCATTTCAGTGGTGAATGAAATAATTCCTGGAATAACTCATATATTTATGAGGTTTACAAAACACATTAGGACCATTTGGAATGAAAGGCATTATGGTTGTGAGATTCAAAGGAGCCTAAAGGATTTAAGTGCACAAATCCCACTGAGGTTCAATAGGAGATGGGTACCAGAATCCCTTAGGCTCCGTTGAAATTCCCAGCCTATATCAATGTAAGATATATATGCATACAAATAAAAATTGGGAATTAATCATAATTTTATACGTTTAAAACGTGATGTACATATTTTTCACCTATTTTTATCTATCCTTTTTATTATGTAATATTAATCAAAATCTTTACAGTAAAGTAATCAGACAAACATAGTGACCAAAGAGAACCAATAATAAAACAAAAATCCTAAAAATAAATATTAAAAGAGGCGAGAAACTGGCTTGTATGCTAGTTTAAACCAGCTAAGGATCTGGACTCAATATACTTTGTATTTCAAACCTACGCATAATTACTGCTGCATAAATAACAAATGTAAAAGTTCAACCAAACAGACTCAGAGAAAAATCAGTGAATAAAGTTCTCCATCCCCATAGACATTAGTGTACTTTTATCATGACAAACAGGCGATCACAGTATAATGGGATTTTACTGAAGTTTATTACTGCACTGTTTATAATAACATTGCATCCAGCCTGCCTTGTTGGTACTTTTGCATTACAGGGTAACAGTTCTGAGGTGGCAGCAAACAGCTTCCTTGCTTGTGTCAGGAGAAATAAAA
>ML675613.1:57859171-58025847 GCA_007922155.1 Mesoclemmys tuberculata | reverse complement strand
GTAGTAAACATTGTATTTGGTAAGAAGTGTTTGCAGAATTGGGCTCTGAACTACTTCGCTTTGTCCATTCAAGTTTTAGAGCAGTTCTTTTCAAAAGCTTTTCAGAATAGTATAAAGGCAACAGAATCCAGTCAAGAACGCTTGTGTTTTTTGCCAAATCTTTTGTTTTGTTTTTGAACAGCAACAATTTGCTAGCAGATATTATCCATTATATTATATGTGGATCAGTTTTATAGTATAGTAGGGCAAGCATGCAATACTTCCAACCCCAAGTATTCAATAATCGTGAATCAACCCTTTGATCCTTCAAATTCATGAGACTGACTTAAAAACTGTAACTTAAAAAAAAAAGTAATACATTTTGGTTTCTCTTTATTTGCCCTCTGGATTTTGAACCTTTCGGATGGGGTCAGATCAAATTTCCAAGTTTTTCTCTGCAACCTTGAGGGCTAAAAACTTACTTCCTTTCAAATGAAAGTTGAGAGTCTCAAGTAAACACCAAGAACTGGGAAGCGCCTTCAGAAAAACATGAAATATCATGAGACATGTGACTAAAATCAGGAGATTGGGAACACTGTATTAAATTAAAAATACTGTGAATTTTAGGAAACTAACTGGCTTTGCCCCATTTTTTTTCTTTACATATTTTAAACTTGTGAGAATCCACCACAGGATTTTATTTGGATTTATGTTTATAAATTGTCCTGAAATTTAGAGAAACTAGAATACCTCACTCTTCCTTTCTTTTCCACATGTACTGCAGTGAGATCCTCTTACTCCTAACTCAAATGCTTTGGCCCTTATCTGAAATAAATTCCCTTTGAAGTCAATAGGAGTTGTTCACATGTAAAAAGCAGGATGCAGCCCTAATTAGTGAGAAGTAAAAAATGGCAAATGAAGAGGTTCTGCAGAATCAATACGACTATCTGTGTGGGAAGCAAACCTGTAGAGATAAGTACAGGGTAGACCTATTCTCTGACAAAAAGCTACAATGTAGAGTCTATATAGTACACTCAAAACCACACATGCATTTTCCAAATGTTTTTAGCTTTATTTACCAAGTCCCCCATTCTAAATGCCATGCAGACAGACTTATGCACCTGTGAGGTGCTCTGCAAGATCAGAGCCTATATTGCCAACTATTTGTAAATAAGAATACAATTCAGAATACACATCCTTTTCAAATGCAACTTTAAAATATCCTATGTCCTTATGCATATGCTCTATGAAGAGAGCTGACAGAGCAAAGGATTGGATTTCCCACTCTCCATTGATTATTTATTATAGCTCATTTGCTTGCACTTAATATCTGTTGTCTGTGTTTAGGCATTTGGGAACAAGAGATGGGTTGTACTGCCCAACTTGGATCCATATTCTGAACTTCACATAGCTTAGGAACACTTGGATTTAGCATTTCGTTTGGACTCTCCTCAAATGTAAACAACAACATCGCAGATAATTCCTAAACTATCCATCAACATACTCAAGCTATATTTTCCTCTAACCCTTCCCCTCTCCCCAAATATCTGCACGTGACTAGAAATTTTTAGCAGATTTTGACTATAGGCATCAACTCTTTAACTCACTGCGTAAGTCAGTGGACGTGCCCATGTTGTCTTTCTAAACATATACTATGAAAGTGGCCCAACAGAGACAACAGGGCTTCTGACACTTGTCTTTATTGCCCAGTCATAAATTCATAAAGGGATGTATACTGCAAGCAATTGGCAAGTTTGCTGGATAAACATCAACACCAATTTAATGACTTGTGTACACATTGTAAACCAGAGAATCTTTATACAAAGAAATCAGATAAATCAAACATGAGCTGAGGATTAGAGGAAAGCAATTAAAGCTTTAAGGTGAGGTTGCTGTGGGAGGGCCTCGTATCACATTAGAGCACATAATAGAAAATGTGTTAACATGGACGAAAGTATGTGCAATTAAATTAATTAGTAATATAAAACATATAAAGCAACATCTCCATAGATAGATAAGCAGATAACACAAAAGAGATAAATAAGCATTCAGAGATCTCGGGTTCCCTTTTTATTAAGGAAAAATATGAAAAAAGAAATCAAACTTCCTAAAAGACAGAGGCAATAAAAACATGGCTGGAATACATATTTTAAAGCTGATTTGTTTGCCCCAGCCTAGCAACAGAAAAGAAAACGCATAGCCGAACCATAAAAAATCTATCGGAACATAATTCATTTGTTATATAATATTTAAATGTTTCACTGCACACCAATTTAAATCTAGTGCCTTGTAGGCTGGTATGCAATGTCTGAAACTGTACTACTTTCTGAGGATCTGAAAGGAACCTTTCTGTTATTCAAATCTATTACGGTCATCTCCTATTGTCTATCTTACGGTGGGTAAGATAGCTAATGTGATGGGACCAAATTCTCAAATGTGCACTTCAAAATGAGCTGCTGAAGGTTCTCACCATGAAAATACACGTGTAGTATTCTACCAGGATTAAGGCCATTAGAGTCTATATCCTGCAATGTACAGAACAACTAGAGGCAGTGCTGAAAGCTTCACAAGTGTCACATAAAGCAAGATTCCATGTTAGCATCACATGAAGAGCTAGGTCAAGAGGTCCACATGCAGCAGAAGTAATTTAAGGAAATACCTGGGTAATTTCAGCAAGCCAGCTGTGCCCCCCTAGTGAGACCTCCTTGATCATCCCCATTCTCTCCCCTCACTCACGTTTCTACCATTGTCCCCAAAGAACATATTCCAGTTCTGAATTGGAATAAGTCCTTCCAGTAGCTGGTGGAGGGTTTCCAGGACTTTGGTGGATCTGATGTGAGAAAATCTGATTGTACCGGAAATGGGTCTACTACTTCTCTCACTTGGCTTCTTCCCTGACCACTTCCTTCCTGAGTATCTGCAGCTTCAAAGGAGAGAATATAGCAGTAGTTTTGCCTGTCTTCTATAGTCCCATTGATAACACACATAAGATCTGTCTCATTTCAGGTTTATCTGTGCTGTGATAGGGGTATCTCAGGTTTAGGCCTGTGGTATTCAGTATATATAACAAAAGTCCCAAGTACTCAGCACTAATTGTATTTGTATGTCTGAAACAAAGATAATTGTACAAGGTCACAAACATTTTGTTATCCACTCTAACTTATAACTCTTGTTACCCAGAAAAATGTTCTCTTTGTTTTGGCAATAGTAGGCTTCCATTTATTCATCTCCAAAGTGATACGATTCTAGAATTTAGCCATCATAATACAAAATGATGTTAAGTCCTCCTTAAGAATACAATATACACAATTTATGTAAGAAGGGGGAAAATGTAAAGGTAAGTATTCTCATTAGGTCAATAATCAATGCTTCTTTAACAGACTAAGCAATGTGCATCATTACTTTTAATGTAAATCCTTAGGGGACTAAACATTCTGCTTAAATTAGATTTTTCATGTAACTGGGGCAGAAAAGTGATGGAACGTGGCTCTCTTGTTTACATGTATGTGAAGCTAGTAGTCACCCACTTGAATTTTTCACTGTACAAAGGGATATTTGGTCAGGGTGTAAGAGGAAGAGGGAGGTTAGGGCATGTCTGGAGAGAAGGGCATGAGATTTTTCCTGAATGAGCAAACAATGCTGACCCTAGAGTGTAAGGCTTAGAAATATTTTGAGACAGTTAGGTATACAAATTAAAGCGGCCTCCAGGCCACTTTAAGTTGTGTGACTGGGTGATTTGCTACCAGAATGTAACTGCCAAAGTCTCATTAACTTTGGCAACACCACAGAAGTAATCTTTCCCCACAGGCAAACTGGTCACTAACAATCTCTGCAATATATTAAACCTTTAAGGCATTTCTACCAATATCAGATGTGCTTCCTAGGTCAGATTCTAATCTCATGAACACTGTTGTTAATCTGGAGTAACTCCATTGATTTGAATAGAATTATTCTGGTCCACTGTAATTCAGAGTAAAATCTGGCCTTTATCTCCTCCCTACACCACATTCTTTGTCTTTTATGAACAAAGTTTAATAAAATTAGCACTTTCAGTTTATCATAGGAAATGCTGTTAGCACTGCTCAGGCTTACGATTTCCAGTGCTTCCCATTATGATACTTTTTTTTTTCTAGGTGCTTATAACTTTAACAACTCAGGAGGAAATTTACAGCCCAAGGCTGAATTTTTTTTTTGAAATTTTCAGCAAAAATTTCAGTAGTTTCTGAGAATAACAGAGAACAATGTTATTTTGCTTCTGTTAAAAAATTGTTTCAACAGTTTCGTGGAGAAGCACTAACACCTCAATGCTCTGAAGCAGAGGTTTACAATATGGCAGGGTAGTAGCCTTGATACCTTTTGTCATCCTGATGAAAATCTGCCCAAATTTGGCCAAATAAGTCTTTGAAAAAGGCACACACTTAGGCTACGTCTATATTGACGGTGGCAGATTTGCCGCCGTCAGGCCGATCCAGAAATCGACCTAGTAAAACCACATCTGAAAGTGGCATAGTGCTGTGTTGAGGGGAACGCTGTTCCCGTTTGGTGCAGCACAGTGTGGATGGCGCGCAGAATGGAAGCAGCAAAGTCAACAAGAGTTACGCAAGTTTTTTACGTTGCTTGCATATCTCCCATCAACTGCTGCCAAATCTCGGAAGTAAGTATAGACCAGGCCTATGAGTACACTTGTTAGAGTTTGGCAGCTGAATTCTCCAAAGATTCTGTCTGTGCTAAACATGCTCCAGTCCCTAAGTGCTAACCAGACTGTGTATGAATCATCTCCACAGAATAACAGCGCATGCTCCATTGAAGGATGATCAGAACTTTCTCTGCAATTGCTCCTCCTTGTTGCTATGGGCCAATGTGTGACTGGGCACAGAAACTGAGAGCAGAGAGAGTGTCTCCCCTGTGTTCTCAATATTCTTCCTTCTGGTGCCCCAGCAGCATGAAGGAGAAATCTGCATGACCTGAATGCAGAGGGGACCCAGAGCTGGACGTGGAGAGAGCAGAGGTCAAAAATTTAAAAACAGCTTTCATTTTTGCTTCAAAAATGAGTCTCAAGCCTCTATCCTTGCAAAGAACGTTCAAAATTTAAGTCAATGCAAACCGATTGTTAGAGCTGATAGGGACAAGTAGCTTCTACAGTAGAAGATGTGGGTAAACATAAAGATTCCTCTGGTAGGTATTTCTCATGTAATATTAGTCTTTTAGGTTTGGGATACATCACAAAGAATTACAGGGGTTGCTTTGCAAAAGCACAACTGCCAGTTAGGCACTATCTTGCATTGAAAGTCAATGGGAATGAGGCACATAGCTGCCATGTGTGCCTTTGAAAAGCTTCCTTGTCTCTAACTCTTTCCTATGTCCTTAAGCCAGCCTGGTACATGGTGACATGATAAAAATAGTCATGTATCAGTTAAACTTGAGGGAGAGGGTGGCAAAAAATATTTTAGAGGCCCATCCAATAATGCAAAGGCTGATCTGAATTAGAATACAAGAGTTCTTGGTTTCCAGTTGCAAGCTCAGACTACCAGACCACTTTTCCTCCTCTGTTTAAAACAAGATTGGGGCCAGTGTATGGAAAATCCATTCTTAGTTCCAAATTTCTGTATCCCCTTAATAATATATCTTGGGATGCTCGAGGAATACTGGACCATGATCCAGACCATTATCTTTTGTTATCAGAGAGCAATCGGCTATGTTTAGTGATCTTATTTTATTTTTTTCTTTTACACACTGAAAGTGGTTTACTTGTATTTGAGGATCTGTATGATCCTTGTTCCATCAAAGCATACAGCAGCACTTATGGCAGATGATATGCAGGCAGCAAAATTTTGGTCTTCCACAATGGCACCATCAGCATGAGTAGAGCTGACCAGAGGATGGCAAATCCGTTTCACAGAGATTTGTTTTCGTTCCACATTTAAATGAAAACAAACTTGTGAATGTTTTCATCAGAACAGAATTGTGTCGAAATACCCATTTTGTAATCAAAAACCTGAGATTACTAATTGGCAAATAAGTATCAAAATGTCAGTGTGTGTGCCCTGGTGACCTGGGAAGCGCAGGACCTAGTTTCAAATCCCTGCTCTGCTTGATGTAAAGCAGAGGTTTTTTAAATCCCAGATCACTCTGAATCAGACAGAGTAGGGATTAGAACCTGAATTTCCCTAGCCACTAGGCTACAGAGTATGAGAAAGTCTCTCTCTTGGTCTCACTCTCTCTCAAAATGTTTTGGCATCAACAAAATGAAATTTCATCAGAAATATTCCAACCAGCTCTAAGCACGAGTAGTCTTTCTTGATGAAATTCTCATGTCCATCACTATAAAACCAGCCAGTTCCTAGATACTACATACAAGATGGAGATGGCCTTTTGGTTGTTTTATAATTCTGTAAAATGCATTCAGATTTTATTAAGATTTGCAAAGTTCCTTTCTGGGGATCAAGTGGAGATGCCTGTGATCATACGAAAAATCTGCATTCATGTGCAAGGTATGTCAGATTTTGCCCAGATACTACAAATACAGTACACAAATATTCTGAAGATTTTCAGCACGGGGGAAATGGGGAGGTTGGGTTGGCTGCAATCAGCCTAGCCAAATCATCATCTATCCTATTGCAGTAAAGATGAATGCATAAAAAAGGTGCACTTAAAGGGGGGATGAGGAGGAAGGCAGATGAAACTGGCCAAGTCTTTAGTAAGAAGAGAAAAAGGCCAAACATATCACCACAAACCAAATTTACCTTAAAGATATGGGGCTTAATTTCCACCTGGTATAATTCAGTTTAGTGCCATTGATCTGACCTATGTACTCCTTCCTACACATATCATGAGCTACATTGTGCCTAGCCCTACCTATGTGAGAGAAAGGAAGGACACAATATGCAGATACCTCTCCTGCCCCCTTTTATAGGGACCACTCACAATCTCATTACTTGAGTGCAAGGATGAGATAATCTAGCACTAAAAGCAGAGCTGGAAACCTCATAGGGCGGAGGAATGGAGGGAACCACAGCCCTACTCCTGCCACACCAGTTAGCAGAGTTGGAGCGCTTTGAGGGGAGTGAGTACTGCCCCTTGATAAAAGGATGTAGCAGTTGTAACCACTGTGTGAGTTCCCCCATGCTCCCAGAGGCTCCGTACATGTCTCCTGTCCCTGTCCCAGTCCTGTCTCTTCCTACCTCTGGCTCTTTGTCCCAGGCCTGTTCTCCTTGCCTACCAAGTCCCAGTCTCCTCGCCCAGCCAGTCACAGTTCTCCCCCCCCAGCTCCTTTTCTGATCTGTCTCTCCACCCCCACAATAGCTCCCAGTCCTAGTCTCCTTCTCTGGGCTCCTCGCCCAATCTCAGTCACATCCTCCATCCCCTCTCCTGATTCTTGTCTCAGTCTCCTTCCTTCTGGGCTCCTGTCCCTGTTGCAGCCCATTATGTCCCTGCACCACGGGTCCTGATCAGCTTTCTGCTGGCCAATGGGCTCCCAGCTGCCCTCCCGCCGCCTGGCCTCCCTCACTACTGTCCAGTCTCAGGAACCGCAGCCCAGGCCTATCAGCACAGTCCCAGTCTCACCAGACTCCCTGTCCTACTCCACTCCTTACCCTGCCCCCACTTCAGGCGTTTGTCCCCCTGCTCGGTGCCAGCAGGGAAATCCCAGAGGACACAGGAGAGACAGGTCCCTGCTCTTCGTTCTGATGCCCAGCCCCACCCTGCCTACAGCAGCTGGAACAAGCCATTTCCAGGCAAGTCCAGCGTTGCTTCTGTAGCCCTGGAGATGCTCAGTTGCTCTATGGGCGTGACAAACGTGTAGGCTGGTGCAGCACAGGCAGTCACTGCGTGGGGATGGTGGATGCCCAGCCCAGTCACACGTAGGAGCTTTGAGGGCTGGAGGGTGGGGTGCACACAGTCTGATCAGCGCTAGGAGGAATAAGCGGCTTGAGCACGCTCAGTGCGGTTTTAATTGCTAAAATCAAAGATGTCTCTACGGAGCGAAACAAGATCATTTTCTCAAGTCACCATAGCTTTTCTCTATTTATTTCATCGTTTCCCCATCACCGTCATTGACAATGTCGGCTCTGGGCACTGGTTTGTTAGTTAAGCTGTGCTCTCTGCTGGAAGACTGGCTCTGCAGTAGTAGAGCAAATGCAAGTTAATGTAACTGGTCAGAACAGTGCAGGTTTTCTTCTACTCGCGGGCTTTTTTCTACCTAGGAGGAACAATAACAGTTACTTGAAAACTCTGGCCAAGTACTTTGCAGCAGATGTATAAAGAAATACATTCCTTGCATTGTATTGAACAGATCACTAAGCAGCATTAATTGAAGCTCCATTCCTGCAGTCCCACAAGAGAGAGGTTTCTGCATAGCTGTGTGTTGTCTGCCAAGGGGGAAGTGACAAAGGGAAAGGCCAAAAGAGCAGCATGGGGGGGCTTTGCAAAGTTATGGGTTTGCTTCCCTGCAGATCCTGAGAACCTGGAGAGTTAGAAGGCCACATCCTCAACTTTCATTGCAACTGCCCTGTCCTTGGTATGAAAGGGGAAGATCTGAAGGCAACTCCACAGGCTTATCTTATGGTTTACCTCTGTTAGGTTTCTGGCTCCTCTATATCCCTCCTGCACACGGTAGCATCCTGTGGGTCTCTCTCGCCTGGAGGCCAAGCCTGCATTTGCACCCCCCCACCTCACATGCAGGGCAGAAGGGGTCCCGGCGCCATACCCCAGCTGCTCTGGGGGGGGGGTCTGTACCTCTGGGGGCGAAGGTTCATAAGGGCTGGGGGGGGCACTGTCGCTAACCCCCTCTCCCTGCACTTACCCGCCACACGGCACCCTCCTCTCTCGCTCCAGCCCCGCAGCCTGGAGCTGGCTCAGATGGGTCGGCCTCACCTCCCAGCCTGAGGGGGGTGCCGGATCAGCCCTTTGCAACGCACAGGGGGCAGCACCCCACATCCCCGGCATGTCATGAAGTGCCGGCCCAGTGCACCCTCAGGCCGGTGCCCGGGGGCCTGGTCTCCCTCTGTCCCCTTCTCAGTATGCCACTGCTTGCCCATATTTCTCTGGGAAGCATCAAGATGGCCAAAAGGTGTGCAAATTATCACTACTTGGGGGCCTGTGAAAATGTCACTGCAGCTTTTCATAGTGCATGTTGAGTTTTGAGCTGAGTTCGGATTGGCTGGATTATATTGCATGGTTGAAGTCATGTAGTCTATTTCTTTCTGCCTTTATTGGCTGAGCTTTTATCACGTGTTCAGGTGAAGCCATTTTGACTTACGTTCTTCGTGGAAGAACGTGTAGTCTCTGGCCTTATGGGCCTTATGAAAAGTCCTTTGGAATTTAATAGAGGTTCTTATAGAGATGTATTAATGTCCATAGGGTCAATCTGTGGAAGGTAACTTGGGCAAGGAGAATGGGGGATACCAGTGCAGTAGCAGTCACATGCAGTAAGATGTGCATGAGTTTCAGATGTGTAAATTGCATAAGCTGATAAAGGAGAGGTTAATCAGATCTTTTTTGCTCTGGTTTTGTAGCTTCAAATGACAGGGTCAATGTGTGTGATGGTGGGTTTGTCCATCTTCAATACTTCATTACATCACAAGCTTCTTTTTTTCAATAATTCAGTAAGAAAACAAGCCACTTCCACTTCTTAAAATTTGAACAATTTTTTTTTTAAAAAAGGTTAACGTGTTTCTATACAAAACAAATAAGCAGAACTCTACAATTTCATGGAATGGGGAAATTTAACGGTGCAAAATTACCAGAAATAGAATAGCGGAAGTTTTCACAAAAGTTTTCTTAGGGGAAAAAATAACTTTCACATAGCTCTAGTACTAAAAAAAAAGTCCAACAGCAAAAAAAAAAACCAACAAAAAACCCCCAAAATAAAACATCCTACAGGTTTAAATACAGTGTAGAGGGCATCCAGAGGAATTTTACCCGAGTAACATAAATGCAGCATTCATTCACAGGTTTGGCACAATTTGGTTAATCTTTTCACAGATTTCACACCCCAAAAATTTTGCTTTTGGTGAAATGTATGTTTTTATATGGAAAACATTCAAAAATCAGATTTTTTTTAAAATGATGCCTCTTTAATTCAAATCCGAGCCCCTTTTTGCTTAGAAACTCTCTTGCAGTGACATTTTGTGATAAAACCTGTCTGCTCATTTGCAGCAGGGTAGGATTCCAGACACAGCAGAACTGATACAGTTCGCCTGTGCAGGAAGGGTTTGTAAAGCCCATGCAGGGATATGCACCATCTCCATGCTGCGGAGCTTAAAAGTTAAGCTTACTTACGTACATACATGTACACACGTGCTTTGCTGAACTGGGGAAGGCTTGGTAGTTTGCAGGACTGAAACCTTAGCATGCATTACAGCAGAGTAGGATTTAATGACTTGGTACCAGCCTGTGCCCTCCTTTGCAACTCCAACTGTCACAGGAGGAGCGATGGGAGTGGAGGAGGATAATTCATGCCCCATTGAAGTAAGTATGGAAAAGATGACATCAGAAACAAAGAAGGGAAAATCTAGTGTTCAGAAGTCATTTTTCCAAAAAGCACTGACATTAGAATAACATTCTAACAAATATAAGCTCATCCAGCCTCCCAAATCTGAATACTACTGAGCTCTGAAGGGTTCTGAATCCTGATATGTTATGAATTATGAATTATTATTATTTATTCTTTGATACATACCTTGGGCTCTGGCTCCAAATGTTGTGGTTTGAGCCTGTCCCAACTTCCTAAACAGGTTTTAAATATTGTTTTGTTTTAAAAACCTGTAGGAAAACTCATAAAATGTTGACTGTTAAATCCAAAGCTGCTTTTAAGAGTGGAGTATGTTAGTTTGTACAATTGCTCCATCAAATATCTGCATGGGAAGCTCTGTTTTTTTTAGTATGTTGGGGAAAAAAATACAATAGTAAAACAGAATGATACAAAGAGAGGCCAAGGTCTGAGGTCCCTGTAAAATTCAATAGCAAATAAAAATAAATCCTATTGTTTTCCATGAGCCCATGATCAGGCTGTGAACGAGCATGGAGGCTGGACTACACTCTCAGGCCTAAAGGTGGTCCCTCCAGGTCAGGGTTGTGGTACTTTGGCAGGGTATTGTAGGAAACATGTATTGCCACTGCTGAAGCTGTAAAGGTTCTGCTGATTGGGGATTTCTGTTTCCAGGAGCGGCAACCTGGCAACTTTCACAAGCATGAAAAAAATCAGACACAAAAGTTAAACAAAAACAGAGTCTAGGAAAATACTCCAATGTAGAGACTATATTTAAAGAGTAATTTGGAACTGAACTTCTGTGATGTTTCCTGTATTTTTGAACACTTTTTTTCCATTCAATACATTAAAGGGATGCGATCAAGGCTAGAAGGTCTAAAATTAGCCCTGCCAGCTGTGTTTTGGTTTGTAAGTATTCACAGGTCATGTTGTCCCGATGCTCTGCCTGTCTGATCCATTCTTCTGAGCAAGCGGAATATTGAAATGTACAGGAAATCTGATTTCTCTTATCCATTCCAATGCTCTCACTTCTCACAAGAATGGATCAGACAGGTAAAGAGGGAGGACGATATGCAGGCAAATGCCTGTGATTGTGGAAATGCCTTGGGTTCTGAATTTGTTATTTTAAGGTTGCCTAGATGAATATTTGGAATCACATCTAACTTCAGTTCTCATTTTGGGGAGAGGAAAGATTTTAAAAGCTCAGGATGGATATGTAGAATAATGGAAATATTAAGATACGTTTCATTTTTGGACTATCATCTTGAATGTATCCCTGAGCATTGATAAAAGTGGAAAGCAACTTAATCTAGTTAGTTTTTACAATGTCCTCTGACAACATCTAAACCTTCCATAATCCTACCAAACTAGATTGAATTTTTAGAGTCTGAAATTATCCATTAAAATGACAATTTTCCACATAATAACTCAGTTAATTACTAAAAACCAGCACTGTGCATTTAACAATTTTACTATAAACTTAGTATTAAAACTTTGTGAGCCAATTTTTCTAAGTGACATTCATCAAGCTTCTAATTTTGCATGGCCAAAAACTAATGTGCTTTCGCATGTCAAGCAGTTACACACCTAACTACATAGTTTGCATGTGTTCATCCTTTTTGCATGTACAAATCAGACCTTTGAGTTGGACTGCCCCAAAATTAGGTGGCTCAAATTGGAGGCAGCTTTGGACAGTTTTGCCCTATAAACCCTCCAGATGAGCTCTGCTTTTGTAAGTACATAACAATCATCCAAATGAGTCACTCAACTAGACTTGGAGTGTTATTGCCCTATAATTAGGGGGTGAAGAAAAATCTGGTAATTTTCAAAATAATAATTGAAAACGTATGTGTTGATGTTTTAGAAAAAGCTATACTTAGTAGTGAGAAGTGCAGCAAAATCTGCGCAACCAGATATGGATTTCGAACAAGTGCGAGCCTCTCTCAAGAAAAGTTAACATTTCTTCAATAAATTCAGCATTTTGATTTCAGAATAATGGCCCAAAGTAACCACCTCCACAAGCAGCAGCTCAGGAGAAGAACTGTCCATCGGGATCCCTGCACAGTTATCTCCCCGCATAGAATGCTAATATGGAGTAGGGTTGCTAATTTTGGTTGGATGTGTTCCTAGGGGTTTCATCACATGATATAATCTTTAATTAAAGATTAATCTTTAATTCCTGGAGGCTCCAGGACAATCCTAGAGGGTTGGCAACCTCTGGGGGCAAGGACTTGCAACCAACAAGAAAGATCACAGAGCCCACTTGTTAACCTAGTGGATCCTGGGCCATTCATACTGAGCCACTGTGGCTTCATGCCAGCTTTAGCCCCTGGCCTCTCAATAGTTCTCGAGAAACACAGCTGAATTGGGGCTGCATGAACGGAACTTCTTTCTGACAGTGGCTGGCCCCATAGTTGGAAGCTTCTTAAAAGAAGCTAATACAGACCCTGGATGTATTAGTTTTTTGATTAAGTTCTGCTGGGCATGATGGGGGACAATACGCACCCTCTAGGCCACTCAGTCTCCATTCCCACCCCTAGTGCAGAGCTTGCACCATGCCTTCAGGGTCCCGTCCTCATGGAAGAGGGGAGAGCTACACCTGAAGGAGTGGATCGAGGGGAAAAATCTGGGCTAAACTTGCTAGGAAACAAGCAAAAGGCACACGGGGAAGTCATACAGACATGAAGACCTTTTCAAACAGACATTAAAAACTTCAGTTGTTAATTTCTTTTCCTACCCCTGCCTCCACTTTAAAAAAATCAAAATCAAGGCAAAAGTCAATTCAAGTTGCTAGGGAAGTTTACAATGAGTTTACAAAACTGCATATCACATTACTCCCCAGCATTGCATAACACAGCATACATTCTAGAAAAAAAGCACTTAAAAAAAAAATCTGTCCATTTTAAATGTGACAGTATACATTCCCAAGATTTTACCCCCAGAGATACACCATATTTGTCTATGTTTTGCAAAGCAAATGGGAGGGGAATCCTATAAACATATTCAGGAATTCCTTGCCTTTTTTCTCATATTATAAAGTGCTCTCCTGAGTTATTGAGGGCTGTGTAGATCATCTGGTGGGAGGAGCTCCGGGGGAAGAAAACTGCTAGATGCTGCACATTCTCTCATCAGTGTGGGTTGGGGAAAGCGGGGAGGCTGTATTATAGTTTCTAACTAATTTATGCAGGATTCCCCCTGGCACCACATGACCATTGCTCCAGCCCACTGTGTCTCAGTCTGTGTCTGCCCTTTGCCCTACATGCACTGCTCTCCAGAAATGTGTGGAGGAGAAGGTGGTCAGTGTCTATGAGATGTCTGAGGCACCATTGCAGCCACAGGTGGGGAGATCCACATGAGAAGGGCAGTGAATGTGTAGAGATTTAGGGGGGGATGATCTGGGGCTGAGTGATTAAAAGGCACTACAATTTGCACTTGTGCAACTCTTGTTATCTTCCAATCACTAAGCGATAGCATTTTATAACCCTGGAAAGGCATAGGCAGGATAGACCTCAAACATACAGGATAAAGTGTAGATAAATGAAGCCTACGGAGTCCAGTTTTTATCTGTTACATAAACTAGGCAATGCAGGGGGTATGTTTGTAAGGGACTGGTTGTAAATTAGCCCCAACTGTTTTGCTTGGAGGTTTAAATACCACAGTGGTACCATTGAAGCAGCAAGTTGAGTTTTAATTACAGCATGAGGATGCAAAATTACTATGTTGCCTTAATAAGTCATCATATTGCCCTGAGATGTACTGAGGTAGCATCTCAACACACAATCCCAATGGCCACTGATCAGCCACTCGAGTGACCTGACTGGCCGAATAAAGCAGCTTTACAAAATTAAAAAAGCAAGCAGGTGCATGGTCAGCAGAGTCTTTGTGAAGGTTTGCTGTGATCATAAGTGACTCTTTTAAAATGATCAGATCAATAATTTGAGACTTTTTAAAGAACAATTCATACTTTTCATGCCAAATGTAAAAATATGGTATTAATATAAAGTAGCAGTGGTTAAACAAGGTCTAGCTTTTTGTCATCCACAGATGAACTTGCCAGTCACTGACAGATCACCTAACTAGAGGGGTTTTTTAAAATCTTATTTCAGCTATTCATTTGTTAGCATGATTTTTATGTGAATATATATATATATACATGCATTAACACACTAATGTTTGTACTTAATGTGTGTATATATACATACACATGTACAGCACATAGTGTAGTGTGTTTACATAAATGTGTGCATGCTATCTATATACACGTATATTTTATCTCTCATACACACACATACAAACACATATGCTCCAGAGCTTTCCTTTTAGTGTTTTTCTTGAATCTTTACATGAATAATATCCAGCATCATGGACCTTGAACACTGATGACTCTGGCTAACGCTTTTATCCTTTGCTTGAAATTACAGGATCAGTCTAGCCAGAATTTATGAGAACCAGACCCCAGACCTCACATAGCTCACATATTAGACCATTAGGCATCTAACTACCTCTGAACAATTTCAATGCATTATCTTGCCTTCTCCCTGGGGCACAAACTTCACTCGTCCATACTTTTAATATATTTTGTCTGCATGAAGCAGATCGAGTTATTACATGCCAGCAGATCACGACTTACAGAAATCTCATTGCTTCACAATGATGCAGCTAATATCTCTCTTCTCCATGCTGAGATAGGGCAGTAAAGAAATGGTCAACAGTGCAATTTTCAATAAATTAGTCGATGTATTCAAGGCAGATTTGCTGTTAACACTTACAGATAATGAAACATTTCCATCTTAATACATACTGGCGTCCACATATGTGTGTGTATTGCTACACAGACATTGGTATTCATATACACAAATAAGAGAGATTGATTTTATTTTAAAACGCTGTTTTTAACACTGGTCACTGCACTTTAGATAAACTAAGTATCACAGCTGATACTTCCTGAGGAGAGGTTTTATATTTATGCCTTTACTAAATAAACATAAACCCAGCATTACTGCCAAGCACTTATTTGCATTATGTATTGTGATTATTATTTTAATTCTGTGATTGAAATTTAGCATAACGTAAGATTCAAAATCAATTGACCTATGAACTCTCCTGAACCTTTTACCTGGATTGCAAGGCCATTACGTTCTTTTCTTTCATTAGCTTTTTGCTGCGGCAAGGCTGAACAGGAAGCAAGGGTGATCCTGTCCCATCCCTTGAGGCCATTCATCAGCTGGCTCAGTTTACAGCAATAAAAAATACTGGCAACATATAACCACTCAGAAACTTATATTTTTCTTATGTATTATTATCATTATTACAATACCAACACTAATCGCACAGGACAATCAGGGAATTACTGCCTTTCTAGAATTTCTTTTCTGCAGAAGCATGTATATTTTTTTCTCCCTTTAAGTACCTGCATTTACAATCCAGTTGACTAATGCAGTGATTTTATTTTGGTATTTAGTGCATGACTTTTTTTTCTATCCTGAATTTGAAAAGTAGTGAGAGTTACACATACTAATTTTGCATGTGCAGTTTAAAACTCTTTGTTAAAAAGCTTGTTTAATTAGAAAGCATGTTTCTCCTTTCCAAAGCAGTTTGGGGACTGGTCCTGCAATGTGCTGAGTGCTTCCAGTGGGTCCTGAGTGCTCTCATCTCCCAGTGAGTTCAGAAGGATGTGAGTATGCTCAGCACCTCAAGAGAGGCATTTCACACCATACTGGATCATACACTTAGCTCCTAACTAAAACAAACTGCATCAAAAGGTCATCAATTGCAGAGACTAAAACAGTTTTGATGAAGTCCAGTCTCCTACCCTGTTGACAAGTGTCTCAATTATTTTCAACAGCTCTTGGTGTCCACATTGGAAGAATGCAGAACAATCATCAGGCTGAGGTAACCACAGGTCCTTCTATGAGAAACTGCAGAACATGCACAATGAACTGCACTTTAAGGAAGCTATTTTTTTTCCACATGAGGTAGGAATAACTAATGAGGTAACCACGTTATCAGCTACATACTTTGACATACCAACAATGCATGAACTAATAATGCCTTCTAACTGCAATACCAGAAGAGATGGCCCCTCAGGAGAATTCCTTCGGTATGCTGTGTGAGCAAAGAGATGAAAACCTGGAACTCTTAAACAGGTCTGGATTGGACTAATTGGATTTTTATATGGGTTATTAGAATTGAACCAAGCAGGTTTGGTTTGCAGGCACTGGCATTTGGTCATTCTTTGCTGGTACACATAGAGATTCAGTTTAGTTTAAAATGCAAACCCCAGTGAAAACCACCATTCTCTCTCTGCCACCCTACCCACACCATCATAAAGTCCTCCAAACTCCTTTTACTTACCAACTCCTGTAGAACTAGGACCACATCCTCCTGGGTACACACACATACATACACTTAGCATTAGCTGTCTTCTGGAAAGGCTAAGACTTGAATGCCCTCATCTTAACACCACGTGCTCCTTCCATAGCTGTTTTTCCCCACAACACCCCTACACACACAATTTTCAGGGGGCTACCAAGTACAGTTACTACTTACTCTAATTCTGAGTAGGGTTTTTAATGCGCCAGCAGGTAGACTGGTCTCCTTCTCAGTAGGACATAAGAAGGAAAGAAACAGTCCCATTCCTACTGCCAGCACCACCACATAATCTTTTGCATAACCACTAAAGCAATCCCTGCTTTTCCTAGCAACTAGCTGAGATGCCTAATATCTATTCTAGCCTCTGGTTTCTAGGAAGGCCTGGCTCTATTTGCCCCTGCTTGGCTTCTGATGCAGTTGCTGGGGACAGGCAATCTCTTGGTCCCTTAAGACCATCCTAATGTTAAGAGGAAATAGCAGCCCTATGTGGCAGCTAGTAGGTTTTGGGAATTATCTACCAGGTGCCCTCTGAAGGAGGTTGTGGAGAGGTCCCTGAGGAAACAATAATTTGCCTCTGATTTAAAAATAATAGTTATAGTATTAGTTCAAATAGTTCAAAATGCTGCAGGAGCATTACTGTGAGATGTACTGCAGGGCTTTCAGTCATTACTGGATAACACTGTAGGCACTTTATAAGGAGGATACTTTATACTCTAAAGAGGTTTAATGATAAAGTGTCTGTAGGATGGTCTGGAAGTCTTAGTTTGAAGCTGCCATCAGCCATGCTTTGCAAACAACATCAGCCCAAGTCTGATGGACTTGAACTGCTCTTCAAAAGGTTTTCTAGGTGAACCCACCAACTGGGCAACTGTTGTGTGTTTCTTCTTTGTTAACAGCTCATTTCACTTAGAAGAATCACTAGACACCATAAAGCAGAAATGTGAATGAGAGAAAGGACGAGAGATGGAGAAAGAATGAGGTCACTGTAAGTTATTTTTTTTCTATATCACTTCCACTCATCTGTCTGTGTTGGGGGCTGACCTGGGACTGTGATGGATAGCAATGTCTAGTTCCCAGATATCTAACCCACACCATAGTGTTTTCCCCCTGAACTGCCACAAAAGATACTATTTTTCGGTTAAGGTTTCTTTCAATCTTGTTGTTGAACGCGAAGTAGCTGAGCCCTGATTCCAGCCTCATACCATTGACTACAATAGAGATCGTCTCCATTTACATCAGTGTTGGATCAGATTCAGGCCCTCACTCTCTCTAACAAGAAAGCACTTGTGTTCAGGACAGTAATCAGCATCCATGGCCCTAGATCTAGACATGAAGGAAACCCTCCATGGTTAGACATGGGATTCAGCTATCTTTGTAGCCTGACCTCCAACTCCTCCAGTCTCAGCAGAGACTTAATTCTCTGCAGAGCCCAGGGTCCTTATGGAGAGAGAGATAGAAACTGGGCTGGCTGGCTGGGGAGAGGAGCGGGGAGGGAAGGGACACATCATCCACTCTCTGATCCTGCGGAGATTCCCTGCAAAACGTAATACTGCCTGCTCCCCTCACACAGAAGCCCAAATCCATTGTACCCAGAAGCATCCCTGGACTTTACTGGGACTCCCCAGAGGTTCATGTCTGTGCTAGCAGATCCTGATGCGCTACACCAGACAGTTTTTAAAAATATAGGATTATGCACCTGGTGGCTTAAGAGGAGCTCTTTAGTCTTACTCTCTCAAAAAGTACATATATAAATCCTTAATTCATAAAAATATAATAGATTGTAAACAAAAGTTCCTCCCTACAGTGTCTAACATCAACATTGTAATCTACAGTTACTGTAGTATTCTGTTTATTTGCACTATGGACCATCATATCTAGATCTGATTTACTGTGTCCATCTGCTCATGGGCCTTGGGATGGGCTTTGTATTGGTTGCCCTCCTGCATCACTGAGGCCCAAGATGGCTGACTCTGTTCCATTTTATGGTGGCACTGAAGTTGCTGAGGTTATTTTTGCTTGTTGATGTAATACAATTCTTCCAGGTCAATTCAAGATTTCATGGCTGCCATGACAACCATGGAAGTGATTTGGGTAGATGTGGATTCATCTAACAGTGGGAAGCATGCTCTAACTCAAGTTGTCTTGGGACTGGAGGTTGTAGAAGTGGAATTTGTCATGGAAGGACCATTATATCCTTCAGTTTCCAGTCAGGATGCATCTTGCTTTCTAAGGAGATGCATCTATTTTGATGATTTACCCTTGGAGGTTAATGAAACCTGTGAGCTTCCAGATGGATGTGAGGAAGAAGACTGTGTAGCTAGCAGATGACTCGACTGATATCTTTATGGGTCTTTCTAATGATTTTTTATCCTCAAACATTGATACAGTGGCCCCTAAATGAGCTTGCTCCTGGATTTGCTCCCATATGTCACTTGGTGTACAGATGGCCTATGATGAATAATACCATAATGAACGTTTGTTTTTTATACTCTAACCAAATTTAAGAGTATCGCAGTAATTCTCATAAATTGCTGTGAGTTGATGGAGGGAGTTTACTCATTCTGAAATAATGAAATCTTTTAAGACACAAACCATTATTAAATGAGAGGCAGATATTTTGATAGAAGAAAGTACAATAGAAAACTAATTTTCCACAGGAGAATCTGCACAAACTCTAGAAAGAGAAATCTACATCTGGGCTTCCAACAGCGGCTAGCCAGACTGTTTAAAAAACATATACAGCAAACTAAATAGGGACTGAGCAAAAAATAGAGGCATTAGCAGGATTGTATGCACCAGTCCTCAGCCATGTTCACCAATATCACACTCTGTCCTGCTATAAAAATGTTGTTTGTTTAAATGAGGTGGTGGGAAGTTGACATTTTCAAACTTAGGTGCCTATAATCACACACCTACGTTTGGCCATTATGAATCATTTGAATTAAAATAATGCCCAATGCCCTCAGTCAGGAATCACCATTGCACTCAGCACTGTACAAATATGTATATAGACATGGTCAGTTTACCAAAAAATAGATGACCTGATTTTTGTAGTTAGGAAGCACTCCCAGTTTCTATTAATTTCAATGGAAGTCACAGTTGCACACCCTTTTTGGTGAAAAAAGTGGTGAAAAATCAGGCCAGTTTTCAACAGGTGGATTTCTTCTTGCTGATCCAGTCTGAAAACAGTGACCCAGCATGTGTTAGGGGACACCATGCTACTGGACTGGTCGCCTTTGGAATGTTAAACTCTCCAAAGGTCCTAACTTCATTGTGGTTGTAATAGAGCTCATAGCTCTTTTTGTAAGAGTAGGAAGACTACCCATAGAGTCCTGGCCAAATTCTATTTGCATATCTGAATTTCCTTCTCCAATTTCAGCTGGGGTCATCATGTTTTTCTGTTTTCTGTGCTACCCTGTTTTGTAGTGTTCCTATGCGCTGTAAAAGAGGGTGCCGTGCCACCACAAAAATATCTGCATTTTAGTGGTGAGTGAAATTATTTTTGTATATGCTGCTAGCCACCCCTATATTTAGGTTGCCTAACACAATTTTTATTTTTATTTTTTGAGAGGCTCTAACTTGTCCATTGTTTGCAATAGCCCTTGGAAATTTGGCTGACAGAAAGCCCTTGGGCTAAACAAGTGCCTTTTCTTTCTCTCTCTCATGAAACTTCCCCTTGAGTGTGTGTATTATGACAGAGTCTTTAACTGCATGAACACGTACTATTTTTTCACAGACCCATGCCTCATTCAGTGCACAGGATGCACACATTGGGGGCAGAATTAAGACTGCACGAGCAACTGGAAATGCTGAATTCCCTAATTTTCAAATCCGTGTATTTCCAAACCTACAGAATGTCCTTTTAATATCATTTTTGTACATAACCCCATATGTTTAAAATGCTACTGTATATTGGGCAAATTTGAAATCATATTTGTCTTTTGAATCTGGACATGCATATAGGCAATATTAATGAAGGTCTCTACTCTGATCTATCAATGACATTATGCAGAGACCCCCCCACCCCACACACACACACACACTTAGATTACTCCTGCCAGGAACAAGTTGAAACCAGAGGGGCTAGTATAGACCTAGACATTTTAATCCAAATTCCCTCAAAAGTTCAAAGGGACTCTGGTGGAGCTCTGGTTGTGGCACATCTCTGAATTTTGTCATTGTTTATGAGGAGCCAGTATCTGAAATACCTGCTCTCCTAAACAACATTTCAAGATCCAAAATTAAAGATCTTTCTCTGTAGAGGTGCCTGTCTAGACATGTTAGAGATAAAATATGTATGATATACCACTTTAGTGTAAATAAATCTCACCTGAAATTTGTAGAGATCATAATTAGTTTCCTAGAAAGCTTCAAGACAAGAAGTTATCTAAATACTTCCAGTGTCATGAACTTGCTATCTCAACTTTCTAAGTCACTAACCCATCTGACACTGAGCGTGCTACAATTTGCCAGTCCCCACTTCCCTCCTTCTAGTACTGTGTCATAATTTCATTTGTGCTTCCCACTCCCAAAAAATTCATAACTCAAAATATACAGCTAAACTAGTATTATACAAACAAGATACACCGAACATTTGATGCAATATTGATCCAACACTTGGCACTCATTAAAAACCAAATTTACTTATGGTTTAAACATTTAAAATGTGGAGCCATCTTTAAAGTTGGACAAAAGCTCTTGAAACAACCCTGCATGCACTGTAAATTTCTTTTTTTTAATGAATTTCATGTTACTGATTTGAATCCAAACAGTAATTGTTCAGTCAGTAATTGTTATCACCAGTGGCTGCTCAGTGGCCTATGTGAAAATAGCTTCAAATCTCCTTCTCCTGGGGCCAGATTTTCCAAAGAGCTCAGCACCCTTTTAGCTACCTAAATCAGGACCAGATTTTTAAAAGTGCTCACCATATATGCTGAGCTCTTTGGAAAATCTGGCCTCTAATTCACAAGGGTCCACATCATAAACACCACCCCACCACACGTGGCACACTTATTCAAAGCTTCAGCATCCAGAACTAAATAGAACATAGAAGCTCAATACCTCTACCACCCAGAGATGGTTCTTCCAGGATACGGTTGAGGCAGGATCGTAAGGGAGACTTGTACTACCATTGCCTAGAGTACTTGTTCTGTGTTTATGTGGAGAGGATGTCAGTCTGCAGGGCTCTCAAACTTTTCCCGGGCAACAAATTAAATATTTTTTGTTAATTAAAAAGAAAAACCCACACCCTCCATATTTCAGGGATCCAACACCCTTTGCCTGGTTCCCATTGATTTTCATGGGAGTCTTTCAACTGGCATCGATGGATCAGGTCCTAAGTTTAGAAAATACGATGATAAGGAAAGATGAACTATACAATGGTGTTATTAAATAAGCATGAGGACTTACACTAGTAACTCCTCCTTACCAGTGATGAGATACACACACATGTAATTCCACATACATCAGGTCAAATTTAGCTTTGAAGTCAGTCTGCACAACTATTCTGAAATCTCTTGGAATTGCACTTCTGTTTATACCAGGTGTGAATTTGTCTCTTCATCTCAAGATGAGAGTACTTACTCCTAAAGTATTAAAAAGACTTTTTAAACTGCTTCTAGGAATGTAAATTAAAACAGCACTGGGAAGGGAAAGAGATCTGACTGCATTAAATAACAGTGTAAATTTTTTCCGGTTTCTTTCCCCATGGCTCATACATAGTCCTTAGTTCTTTTTCATTTACACTTTTGTGGTATCTGCAGATATTTTCTAGTTTATTATTCTCTGGCTTCGGCTAAAAACAAACAAAAAATGACTTTCATATTTCAGTTTTAAAAAAACCCTCAATCAATGATGCATGGAAAGCACTGTTATGTTGATTGAGCAGCTGTTTCTTTTTGGTAAGTATCCCAGATGTTTCATCAGTATGGCAACACCTTACATAATACTGTCTCCAAATATCTTGGACCAGTCCCACCTGGTCATATCCTTAGCCTGGAGACCTATGCCTTAAAGTACCTCTTATTACATGGTGAACCTTAATGATTTTATGACCTTACATTTTTCCTTCATGTAATTTAAGCAAGGTGCATTGGCAAACTACTAACATCTGTTATCAATACACTGTATTTAGGGACTTATGTTTATCAGATATACAGTTTCCCTAACAATACATATGGAACTATTTCTAATAGCTTGAATTTGACAACAGTCGATTAAGTTCCACACGCAGCAAAATACTCATATCTAGCTATCATCTGTAATATTGTGAATCAAGTTGAGTAGTCTGTGGAAAGAACAATGCAAGGAATGATTTTCCCTCAGGATATCTTATTTCTTTAATTATTTAATTATCAATTTTATGAACATCTGCCCGGAAATTACTTTTTATATCACTTGAATAAATAAAGGTGATGCTTCTTGATAAGGATGCTTATAAACCAAACTAATCTGAATTTTTAACACAGAATGGTCAAGCTTATAGGACCTAATCTGACCTGGCTTACATCAGCAAAGTTACTCTCTTCTCTCCCAGATATATTCACCTGGATTTCACAATAAGATTATGTTGCTCAATAAATTAAACAAGAGAGATATGAAATAACAAAACATGTGCATGAGCTGAGATCCCTGATATACTGAGGTCAAACTCTGCATACGGAGGCAGAACCAAAATGAAAAAAAATGAAATAAAATAAATATTTGAATGATTTTGTATACTATGGCCTTTTCTTTTGAAAAGTTTATTCACACATGTACCTGTTTCTATAATACGTCACACAGTCAATTAGCTGTTAATATTGTAAGTGTTACAGAAAGTTAAGTGGGATATTTAGATAAAGAATTTAGCTCATGATAATATGGCACCAAAAGTGATTTTTAAATATATTTCTATAAGATTTTACCTGTTAAAAGGCAAAATTTGCTAGAAAATTATTTAAAATATTTTAGACTATTTGACATGGGCATTCAAAGCACCGATTTAAAACAATGACTTGAAGGTATTTTTAAGCAAAGCAATATATAATTGCAAGACAGCATTATGAGAATAAAGATGTAAGAGGGCCTATTTAGATAATATGGCATTTTTATTTTTCAGAGGTAGTGCCTGGGCCAGAAACACATAACAAAACAAAAACATAACAACCACCCTCTCCCCCCCCAAGCAGTTGTTGTCTTTGTTCCTATTTGTCATTTCCTGGATATAACCCTTGTGCACCAGTCAGTGTCACAGGAAATCACAAGAACATTCTATGCCATTTTCCAAACTATTTCCTCCAATCATTGACCTGTGCTTGATGCAAAGCCTGAGGTTGGGGAAGACAAAGATGGCTGGAAGCTACCTCTGTAATCCCTCGATCCCATGGGCTGTCAGGGGCTGCTAAAGCTCCCTGAATAAATTGGAGCACTCTAAGAACTGCTCTAACAATGCAGATAATGGACTCAAAAAAGCCTGTATGCCAGCCAGGAAAGACTGGAACACAGTCATACTCTGGACATGCCTGCTACACTGGGGCAGGGTGGGGGAATGTCATATAGCCAGCTCTGCCTTAGCTGGGAATTTCTCCATGTCAGAGGACTCCTCTTCGGTCTGGTTTAGGCAGATTTTCAGCCTCTTTGTGCTATCCATGCATGGCAAACAGCCTGTTGCATGTGTCACAATATGGCCCACTGTCTCTAAGGTCTTTCAAAGGATACATTTTGAAATGACCTCTAAAATTGCACGAAAAAACTGTGTGCAGGCAATTTTAGAGACCAACTGAAAAAATGTGTGAAATAGCCAAAGAAAACACATAGTGACATCTGCAAGAAGTATATATATTGTATGCACCAATTTCCACAAAGCCAACTCTAATGAAGATGGAAATCAAGATTTTAAAGACATCTCCCATGGTGTGACGTAAATGTAGCCCAAGAATTTCACTCCACTGTAGGAATTAGATGGTTATCCTTAACTTGTGAAAATAAAAACATCTACACTGTCTACCATAATACACGCATACACAAGCACTATATGCATTGCAGATCTTTGGATGATGTAAACTGGGCATATATTGACTTCACTGGAGCTATGTCACTTTGCACCCGGGGAGGATCGGGTCCATACATATTTATATATGCAATCTACACATACAAAGGGCATTGCAATTCTTTATTATTAACCAATCAACTGTGTTAATAAAAGTGACACATGTTTTAAAGTAAGGTAACTCATTTGCTAACTTTGTTTTATTTTAAATCTATTTCTTAGATGTCCATTACTGGATCTATAGCACAGAGGTTCAGAAGTGAAGAAGATGGATGAGATTTGATTAATCTCCACATGTTTATTAATACCTTAGGCTATCGGCTAAAATCTGTCGGGTAATTTTTATTCAAAGCAGGTTAACATGCCTACTGTAAATATCACCACTCACTGATGCAGTCTTGTGGCATCTCTACAATTAACTTTCCTTCAGTGCACATCAGTGGCATGTTAAGTTTCTCCTAACAACCTCTGTGGATGCATATAATCTCATCACAATATATGAAGCATGTCCAATAAAAGGAACATTGATGGGTACTTTAGCTAAATATAACACTGAGATTTTATATGGGCTGGACCAAAAAGAAATGGAATTGGAGCATTATAACAACACTGTCCCTCAATTCTTTCCCAGAAGGTTACATCCATATTAAATATAGAGAAATCTCTATATATAAATAGTTAAAGTCACAAAAAGATACACAAGTTCTAAAAGAAGTAGAAACTTTGTCATCATGCTCAGTATTTATAAATACACATGAACAAATGAAGTGTCATTGCTTCAAGCAGCCTGCAGGTCCAAGACAGATATGTTCAAGTTTTCCATAGATTTCAGTGTAAATGTACAAGTCCCCATACCTGCCTGATGAGATGGCTCCATCCTTCAGTGGCTTATATGTAAGGGTATATGCGTAGGAATAGACATAGATTTAACAGATATGAGCAACTCTATTGCCAACTAGTGGAAAAAGTCATATTCCATGGCTGTCAGTCACACTAACCCTTATTCCACTGTCCTCAAAGAGCTCCACTGAGGATCTGAATCTGGAAATCCCATTTTCACTTTCATTGTTCTCCCTTTCTCAAGTCCAGATGCAATCACTGACCCTTCCTCTCTCTTCCTATCCCCAAGAGAATTCCATGCAATTCCCTAGTCATATTGATGGGTAATATTAACCAGATTTCCTTCCTTTTTCTGCCCATATCAATTCTGCCATCAGCCTATCTCTTTTGATGCTGCCTGGGTCAGCTCCAAGTCATGTCCCACTCCGAGGCATATGGATGTTTATTCCTAGATGCTCTGCCTTCCCCATGCAAGATTCCTGACAACCCCATGCCCCTGATGCAGACAACCATATCTGAGTACCCCTCAACTCCTAGAAACTTCCCATTCTGCAGTCTTATCTCTAAGGTTTAAACTGCACTGGACATCGCTGGCTCACCTCTGATATCCCAATCCCACCTATAACCAATGTGCTTGTTCCCTAACTGAAATGAAAATAGGTAAGAGCAGACTTGTTCATGCTACCTTCCATTCACAAGACACAAAGATGGGCCCACTGAAATTAGTTTTTTTTACGCTTATTAGACTTTGGAACCCAAAATGCCAAAAGATAAAACTTTTAGATGCCAAATGTTATGTCTCAAAATACGCTGGCCCAATAAAAACACTAGAAAATTTACTATAAAGAACAGTCCTCTGGACAGACGCCATATATCTGTTCTCTCTCTTTGATCCTTAAACTATCTTACATGCTCTTTCAAAGGTTAGCATGACAATAATTTCTCAATGTCTGCATTGAAAGTAAATAGTTTAAAGCATAGCAGGTATTTAACTAGACCATTTAAATTGGACAGAAAGTTGGGGAGTTATATCCTACATGATATTAAAAATGCTTTTGTTGTTATAAACTTTTGTGATTTATTAAATATATAATGCACAACACATGAAAGCTAAAGAAGGTCATACAAACATCACAGACCAACTGAGCTCCACTTTCATCTCAAGATTATCACCAAGTCAGTAGAAACCAACTGGTCCAGCTTCTGATCTCATTTATACTAGCTTTACATTTACTTCACTGGAGTTACTCTGGATTTACAGTGGTGTAAATATCAGAATTTGGTCTACTGTGTACAGCCTTTATCTCATAGTTATTAATGCAACCTTAGCAATAATGTTCAATATCAGTAAATATGATATAAGGATGCTACCTCAAATCTGCTCATAAAATGTGCCCATATACTCACTGCACATGCATAAACTTTGAAAAGTTTATAAATATGTATGAGACAGTGGGTGTGCTAAATGGGTTTGGTTTTAAATCTGTACGGCATTTATGTTAATGGGTCAAATTCTTTATCAGCTTCTATTTGTGGGCACACAGTATTGTGCAGGACATCATCTGTGCACACAGTCACCTGCACAGGCAGGGAAAGAAATTACACATGCAAATCTCATTTGGCATTGCAGTTTGCATGTGTAACATTGACCCCTTTTGCATGCAAGCAACAGTTCACAACAAATTGCGTGTGCAAGCAAATGTATGCACAAAGCTCGTGCATTCAATAAAGAGTCCCTGGGCCAGATTCCGTGTTGCCTTCTCACCACTCCATATCCCTGGTGGCCTAAAGCTAAAGGGACCAGAAGGCAGCTGGAGGACAAGCAGTGTTAGCTCCTGCGCTGCAGCCCCCAGTGTAAGGGCAGGAAAGGGCATGACTGAAGCACTTCAGTTCTGTGGCAATCCCCAGCTGCCTCTAAGCTACACCCAGGCTAGTGTAGAATCATCCCTGAAGTCAGGGAGCCACAACTGGCTGTTTGTGTTTCCTCCACTCCTCTGAGTTGCACTGGTATCTACTAGGTGCTGCTGAGAACCTGGCTCCTGATTGTGAAAGACTGACCCCATCCATGTAGGAATTATATCATAATGTATCGGTGGTGCATCCATTAATCAATGTGGTGTGTCATCCCCGAAGGAGTGAAAGCAAGCGCCATTTCAAACCATTGTACGTACTATTTATACCATAGCCCTATTAGGAAGGGGAGAGAGCTGCAGCTAACATAGCCCGGGAAAAAAACACTTATGTAAAGGCCACTTTCCAGCGCTGATATTGAATGGCAAGGCTAGCTACTCCCTGCACTGGCTCTTCTTTCAGAGTCCAGTCCCACTCACCTTGACCACATGAGTACTCCCGTGACTTCAGTAGGTCTAGCTGTGAACCTGAAGAGGTTAAATTTGGCTGCAAAAGTATCTTTCAGCAGCCATCAGCAAAGGGGTCCTTTATACAAACAAGGAGTTTTCTTCAGCCAGGGAAGGACCGAGGCTCTGATGGCAGCGCTCTGACGTCCGGAAGAATGCTGACTTTCAAAGTCTTCACTCATTCAGCTAACCATGGATCACATGCTTCAGTGATACATCCAGCTTCAGTCATCTGATGCTGGCTGTGTGCGCATTTATTTACCGTCTAGCAAATAAATATAATTCTTATGTTGATTTTATCAGTAAAGAAAATAAAAAACAACCACAATTTAAAAAAAATTAAAAATAATTCAATTTAATTTTTTTTGGTAGTATAAAAAAAAAGAAGATATTTGAATCAGTCAAAGCTGCTTAGAAAAAGCGGCGCTGGGATTTTTTCTGGCCATATCTTAATCTACTTTTTTAAACACCCAAGTGCCTTAAATTGTGGAATAATATTATCTGAATACACGTGTATACAAATTAGTGGGAGTGGTTCTGGTATTAGGGAGCATAAACTACCATCTATTAAACAGCATCAGTCTCTGAACCTTCCTAACACCAAAAGAAAGTGCATATATCACAGGACCACTGAGATAAAGTAACGCTCAGCCCTGGAGGGCACAGATTTCGTCTTTATGTAAATCAGTGCCTGTCACTGCATGCATGATTCACTGCTCAGAGTGTACTCTTCTGTGACGAATGAGTCCCGCTTAATTTGGCAGTGATTATGCGGGTTGCTGGCCCTCTAAACCCCTTTGAACTTGTAATTGCTGCTGGTTTAAATAATGAACATTAAGGGGAGGTGGATTCATAAAACTGCAGATAATTACAATTTTTTTCTTTTTTCCTTTGTTTTTTTTTATGGAAATAAAAGGCTTCTGAGGCCAATGATAACTGTATCATACAAGGCTGTTACTGAAATAAAATTGCAGTCTTGTTCAGTATCAAGAAAGGAAAGGGAAGGGAAAGAAAAAAAAACAAAAAGAGAGAGGGAGATCAGAATGGCTTGGATGCCAGTAGAAAAGGAGGAGCAATGGCATTCATGAATATTCATAGCTAGTCACATCTGTAGCAGGCTTGCTTTCCACCTTTTTCTTTGCAGTTCAGCATGGACTAGAAGTGCTAACAAAAGAAGGTGATTGTGCAGTTCTATCAGGTTCCAGGTTTAATCTTGGCAGAGCATATTGGTGAACTAACTTACTTTTTTTTCTTTTAAAAGACTTCCTTTTTTTTTTTTAATTCCAAATGTCTTTAACCAAAGGATTTTCCCCCCCGTTCTGCTTTCTTAAAATGATGTTCCTGTAATTATGAATGTGAGGGAATCAGTTGCCAAGGGAGCATGATGTGTAACATACAGCAAATTCATTTCCCCCCCCCTTTATGTGCAGCTTGCTAAATGCTTCAGTATTCTTTGATTCAGTACAATTTTGATTTTTGTGTTATGTATCCAAACAAAAAAATGATGTTATTGAGGAGGGGGCAGAAACCAAAGTCAGCCAAGTCAGCCAGCTACTACCCAGAAACAACAAAGAATGAATGATAAATTTAGCAGCCTCATGTTCAATTTTCAAACAACACAGCAGAGATTTATAGCCTTGCTGCTTCCATGGCAAACGAAGCAGCGCACAGAAAGCGTGTCTGGTTTTGATTTTGCTGTGTTTTGCCCCTTTTTCTGTTCTTTGTCTATTTGCAGTTGTTTTTTTTTTTTTAACTCTACATTTTCTTTATCCTGGTGTGAGATGAATATCAAAGGCCTAGTCCTGTTGGTAAGCCTCCAGCATACAACAGCAGCTCAATGGGATGTTATTAGAACCTGCGTCACAACATGGCAGACTGTGATTAATAGCAACTGTATCAACGGTAGCAACTTCTCAACAACACCCTCCAGCAGCTCTAAAGGGGCCAAGTGAAGAGGGGGAAAAAAAGTCTGCAAGAACCAGCTACCAAAGGTTCAGCTCTGCACATGAGTAGGTTATGTCAAAACTATGCAACTGCTTTCGACCTGAAGATGATGGTGATTTTTATTTAAAAGAATACTGACAAACACAGACTGATCAGAATTGTGCTTTGCCTGAGCCAATGGCATTAAGAACAGATCTGCAGTAATGGAGAGTGGGATATTGCAGCGCTCTGGAATAATTTTAGTGACGTAATGGGGGTCCTCACAAAATAACCAACAGAAGCTTTCCTAGCACTTCCGTGAAATATCTAAGAAAGTGCAGGGCTGTCAAAAGTTCTCATGCACATGTGTAAAGGGAACTGAATTCTATTCTGAATGAAATTTGAATTTGTATCGTTGCTCAATTATTTTTCTAAAATTACAACTTGGAAACTGGACAGAGGCCTGAACCACACCTCCAGATGCAAACCTCCCCGTTTTTTTAAGTTGTTCAAAAACCCCCAATCCCGATCCAGAAAATAATTTTATCTTCTCTTCAGAACGGGCTCAGCCACACGTAAGGGCCAAACTTGAAGGTGTTCCAGCTTCAGATCTGAACTGTAGAACTTGGCGCCTTCTCTACCAGAAACTGTCTATTTAATATTAGCACATCCTTTCCATAACACATGTCTGCAATTAAGCGATTCTTCTTTGTGGTAACTGTATTTTTTTTTTAAACAAACAAACACACATACATACATGGTGGTTATTCTGCCACACTCTGTCACTCGAGGATAAGAGGCAGAACCTCTCTTCAGAGGTATGTGATGTTAGCAATTGCAGTCACAAATTAAACTATTCTCATATTATTGCAGCACACCATAGTAACTTGCACTAGAAAGAATGGTTAGCAGTGCAGTAGTTGTAGTCCACCTCTCAAGAAATGAGGGAGAGGAGTAGAATGAGGAAGACGATAATCAGCAGTTGGCAATAGAAAACACAATACAGAGAAGAGTTCTGTCAATTAGATGAGCAGATTAGCAGAGCACAGGGAGGTTGAGGAATATTAGTGAGTTATGCTGTCAACTCTCAGGTGTTAGAATGACAGAACACACTCATGGTCAAAGTGCTCTGTTGTTGACCAGTTGTTTTTAATCTCATGCCCCTCTCATCCTTAATTGTTATGTAGTTAGCTCTACTGAAGGAGCAGGGTTTATATTGTGTAGAGTCTAGGGATAAAGCTGTTATCTATGGGATACCAAAAACACTAGTTCTGCCTGTAGCAGGAATAAATCTGAACTTCATTAAAAACATACAAAAAAACCATATTTCCCCTTTACAAATACATGCAACTTGCTCAGCCAATCACAGAAACATGTTGTATTTCAGCCAAAGACGTCGGCGCTACCTTGTTACCTGCTCATATTTGAAGACCATAATTAAGAAGGGTAAATTGGTTTACAGTAAACACAAGAAATTGGAAGAGATCTGTTCTTACAATTTTCTCAAGCACTAATTTTCTTTATTTGAGCATCAAGGGAGATTAAAATCATGGGGCAATTAGCCACTGAGTGAAGAGATCACTTACTGTTGCAAAAAGACAGACAGCCTTTACAAGATCTAAACATGAAAACCTGGGCTCAGTTTTCAACTGCATTCAGGGGCGAGAAAATGCCAAGAAACTGTTTGTGGCTTCCTGATCCAGGGACTGGCTAAGGGCTAGTGCAATGCTTGATGTGGTTCAGAGCAGACTCCTGGGACTGCAGAAGCACACAGCATTCTGGCCACATCACATCTCTTCCCAACCAGGAACACCCTGGTATACTGCCTACTCTGTGGGCCAGGAGACAAGTTGTACAGGATCTGGCTATGCCATCCCTGGACTCCCCCTTGATGGAGCCGTCCCAAGCTGGAGAGATCGTCCATCTTTCCAGACCCTTTACAATGTGGGAGTGGCACAAAATGTCCAGAGCCACCTTTGGGATTGAGCCCAATGTCTTCATGGAATTAATTACATGGCAAAAAGTGAATCAGTTAATTGTGGAATATCATGGAAAGTTTTGCAAAGTGTTTCCCAAATATCTCGTAATGATCATAGATAAGCCACTTAGCCCCAAAGCACCCCCATCTTGGGTTTTTCCCCCTGAGGTGACAGGAGAATTGGTGGGTTTGTGTTCATAGTATTTCATCCTGTTAATTCCACTGGAGGTTGGGTGGAGCACAGCTTGGCAGCCAAGGAATCGACAAGGACTTCAACCTACAAATAACCCAAGGTCTTGAGGGATATAGTGAAGGTCAGGGCCTTCTATGTAGAGGCTCTGTGCCCCCATATTACCCCCAGTCTCCCGTACCAGATCCTCCAGTGCAGAGTGAGTATGCCAGCCACTGGGCTCCCATGAGTTACCTGGCTAGTCACGGTTCCAGCACCTGCCATCAAGACAGTAAACCCAGATGGCGATTATGTTAAGGCTGACAAGATCAGCATTAATATACTTGAGATAATTCCATAGATAGTGACTTTCCCCCCACCCATACCTTTTTTGTTCAATATACAACCCTCCATTCCCTGTTAAAAATTCTAATACACACTGAAAGGAGCCTATGAAATTGGGGAAGCATGGGTAAAGATTCTGTAAGGGGGTCCTCCTCTGATCATACCCTCTGTCCACCAGGTTTCCATCCTCTCGGCCTCTGCTTTTACTTTCAGACCAGAACTTATACAAGTACCACTGTTCTAAAAACAATTTTGCTGCTTTACGGTCAAATTCTGCCTTCAGATGCATGCCTCCCATTGGAGTATATAGGAGCTACACAAGCTTTTGAGGACAGGATTTGGCTTTTAAAGTTTAATCCCAAATTATTTTTATTATTATTATTACTGCTAGTAACATGGGAATAGCCAGGGGGGAAAACAGCAGTGACATGACACATTTGCTTGGATGAAGTACAATTTACTCCTGTCTTCTGTATTCACGAGTGTGAATTTCAGAAATAATCAAAACAAAAGTGACAAAACCCAAAACCACAGTGAACAAACCCTAGCTTTTTAAGTGCTGTGGGAAAAGAGACATTTGTTAAAGTAACCACGGTTTAAAAAATGCATATATAGTAACACCAAAATAAACAGATTGCAATGTTGTTGATTTTAAGATACACAATAGTATTGTAAAGTGCCACCTGCCCTGATTTCAGGGTGTGCTACCATTATTTACTGTTCTGAAGAACAGTAGGAAAATGCAGCTCCATGTCAGAATACTCGCTGTTCAGCTGAGAGCAAAGGTCAGAATTCATTTCTTTTGCAGCAAGGATTATTTCAACATGCAGCCACAGAAAAGCACTGCTCATCATGTCAGTAAATCTTGAATGGTATATCAAAGTCCCTCGGAAGGAACTGTGAGTTAGTGCTATGTTCAACTGTGAAGTACAACTGATTCTTGGGAAGGATTAAGGGTAGAGATGGGAGAATTCAGGAGAAAAACATCCCTGGAGAGAGCATACCCACTTCACCCACCTTTTTTTTTTTAAATTCTCCGAACCAGCCATGCTCACCAGCCTTGGTTGAACCAAACAAAAGATGCAAAAACGGGGATAAGGCTAACAAAACTTAAAAGTGCAGTTCTACTCTGAAAAGTGACTATGTAAAAAGAAAACCTGCCTTACTAGATTTATGGCATGTGTATTCTGAGTCATATCCGATTACTTTACTGGCAAAACTCCCATTGACTTGGTTCAGGATCAAACTCTAAAGCAAGTTTGTTCTACTATTTAGTTCTTTTAGCCCCCATGGAGCCTGGCTAGCTATAGGTGAGTGAACTATTTCTATTTCAGCCCCTGCATCATCAACAGATTTATTATTATTATTGCAAAATTATTGTTATTGAAGAATCTCTGTTGACAACAATGACTGAGCCAGAGAGAATCTAGGCTGGCTCTCAGATCTCAGGCTGAACATGCAGGAGCTGGCAATTAGAAAATGCCTATTTTGCCATGTAAACTGAGCGCATTCGATCTGGAAGTCATTGAGACAAACATGGAGCTCCACAGTCCCCTCATTACAAAAGTCACTTTTCATAGCAGAACTGCACTTCACCTTATAGGAATATAATCTATTCCTTATTGGTGTTTTGAGTGAAATTCAGCAATTTCTGTCAGTGGGTTGCAACTCAATATTTTCTTGGGTTCACTCCACCTTCCCACAACCTGGGTTTTGCTTTGAATTTTGGGGTTGGACCAACACAAAATCGGGAAGTAAAATAGAGATATCACTGGCAAGTCTCACCTGATTTGGCATTAAGAATTCAGTGCCAAACCATAAACTGGCAGAACTTTTCATGCAATTTGAGATGGCCCAAACGGTAAATATCAGACCTATCACTTTCCCACACTATGCTTCTGCTTCCCGATCTGTAAAATGGGAAAATTTATTTATCTAATTTATTTAATCTCATTTATTAAAGGAGGTGCTTTGAGATCTTCTGATGAAAAGAACTAATATAAGAATTATTATATTATATTTTGAACACATGAGAGTTTCTGGGTATTTTGATCCAGGGCTTTGGCTTGCCCCACTGTGTAGATGGGGCCACGTGTGAAATGTGGATCCAGGTTCACATTCCAAACACCCACCCAAAGCTGGGAATGTTAAGATCAAGGAAGTTGATTTTGGACCCGTCTCTCCTTGAAATATTTCTGAACTATAGTGAGCCTTTAGACGTTGTGACAATTGAGATCAGCTGATGTGTCTGATGGTTCCTACATGTGGATGTCTGTGTTTTCAGTGCAGGGTCCTTGACTCTAGACCTTGCTTCTCTCGTTTGACGGACAGAGCCCAGTGTGTTGATTGACCTTCAGTGCACAGTGTAATTTCCAGCTGTTTATTCAGGCCTTGGCCTGAAGTGATAATGGTGTGGTATATTTGTTATATTTACATCTTAATTTAGGGGACTGAAGCCATTTATATTTTGACTGTGGTTAACAAGATTTTGCATAGAAAGTATGAATTTTTGCCCATGGATACAGAGCTAACTGGGACAAGCGTAAATTTGAAAATCCCAACATGAATAAATACAATATATTAAAAAATCCCTTAAAACCAGCTGAGGTTGGTGAGGTTATGGGGTTCATTGTGAACCAGGCTATAGTTTTTAGGGTGATTTTGTCAATGTTTCATTAGTAACAAAAAACAAGAGGTTGATGAGACCATTAAGGCAACGCAGAATCTTTCCTGTCCCAGCAATGCAGGATCACGCTATACAGCATTTTGTCTAAAGCTTTGTGCAGTCTAGTCTTAAAAGTTCTTCACAAAAAGTGCTTCCACAATGTTCCTTTGTAAATTATCCTATAGAGTTAAAGATCTCAATGTCAATACATTTTTCTCGTATCAGCCTAAAGGTTGTTTTTTTCATGTATGCCATAATTCCTAGTTATACCTTCTTATTCCATACTAAATAATTCCTTTCCCTCATTGTTTACAGCCGTCAATTATTTACAGATTCACTCTATACACCCTCTCTCTATCTCTCCAAATCTCAATTTGGGGGGACATTTAAAGAACAGTATAGGAGCTCAGTTCATACTCTTATCCTCTTTTAGTCTCCTCTCCACTCTTAGGGAATAAGTGCTATGAAACCCTTGCTCCTCCAAACATCTTCTCTTCCCTTCTATAGTCTTTCTCACAGACACTCACTGGTCTGGCCTCAGGCTAGTTTCATAATCATCAAGAAATAAACCAAACCTGATGTTCAGCATGAGATCATAACACAGTGATCTCACTCTGAACATTACCTTTCATTACAGCAGCTCTATTGACTCCTTCGCTTAGAACAGTTTGAATTTCCCACCAGCTCAGTTGTGTGATATTTGGCCTCTTTTAGGCTAGCTAGCTTCTCATAGACAGAGCCTAGAGGGCAGAGAGTAGAAAGCTCATGAGTCTCGAGGGCTTGTTTGAAAGAGTTTACAATCCTAGCAAAAACTTTGCTGCAGCTCTAGTTCAGGAGAAAGCAGAGTATTATTATACTGAGAGGGGTACAATATCACCTATTTTCAGCTAGTGCTTTGAATTAGATTCAAATATCAGGAAGCCACACTTGGGATAGTTTAACAGTTCTAGAGTTACATTTATTCATACCCATGCTGGCAAAGCACCATGGTCTTGCTTGTTTGAAGGATTTTTTGTTTGTTTGTTTGTTTGTTTTTATCCTTCCCCCCCATCACATATAGTTTTTTTAATAGTGGGATTTAATACCCCTTACAAACATTATTTCTCTCTAAATGTAACATGTTAGGAAAAAAGGGAGACTGGCTTTTTTTCTTTGAACTTTGTTTGCATCCAAGAGCACTGTGGGATACAAGTTCAGGTTTCACGGAGCCAGGACAGCTAAGATTAATTATAGTAGTGAATTGTCTGCAAAGGCTCTGCATAGATGCCCACTAAGCAGTAGGCTTTTTTTCTGGTCTGTGAAATGTTTACTTGGCATTTAGTGAACAGCATGCAACACACACATACAAAGCTCCTTGTCTAAACTGGAGATGTAATGGGTACATTATATAAAACAATGTGAGTTGATTGGCATCTTTCTGAAGCACAGAAACCCGTCCCACCAACCACTGCAAAAGACACATCAACGTTGGAAGCACCTCTCTTTCCTAAAAGATGTTACCTCATGTAGTAAAAGCTTCACATGCAAAGTAGCAGAAACGGCACAGAAAGAAGGCAGAGAGAGAAACTGAAAGCACTTGGAACGTTCTCTTGCAGCTGTAATTGGGGTTGGGGGGTAGGCATTAAAATAATTTATTTTATATTTTTCCTTCTTGCCTATCCACAATAAATAGCTTATTTTCAAATTTATCTGGGTTTCATCACTTAATAATTTATTCAGAAGGGACCTCGTGGGTGTCCCTTTTCTGACTGGAATTACAAAGCACCCTCCAGGGGGCTAGTAATATTCAGCAGGGTCTAGAAGCACACATTCAAACGAGGGCTCTTTCATGCACACAGCCTCTTTTCCCACCCCTTCTAAATATCCATGCTCCTTTCTTCACGCCCCTGCTGTCTCTCCCCCCTCCACCATCGCCCCTCCCATGTCCTTTTTCCCACTTATGCAAGCAAACGGCAACAGAAGCTTTCATCTCCTACAGCCCTGCCTAGGATTAGGCTCCCTTCATGGGCTGCCCTATGGCTGGCTGCTCTGGCTGTAGAGGGGCAACAAACAGACACAGAGGTGGGCTTCAAAAGAGCCCACAGCTGCCTTTCCCTGCGCCCCAGTAGCCATGGGACTTTCCAAAAGTGAAGTGAGGGTTTTGGCAGCTTTCTAACTCCTGGTTGTCCTTTGCTCTTCCCTCTGGTGCACCCTGCTGCCTCCCACTGTCCCCTCTCTCTCCAAGCCAATCGAACACTGGGAAGGAACAGGTGGGAAGCAGCTGGATGCAGCAAAAAAGACAGCAAAGGACCAGCAGGGGTAGGAATGTTGTCAAAGGCCCTGCTTCACTTTAGGAAACTCCCATGGCTAGGAAGGAGGAGGAGGAGGAAAAACAGCTGATGGCTCTTTGAAGCCGAGTGTTATGTCTGTTTGCTGGCCCCCCCACCTCCCCACTTTAGCTTGTCTCTTCCCGTCACATCAGCAGAAGCCCCAGTCATCCTAGGGAAACGTATGCCCATGGTAGTTTTACTTATTACATGGGAAATCGCAGAACTGCTCAGTACAACTGAGGCATCCTTGATGGCAATGGCGTGTAACAAACCCCACTCATAAGTCATCCGCGAGGACAGAATCTGAGGCTTTCCTAAACAAACAACACAGGCCTCTACCACTTGCGCTATACCACGCCCGCCCAATGAAAGGCTGTTATCTTCAACGTAGACTAGGGAGAAAACAACACACTTCACTAGCGTATTACATACTCTCCCTGTCGGGGTAGTTCATTCTGAGGTCTACAATTATTCAAATCCTTGACCAGACCTCTGCTTTGTTCATCAGCAGGGCTGCAATCAGCAAGAGCACAGAACTCCAATGTTAACAATATCTAGCTCTTATCTGGTGCTTTTCATCCATAGAGCTCACAGCACTTTGCAAAGGAGGCCAGTATCATTATCCCCATTTTACACATGGGGTCACCAAGGCAAGGTCACCAGCAGAAACAGGAAAAAGAACTGAAATCTCCCACGTCCCTGTCCGGTGCTCTAACCACTAGACCTCACTGTCTCCCTGGTAGCAGTATTCTGTAGTCTAGCCACCAGAGGGGGACATGATGCCTTGACTACTCATTAAATAAACTGGTAATTCCAGAACCAGATGAGCAGGGCCTGAAACCCTTACAAATATATAAGAAAATAGTTTATGGATCAGTGGGCTATTCTGAAGTAATCATAAACTTTATGGTTATTAGGATGCGAAACTGAGTCTACCATCTCATTATGACCCCACTGGCTCATCTCTCATGTTATCCTGTTTCTATATTAGGACTCAAAGTTCCCATTGATTCCAATGGGAGCCAGATGGACCCCTTAAAAACTTCATCCAGACCAAAAGGATAGAAATGGTTAGGCATTAATCTATTAATTATCTTCAAATATTTTAGTAAAGTAAATTAAACCTGCATTCGAGAGAAAATGAAACCTGATTTTATAAAGACTTGTGTTACTTCACATAACGTTGGTAATAACGCAGCATATATAATTTCTGTTGATTTCTTTTTTCAAATTAGTACAACATGATTCAAAGTACCCTTGAGTCGTTTGTCATCTCACAAAATATCTACTATATTTGTGCAGTAAAAAAGAGAACATCAGATTTGCCATTGCTGTTTGACTTAGGCAAATATAGTTTCCACTTTAAAATATTCAGCTGCCACTTAGTAATGTACTTCAATCCAAGCAAAAAGTAATCCACATGATAGTCACATTTCTATGGAATCAAGCAAATAAATACATACAGACTTTTTTTTTATCACAAACTAAAATTTTAGTTGATTTTTTACTCAATTCAAACTCTGATTCAGTGTTCTGGGACTGTAAAGCATGTCAGGAGGTGTTAAACATTTTATGGACAAAGTAGTCAAATGCTACAAATATTTGCTTTGAAATACCATAATAAAAAGGTAAAACCAAGATTTTAAAAATATCTTTATGCCATTATACAGTGACTTGACAACCTATCATCCACGATTAGACAAAACAATTTAAATTAATTCTGGCAGATTTGGGACTGGCAGTTAAAAATAAAAATAGCAAATGTAAAAGCATGAAAACTGTATTGCTATTATGTTTTAAGACCATAATAAATCTTTAAAGGTGTCAATGATTGCGTTGGATCCTGTAAACAGCTGCTGACAATCAACTTTGAAATATGTAATACATTGGTATTCTGAGTGTAACTTAAGGCAAACTCCATGAAACCAAAAGTAATGTTGTCTGCCATAAACTACTCATTTCATTAGACAGAAATGGGACTAGACATCTCCATTTCATAGTCATGTTGGAATAGTGCAAGCAGACTGCAGAAATGCACTCTTTACAAATTTTATAGCTCTAATTTTATAGAAACTTATTCCTTAAAAACAATTACTCCGTTCATAGATCTTGAAAAGATGGTTTTAAATAAACATGTCCTAAGGCAAAACTGACTGGCAGTATCATTTTCCACAAACAACTGCAACAATTTTTCCATAAAAAGAAAAAAATACACAGCGTAGAGAAAAAAGGATCTATGAATATTCTTTTGCAAAAATGTTGTCAGTAATGCAACTTTAAGATAGTCAAAAGATCTTTGACCTCTGTTTTTTGTGATCTGAATATTCAGAGATTGCATTGCACAGCGTTTAACAGTGCAACATTCTTGGAGTTTTTAAACAGCTGGATATGCTCATTTGCATATGCCTTAATTCAATCCCTTTTACCTTACAGGCGAAAAACCTCAACTCTACCTCAGTGAATTCTTGTGGTTACTTTTCATTTTTACAGTTATTTTAAGGAGTTCACTGCATGAACCCTGGGACCTTCACATTCTTTCCTCTCTCCTTTTCAATTAATTCCTGGATTTCTGATTTTACAAAGCTTTTGTAATCTGACGATAACAACCAGAAAACACCACTAGCTGTTCATATCTTTTGCTATCCCACTACCCTTTAGCTTCCTCTGCGGAGCTATTTGAATGAGTGGTAACAAGTACATGGTTTAATTTAGTTGTTCTCTGTTCTCAGTTGGTAATGCCTTGTTCAAAAATAATGTGTAAAATGCTAAAATGGGAAATAAAATTTGTTTACCAAATCTAGCCATGTTGTGGGGTTCTAAAAAGCGATTTGGCAGTCCTCAGATGCCACATGGGTGAAATTCACCCTGCAGAGGAGAGATCTGCAATGCTTAAGCCTCATATTGTCCTTACATGGAGAAGAGGATAGATGTAGTCAGATTGGCAGCAGAGTCAAGCTATTGCACCCGTTACATACTAGAGAGGCACGGAGGTAGCAAGCTGACACCAAATCAACTGATATGTAAGGAGTTATTGTGGCAGGCCTGTAAAAGTTCTCTTATGTAGACTCAATGGCTCAAATCACCCGGATAGAGGCTGTAGAAGAGGTCTACCACAGCTTCACTACCTGACCATAGGTTGGCGGGCAGTGCATTCCATCTCCTTGAACTCCGCAGAATTCTCTGATTATATATATGTGTGGGTGGGTGGGGGGTTGTTCATTTTACCCTATATAGAATTTAGAATCTTATTAGATTACACTCTATGACACTGCAAACAAATTTCTGAGAATACTATTTTTAAAGCAGAAACACAAGACATATTTTACCTTCAAAGAAGGCCAATAAAGCTTTGCTCCCTGAATGACACAAGAAACACAAAAATCAAGTGCAAACGTAATAATTTACATGAGGCTTCTATGATTCTATCAGATTATTTAAATTTTGGACTGTCTCTTTAATTTGAGGAATAGCTAAAAAGATGACAGATGGCAGACAGAATTGACTTATGTCCTCTATTCTTTACAGAAGAAGGGGGAGTGCAGAAAGTTTGATAAAGGCAGAAGCTACAGTATGCAGGCCTCTACTATAACTATCTAATAGCACTTTTGACTGATAGGTTTAGAACATTTAGTTTTTCTTCCACACACATGCTTTGTAACAAACCAACAGTCCTGGAGGTTGCCATGGGTGATGAGAGTGCTGACATCCAGTCCCAAGTACAAATAAGCACATGACAAATGGCCCTATAGCTCTTAGACAGCCCTGAACCTTGGTGACCCCCTAAAACACCGACCGTCCCCATCTCCACACCCCTTCAAAAAAAGTATTATGGAATACATTTTTAAAAGTGCAAGCTTATAGTTAATTGAAAACACTGCCATGTAACAGGAATGCTTTGGACAGCATGCACAAGTAAAAATAAATCACATAGCATTGTTATTAAATGCTCTGTGACATCATTTCCTGAAATTAAACAGAGATGACACAGATTCAGAGAGTCCCTGGTAAGGTTCAGTTCAAACAATTCACAGATGTTTTCCTCCAGCTAGCAGAAAACAATGCAGAGCTTAAATCTCTCTCCCTCTCTCTCTCTTTTTGCTGGTGCACGAGGGTACGGCTGCTTTACAATACAGGATCTATAAAAATATGTTTTTTTCTTAATTTAATTACTATAGCTGTAGTACTAAATACATGGATCATTGTGTCACAAAAGCATCAATTTTTGAGTGAACAGATGTCTATATAAAATGATTAGATTAACCATTCAGAGGCAGAGCTGGCTTTTGAGGGCCTCAAACCTCATGACCCTGTGTCCCCTTTTCTGGAGGGGACAGAGGTGGATGTAGAAATGTCAGGGCCAATCTTAGATTCCATTTTGAAAACAAAGAAATTTCTAGTTCCTTTCTTTGGAGAAAATAGCCTTGGAGATGTAAACTATCACAATCACTAAGGTTGAAGCTTTGGCCCTGATTTTTCCGAAGGATCACAAGTTATTTACTATATCCCCCCTACATCTACCCAGCACTGATCTTTTGAGGCCATGGCCACCGACACCATCATTTTGGAGTGGTTCCCAGCTTTATTCTCTTCAGGCTGCTTCTGTGGACACTAGGGCAAAGACTGTCTCTTACTATGTGTATGTACAGCGGGGCCCCAATACCCCTAGGCATTCCTGTAATACAAATAATAACAATAAATAATAGTAAAAACAAAGATGAATAATAATAGCTGCAAGCTTCTTCCTCTCCAGCTGCCTACAGCTGAGCCAGCTCCTGTGCTGGACAGCCAAGATGATCTTTGGACAGAAATAAGTGCAGCACAACAGCAGGTGAGGCAGCATGGTCTAGTGGTTTAAGCACAGGACAAAGAGCAAGAGTCCTACATTCTAATCCAGCTCTGACACTGATTTTCTCAAGGGAGATGGTCAAGTCACTTCACTCTCCCAACCAAAGTTTACTCCTCTGTAAAACGGGAACAATAATACTTCATGGAGTATGATAATAACTACTTAGTTAATGTTTCTAAAATAACATGGATTAAACTGTGGCTTTGCCATAAGCGTCAGGTAATGGACAACGTGCAGTTGTGCTGCCCCAGGAGTCGAACTGGAGTCATATTCTGACTATGAGGTTCCTCCCACTCCTGGCCCAACTGCAGAGGAGTAGCAGCCCAGTTGAGACTGCTATTCTTCCAGCCCCATGATCACAAATAGAAGGTAGCCTACTGTGACCTGATCTGCCTAGGGTAGTCCATCTGAAAATGCCAAGGTCAGGGCAGACTGCAAAAAGTAAAGGAACATTTTGTACCCCTTATTCTCCTGCATCAGTACAAAGGACAGGTCACAGTTTGTCCTTTACAAGTACTCAAATTCAGCAGAATGCCCATAAATCTCTCCATGGTCTTCGACCTTACAGCCCCAAGATCCTTAGTTTATTTGAACAAAGGACTCTGGATTTTTTTTTATTAAGTTACAACTATGTACCGAGTCAAGCACAAACATCTGGGAGGCATGTCTATAGCGGGGGTCTGGTGGTGTGTTGAAATTGCCTCTCCACCTTTTCCTATAAATGGGGCCCATTCAGTTTGGGATGCCCCAATGAGTAATCCCTCCTCAAAATCCTCACTCACAAATCCCCTGCAAAGTGGATGATCATGGTGGATGGGAGCCACTTATGGTGGGGGATGGTGAAATGCTAAAGCTGGCTTTGCTCAGAGGTCTTCTGACCTAAGACCAAGTCTAGTGAAAATGTTGAATAGATACAGAGTCTCCATGGAGACATTTGTACAAGTGGCTAGCTGATGTATTCATTTAAAAAAGATATGGGCCAGGCTGTAATCTCAGGTACATCAATGTAAATCCAGGGCAAATCAGCTGAAGTGAATGGATTTACTCTGCAGTAGATGTGACCTGAATTTGGCCCACAAACTCTACAAGTTAACTATTTGGAGGGAATTAATATGTTTTCCTCATAATATCAATTATTTTATTTTAGACATCTGATTTTCTCTTCATTTAGACTGATTTCTTTGATACTAGTTTAAGAGGTATCATAGGCCAGAGCCTATTTAAAGCTGTGTAGTTCCATTGACTTCAACTGAGCTATGTCAATTTATATCAGCTGAGAATGTGAGCCAATGATTCATAAAATGAATGTTTTAGTGTGCATACTAACAGTGATATTTTTGTACCAAAGACAAATATACTTTTAGTTAAAATACACATTCTTACAGGTTGAACAAAAGGAACAACAGCAAACAAGAACTTGAACAAAAGGGATCATTCCAGATAAGGGTCACAAACATAACTGCATCTTCTGTTTTACCAGCACTACACCAGAGGAAAAAAAATGAGCATAGTGAATGGATTAAAAGTGCCGTTCTTGGTTCTCTTTGCTGCAGCAAAGGATGAATTACCAAAGGTATAAGACCATGGAGCAATATAATTACTTCCTTTATGACTACATTCAGTTCTGATTCTGTACATGTATTTTTCAGTCCTCTACCCTTTTAAACTACAGCACTGGTTTTTTCTCTCTCTATAGCTGCTAATAAGAAAACCTTTAGCTCAAAATTCATGTGAGCAAGGGGTGTCTTTGTGTCTGAGCACTTCCTGTTTTCATTCCATGATCAAATATGTTCTTTGCAGGGCAAATAACGGAGCACTTGAGGGAGGAAAGCGAGATGTCTGAGAGGCTAATTGAGTGTACTAAGGGCTCCTTGGCATGGAGGAAAAGGAGTTTTCCAAGGCTATGAATAAACTCGGCTTGGGTCAGATTCTTGCTGTTTCTTTTCTTTAACTATCTTTGAAGTCAAATAAAAACAGCCTTAATGTCAGGTTTACCTTTCTGATATCATAATCTTTATGTACTATTGAAAAGCTTATACTACCACACTAGGATTTCCTTTACTTTCTCAAACACTGGACATTATCCAGAAAAAGCATACACATTTCCAACCAATTCATCCTCAGATCTTTTCATCTTCCTGTCCTGTTGTAATTCCAAATGTAAGACAGATCCCAATAACCGGACAGGGAAATGACAGAATTTTCTATTCCTTGCATTTTATCTCCATCAACAAAAACATGTGTGCGCATCTTATTTCTAATATAATTAAAGCTACTGCAAAATGGAAAAGGTGACAAGGGATGTCGACAATTTTGAAAGCCATTCTGTGGGATATATTAATTCTACACAAGAGTTCCAGCACCTGTCTCTATTCAACAAGTCACTCATGCTTAGATACAGAAGCTACTCACTTTTTAAATTAGCTTATCTTAGGGGTTTGTAAAATAACTGAATATTTCACAAAGAAAAAAAATGTAGCATTTTCTTTAAGGAAAGGTAATAAATTAGTGCAGTTAGGTAGAACTGAATTACCTTCCCCCAAATTTGACAGTCTAAAGGAATTTGAGAGCTCAGTCAATGCTATAAGAGATAGATGGGAGTTGCTTCTTCTTCCAGGAAAACCAGAGGTTAATGATTTTTGTCATATTGAGACTAACAGCTAACAATTGTTACAGTTGGCCTTTAGTTTTTTATTTGTCCTTTTGAGGTATTCAGACTAGGTGACAATGGCTTGCAGTTGAGAACATATGTAGAGAGACCCCTGTGGTTTATGGAAAAAGTTGCTCCATGCTGGTTGGGTGTTTGAAAAAAAAAATACAACCAGAGTTCTTTTATGTTCCTTTCGTTAATGAATGCATGAATGTCAAAATGCACCAATGGCCCATTCAAGGGGCAAAGCCTAAGCAGCCCCTTCTTTAAGAACACATCCTGAGATGTAAAATACATTTGCTTAACAAATTAAAATAATGAGATAATTCAATTAGTTTCTTTAAAAAAAAAAAGAAAGAAAAAAGGGTACATCAGGGGATTATTGTAATACAAGAACAGGTCATACAGCACAAAAGAGGGACAAACCAATTTGAAATAAGGTTAGAGTAGTAATGAAGGAATGTACATTGAATCATGGACTCTTTTTGTAAAGAAATTTACTTGAAACAATAATTTATACATCATAGATTCCCTTTGTGATAGAGCTGGCATTGCACTTTGAATGGACAAGCTAATTTGAGAAAAAGTGAGGGCTCTTTAGAAGAAAGACTTCTTTTCCTTCTCTGCATGCATTTATGGCAAAAATCTTTCTGAATTTACATTGCACTAGTCAGGGGTCTCCATTATCAGTCCTCAGGTCTGAGAATTACAGCACAGTAAATCTTTCAGCACATGCAAACTCATTAAAGCCTGGAAGGTAAAAGGTTTTTGGTTTTTTTGCAGGAACATCCTCATCAAAGCTGCTGAACTTCCTCAATTCATCTGGGGTGAGGGAGGTGGCGGGAGAATGAAGGGGGTGGATTTCCAAAAGGCAAAGCCATGAGGATTTTTCTCAAGATAAGAGAGAGATTTAGAGATTGTTTAGTAAGCATGTGTTGAATGCTTTCAATGCGCACACAAGAAAGGAAGGAAAGAAGGGGAAAAACAAGCAATTGCAAACTTCGGTAAGAGTTAAGGAAATGAACATGCAGGCTTGTGTGAAAGAAAATGGATTATTTGTGGCCCATGTTTCCCTGTGCTGTTCCTCTACAGCTAAAAATGAAAAACCCTCCCCTCACACTCACTCGACTTCCAAATTAAAAACATTTTACAGGTTAGTAAATCTCCAGCTGAGGTGATGTAGCAAAGAACAGCTGTGAAGTAATTTTGATAATGATGAGAATAATAAGCACATGGCAAGGTTCAGGGCTTTGCTGTTGCAGCTTCAGTGCTCCTGAATAGATAAAAGTGATTAAATACTCCTGATTATCCCTGACCAATATGTAATGGATTTACAGCCCTTTCAATTAGTCAGTATTTGCTTAGGACTCATTATTTTGTCTTTGGTTAAGTAATCAGCCCAGAGACTCATGTTCTGTCTAATTCCTCTGAGCCAAGTGGGTACAGGGCACCTGACCTTTGAAATGGCCATAGCTGGAAGACAAGAATAACCACTACTCCAGCAGAGACACTGGCTAGTCTAGCTAATCCTGACCCCACAGGCCAGATCAATGCACCTTAGTTTGCTACTAATGTCCTTACATCAAAATGATGGTTTAGAAACGTGGATCTATTGCTCCCCCCGTTAGCTGTTCTATCGGCAGAGCAGTTCAATAGTCACTACCATAAATAAAAGGGGGACCTTGTCCTGGAATCAAGCCACCGTACCTAATGTCAGCCACTGTGGAAATGTATAACTTTGGTAATCACAAAGAAGCCCTCATGTGAGGTGGTTAGCCAGGCTGTTATCTTTTTAACCATTAGCCCAAACAGAATGGGTGGGAAAGAATTGTATAGGAAAGGGTAAACAAAATCAATACTAATAATAATGAAAATTAATAAACACTGATAATTGTACCATTTTCCAGCATTTCCATCTGAATAGTAAACTACAGGAGGGTTACCAGTTCTTCTGTAATAATGAATTTTGATGTCTAAGTGAAGCTGTAATAGTCAACCGAACCCCAATACATAAAACCAGTTGCAAACAGGAGAATGAAGATAGATTGTTACTACAAGCGTTGCTTTTTCACATATTTAGTCGCTTTCCCCCAGAAGAGAATATGGCTAGCTTGTAAAATAATGGACCTGAAGAATAGCTAACTATGGTGTTTTAATCTGTTTTACAGAATTGAGGAATTAGAGAACCTATAAGCCTTCTATATTTCTCATATAAACTAACATGTGACAAGTTCGCAAGCTGCTTCATGACTTCTCTAGTATCCTGCAATGTATGTTGGAATACCTAGATTGGGGGGGGGGCGGAGGGGGAGGACGGCATATTACTTTCCTTCTAATACATATGAGGTTTATGTAAACAGAGGCAAACAAAACCCAATCCAGAGGGTAGACTTACCCACACCCTTTATTAGTGTCCTTTATATATATATATATTCTAAATGCAGACCACCCTTCTTCATCTTAAGAACATTTGGAATAGTTCTCATTACTGGAATGCAAAGCAAAAAATGGCTGCCTTCTAGACTAGCATTGTTTCATGCTAAGATCTTTTGCTGTATATTCAAATTGTCATGATTCCAAGAGTAAAAGAAATACATAAAGAAGAAGCTTCTCAAAAAAACAAAAGTGATCACTGATCACTAATAGTTTTCAGAAAATTATGGGGACAATTGATTTCTAATAATAATGAATAAACTTCATCAGGCATGTGCACAAAAAATCTATTTGTTATGTTTTTATTATTTTGGTCCCCACTTACTGTGAGATGCTGGAAAAGCCACGCTCTCATGATATTTGTTGCTACTTTGGGGAAAATGCCTCTTTTCTTCTGACGCTTTTTGTCCTTGTCTGGGTCATCATCATCCCCTGTACCAGGTGAGGCTACGCTGTTGTCTAAACCATCCCCTAAAAGAAAGAACAAAAGAGGGAAGGAGACATAATAAACAAAAAATATCAATCAAAAGGTATAGCTAATTATCAGAATATTAATGCAGCTTTATTTTGATTTGATAGAACATCAGGCACATGCATTTTCTCATTAAATAGGATTGCTGATACAAATATGTAAAAATTAGAAACCATGTCTCTCCAAATACTAATTTTGTGTCTCACACATGCACATATCATTAATTCAATTATAATTGTGCGCTTGACATAGTGCAATAGCTCTTTGTCAATTACAGGATTCAATGTGGGAAAACCTGCCACAAGAAAACCCATTCACTGTAAATGAATGCCTACAACCCTACTGAATACATACAGCATGTATTCAAGTTAGATGTTCTGTAGTTTATATATATTCTAGGCCCTCTGCATAGGTGACAGTAACTGTGTTACTGTTCAGTGCACATAACACACTGTCAGATCAGCCCCCCTCCATCGTATATGATCCTGCACATAGCATTTGCAAGACATGAAAACTTCTACATCTCTGCATCCATGATCATTATCATTAAAAAAAAAACGCACATCAAGGTAGAGTGCTCACTTAATCAGAACTTTCCATCAACATCTTTCTCTTCTGTGCTTTTCCCTGGCATTAATTGTGCATTAGCAAAAATCATTTACTTTTAACAGTCATAGTTATTTTTTCTTGCCCTCCAGCAAAAATGCCTTGAAAGCCTGCCTGGAGGGCATCTAAATTATGTATCTGAAAAACTCTTCTGGCAAGGCATTGCAGGACCCCTACTTTCTTAAAATTCATACGAGCACGTCTTCCTGTTTTTGGGAAGGCATCAATCAAGAGCAGCAATATATGCCATATTCCTACATTAATATTTGAACTAATAACTTTTAAAAAAGGAAAGAAACAAGATCCGACTTGTGGCATAATCAAATGCAAAATAAATGAAGAATACTGGGACAGCACTGAGACTTTATAGATTGCTATGTTTTCCTTACACATCATTAGCCTGGAGCCACACGAAAGAGGAAAACAGAGAAGTGGAGAGTTTATGCTCCCTGCTGGTGTTTAAGAAGCCGAGGTCCTGGAAGGACATCTGGGAATTGCGCTGAGACGGTGGTTTTTGTAATTTAAGAATAGACATTCATTAGCAGTAAATGCCATAAATCCCATGCTAAGTAAAAACCTTGTCCAAGAAAGCCTAAAATAATAAACTCTGTGCTCAATGTAGCCTGAGCTAGACGCTCCATAGCTTCCTGAGGAATGCTATAGATCCACGAGCTAATTCCTATAGCCTCTTCTAGCTCTTTAGTGCAACCAAAACAAATACATTATTGCTACATGTAGACCATTTACTTCAAAACTTCTATTTCAGCTTCATCTACTTCCCCTGTGCTCATTCACCCTTCTTCCATCACCTTCCCTTGCAAAAAAAACAAACAAACCCCCAAAAATCCCACCAACCCTCTCGGACCAGAGAAACAGAAAAGCCACAGCAAAGAGCTGGTAGATTAATTTTATTGACATTTCCATTTTCACTGCAATGTGATATCCTCCATCACATGGAAGAGATGACCCTCACTATTTACAGACTGACAGGCCACTTCATTACAACCACCCTGCCCCAAGGCAGAGCAGCTCCCTTCCATCTGCCCAAACAGCAGAGCAAGACCCCGAAGTCGCTGCTCTCTTTTTCTTTGGCTCCCATTAATGACAAATAAAGGTGAGTCAAATGGGTGCAAAAATAATCAAAAGAAATGATGCCGGGTCCTATACAGTGTCACAAACCAATTACTTTTGAGAAATGTTGGTTATTCAGAATATAAACTCCTTCCTACCAGCTCATCCCCATGCTCTCCAGTCCTATCCATATCCCTCGTGTGCACACACACAACTGTGCGCACGCGTGCGCACACACACACGCACACACACAAACCCTTTCCACTATGCCAAGAAACTGCTGCAAGGCAAATTCTCACAAACACTAATAGCTTCTGACTGCTCCTTGGCAACCCCAGCATTTTAACCTGGGTGGATGTGCTCTCCAAAATACAGACACTGGAGCTATCTCATCAGCTGTTCATGTGACACAGATGGAGAGTGGCTATTAGGAGCCAGGCAATGGGCCTTGGGGATCTGAGGTGCTGTTCTGTAGCCTCAGGCAGTTTTGAAAAGCAGTACCCGGAGATGTGGGGGTAAAAACATCCACACTGAAAGTGCAAGTTTGAAGTCAGTCAGTCCGTTTGTCTGTCTATCGTCTAGATAAAGATATCTTTATCTCCCTATGTAAAATCCATGTGTGTAAGCACATACTGCATGTAGATATAAAACCTTCTTTCCTTCAATCTGTGTCTCTGTCTTAGTATAGAGACATACACGCATTGTATGTACACATATATAACCAATTCCTATTTCTCTTTAGACATGCATGGGCAAGTGTGTGCGTGTGTGTTTAAACAGCTAACATCACCAATAGTCTTAAAGCATCATTTAGACCTTTTGGTGAGATTGTGAAAATCCTTCCTTAAAAAGGCAAACAACAGGGCAGGAGATGAAAGTTCAGCTAAAGCTTGCAGTGCCTTTTCAGTGTAATCAATGGCATAAGAGATGAGAGACAGTATTTCCTTAATCTCTCCCCTCACCCCATGAAAGAAAATTTAAGTATAGTGCCTTCAAATTACATCAGTAGATGAAAACTCACTGTAAGATTTGTTTTCCTAGATAATTGAGTTGGGGGGGGGAAATCCCACAGACAAACCAATCAGAACTGGGCACTATGTGCAAACTAAGGGCCTAATCCACCAAATCCTTATTGCCATATCTTCAGTGGGGTTACTCACATTAGTAAACATGATACCTGGTGGTAAAGGTTCACAGGATCAGGCCCTAAATGAGTACTGCATTTAGAATGGAAAAATTACTTCTCAGATATTGATTCTGGTTTCAGTTAGACTAGTATAAATCAGGAATAACTCCAGTGAACTTAGAGGAGGTATATCATCGCTGGTGAGGTCAGAAACAGATTTCAGATCCTTTAAATTCTCTCTCTCAGACTAGATTAATTACATTTTAAATATTGTTAGCTGAAAAGGAACTATATTTTAATCATTTGGGGGTCCAGTTCCACCATCCTTACTACACGATGGAGCCCATTGATTTGACTACTCACATACCAAGGTACTCGACAGCATGTGTAAGTAAGAATGGCAGAATGAAGCCTTAAATGTTGGGAAGTTGCTACAATACATACTAGCTCAGTGGCGTAACTCTGGATTTACACTGGTGAAACTGAGGCCAGATTTTGGCCCACTGTCTGTCTCTTTATCCCATAGCAGCTGGGGCCGATATTCCATGGCTTTGCACACTCTGTGGTCATTTACCCTTTTTGCAAAGCAAGTACAAAATTGGCATAAATCCTACCACTGATATGAGTGGGGGATTATTATGTGGTAATGTTTTGTATTCTGTTAGTACAGGGTGAAATGACTACACAGGGTCCAAGTCAGTGGAGAGAGAGTCACAGCGCTGTACTTGCTTATCACCACATTTTAGATTCTAAGCCAGGGGTGGGCAATAAATTTTGCAGAGGGGCCACTCCACTAATTTTGGTAAGTCGCCGCGGGCCGCACCTTTCTACTAGATCAATGAAACCCCATTATGTTCTTTCCACAACAAAGTAATTGCACTTAAGTACAAGCAACTGAATACACGTTTCTCCAAAGTTTATCTTAGGAGGCAATTCCTATTGCAAGTCATTTTGTGAACACGTGTAAAATTTGTAACAACACGAACGCTAAACTTTTACTTACAACTTGCCGTCAAGCACGTCCCGAACTTCCTGCTTCTGGCCACGTGACCGGAAGCAGGAAATTCGGGAAGCCACCGGCCGAAAAACCTCCAATTGAAGGTAGCTTAAGCAGAGCTTGGGTTGACCTGCTTTCAAAGTGGGTGGCCCATCCCGGCTCACTCGTAGCTACGCCCCTGCATGGAGGAAGATTCTATTAATTTCCTCAATTGCCGGGTATCATGGCAGGCCAGACAGAAATGGTAGAGGGGCCGGATCTGGCCCACGGGCCATAGTTTGCCCACCCCTGTTCTAAGCACTGTATAGGACGCTTCACAACACCCACAGGAGGGATACAGAGCACGCAGTGTGTAAGGCCATGGAATATTGGCTCCACAGTTTTTTTCTGTTATAGGATAAAGAGACAGACAGTGGGCCAAAATCTGGCCTCAGTTTCACCAGTGTAAATCCAGGGTTACCTGACTGATGCATATGTATTGTTCCTGACAAATACTCTGCTCAGAAGGAAAAGTTTGTGGAAATGGCAGGAATCATGGAGGAGGTTAGGGACATAGCTCCCAAAGCTCACAGACCTGAGGGATCATCGGGGACTAGCAGCTCCAGTTCTGCAGAGAAGCTTCCTGACCACACGGCTGTCCATGACCCTCTTCCTGGCAGTACAGTTTACAAGGTTCTATACTGTCAATATTCTGCCACCTCCAATTACTCCTATGCTGTGTGGAGCTAATGCTGCTTAGAGGGCTCTTCCTATGGCATCTGAAGAGGAATTTTGAATTTCATCAATACACATGGAAAATACCAAATTCTTAATCTAAGGAAAATGGTAACCCAGTAGGATAATCCATTCATGCCAAACCACAGAAGCTGGTACCAACATAGGTCCAAACTCCAGAAGTAGTTCTATTGCCATAATCATACCCAACAAGGCAGTTAGAAAACTGTTCCTGGCAAAATACGTTGCAGAACTCAACATCTGAATTCCATCATCATCAGATAAGGTGGCTGATAGCCACATTATTGTTGAAGAGAGAAAGGATACACCTCAACTGGGATTAAAAACAATTCACTATTATACTAAACACAATGCAACTACTTTAAAGGGTCTGAGTTTTGGAAAGAAAGAACAAACTCTGTATAGAATATAGTGCAGGGCAGATGAGCTTTTTACACAAACCTCTGAGGGCCAATAGTTTAATGGAGGGGAAGTTCTGCATGGAAAACATGTGGAAATTGCATGTGCACGTACATTTTCACCTGCCATTATTTGTTTACATTTATGAATGGAGCTCTGGGTGCTGTGCAATCATTATAAACCAAGTCTCTCAATAGATCAGTAAGAGCCATCCCCACCAATAGAAACAAACTGCCACTCTTCCAATTACCCCAATCCCTGGCCAGAGGCAAAAAAACCTGGGAAAACAGAAGAGTCTTATGGTATGCTCTGAAGTCACACAACCTGTGCTGTATGTGAGGGACTAAGGTAAGAGGAAAACCAGATCCAGAAACAAGAATCCCTCTGTGAGAGCGCTTCATTTCCATCTCACTCTTGTTTAAACCACTGAGCTGTTAGCTTGAGTGCCACACTTGATCACAAATCCTTTACAGAGCTTTTTTTAAAAATTAATAATAATTGTATATGTGATTTGGCTTTGTCTCACAACACCCTGCAGAGTAAAAATAATTATTAACTCTACTGAACTGATGATAAAACTGAGGCACCGTGAGATGATGGACTAGATGGCACATTTAAGGAACAGCCCATGGTAAGAAGGCTCCAGGAACTCCCACTATGCAGCACTGCTATACCTTTTCATGAAGTGCATTTTATTCCTCTGTTGCATCCGTCCTGTTCTGCAATACGGAAGGGGGGCAAAAACATAGTCGCACCTCTTTGTGCATCCCAAGCAATAGGGAAGGAAGAAGATCCTGGACTTCTCAGAAGTACAGGGAATACAGTTTCTTTTGGCTCTTACACAGTCCATCCAAGGATGGTCGGAGGAACATGCTTGTACTCTAAACTTTGCACTCACGTAGGAGTGCTTCAGAATCTGGACCCTCAATGACTGGTACAAGCTCACACAGAAAGCCACTGACAAAGCAGGAATAGAACATAAGTCTCCTGAGTGTCTCAGGCTGATGCCTTTATCACAAAACCATCCTTCCTCCCCAGTGGCATTTTAGTGTGTTTTCCCTCTGTGAGGAAAAAGCCCGTTTGAAGGCTCTAATTAACTATATACTCCCTTGAGACACTGGGCAATGGGTGAAGAAATTACATATGTTGATGGCAAAATGTCAAAGGATATATTGACCACCACAAGAGGGAGAATAAAAAATGTTGAGTGTGACACTTTCTGTTCCTGAATGGGTGTCTTCCTTTGTTCGTTGCATTCTGCGCATTTGTTATAAGCATTCTATTTGTTTACTTTAGGGAGGGGGAAGATGTTGCAGGTGTTTTTGTGCTTTTCTGTTGTCTACAAGTTGAAGTTGGTAGTTGAGGAGATCCTGTAGCGATAACTTCCGGAACTTTAACTTTTATCATATTATTATCTTTATTATTTTTCTGGCTCTTTTTCCTCCCCTTCTATTTTGGAAATAAGATTGAAATCAAGAGAAAAGCAGAAGTTGGTGTTTTGTGTTAGGTTTTTTTGGTGCTCATAACTATCAGTTTTTAAAGCAGATATTTACTTGTGAAGTGAATGAACAGTTGCACAAGGACTATGATTTTAAGCTAAAATGCTGATTAAATATTTGTGTAGCCTTTTGTTTTGTGGGAAGGCTAATGTGTGCTGGGATAAAACCAATAGATGTTTTGTACCTTATAATCTAACATTTTTTCACATCAGGTGGGGAAAATGTTCTGATATGGACATGAGGAACTGTAAGGAAACTTGCTAATTACTGATCTCTCTTACTGTCCTGCTGTGCTAAACTGTCTGGACATGTTAAAGTGAAATTTTTCTGTGATTTTCGAGTGACTAGTTCATGGCCCACTGCCATTGGAGTGCAGGAGAGGAGATGAAATGCTTTAGTTTACATGCAACATTTACTGACTGTGTGGGTTTTCCGACATTAAAGAGGGGACAGTGACCCATGCCACCTTTTTCATACTCAAAAGAGCACTGAAAAAACAGTCTTCATAGGCTTACCTCAGGCTTCTCTGGCCCTTAACACCCTCCCCCCAGGGTATGAGCAGAAAGAGAAAAAAGAAGGGATTTTATGCTTCTTTCTCTTCAACTTTTCAGGCTGTATAAGCAGCATTTAGCAAATTCAGCCCCCAAATGGCTCCAAATGCCCTGAGCTGCAGGGGCTCATCCTTTGTTAGCCTCCCTCTATTTACACAGGATTTACGCAGGCTCTCCACTGAAGAGACCACATGTTTCTGACAGAAAGCACTTCCATTCACACCACATCAGGCAACAGGATTGTAACCACTGCAGCTTCACGCTGACGTGAGATTAGGGATTTCAGCAACATTGAGATGGTAACAATCTGCTAACTAACAAAAATTATCCATGGAGAACTCGGCTGCTTACTCTAGTTAAAACTACCATGGCCAGCTAGATCAGATTACTTAAAAGGACAATTAAGAACTAGCAACTGTCAAGAAAATGTATGTCTCGTTACAAATAATTTACACATAAAAATATAATGTCAGGAGGAAAACCAGACTGTAGCTTGGATTAAAACCACTTCACCCACTGGCTGGAGACATAAAGTGTAAAAACAGACAGATGGACACATATGTAAATGTGGCTGCATTTCCCCCCACCCAGATCTGGCAAGTTAGTGTACTAGTATTAATAATTTATTTTCCATAGCATTTTTACTACGTTGATTAACAGATCAGCAGCAACATCCTAGTGATAATACAGGGAGAGACTCATTCCTGTCAATCTGCTTGCTAGGAACACTGCTCAGCAACCAAACTATAATTATCCAACCTTTTTAGGCCCCACCTATTAGGAGTTAATCTTGAAACTTGATATCACTCTGCTAATTTTGATTTCAACTCAGTTTGGTCAGTCAGTATTTCTGTGCCAAGATTTCTCAAATTAAATATATACATACACGAGAAAAATGTGTATGGTCTTGAAGCTTGTGGTTTCTATTGAACAGTCCTTTCTCCACAGGGCAATAGAAAATTAGATTTTAAAAAAGTTCTGCTTTGTAATGTTAATGCAATGAATTGCTTTGGCTCTGAAGCAAAGGACAAAACAATTTGCTCTTGTAATACTCAGTAACACATACATGCATCTGATAAGCTCATATAAAAGTACATAGTATATTCTAAAGTTCGTCACGATATATCATAATAAAGCTCTTCTGGGCACTCTAATGATTCATTTTTAGTGATCTCTCAAATGCCCTTATCCACAGTTAACGCTCAGATTTTATTAAGGAGAAAAGCAGGGACAAATGTCCACTTAAGTCCCAGCTCTCAAATTCAACTCTGCTTGCACTACATTACCTAAAGCTAAAGCTTTTTTAATGTTCTATTCACCTCCCCTGTGTGGCATTTCTGCGAACACAGAGTTCACAATCTTTCAGCCCCAAACACAGAAGGCTGCTATCTTCAAGTCATCCAAGGAATGTGCCAGATACTATCATTTCTCCTTCAATACAAAGAACCAGAGAGAGAGAGAGACCAAAAGAAGACCATGCCGATCAGGTTACTAGTGTCCAGAAAGCCTTTCCCAGAATGCTAAATGTTAATCTTTGAACCAGCAAATGTTATAATTAAGATCCCTGAAGCTGAGGAAAAAACTAGCCTGAGAAGTTAACAAAGGTAATAAATTTGAAATGGTGGCTCTTTTGCACAGCTAGGGCCAGTCTTGCACTCCTTGCTCTGTCAGAAAGCGTTCCTTATTCAAGCAAAACAGCCATTGACTTCAGTGGCAGTTATGCCTCAGTAAGACATGAAGGACCCTTGTCTTGGTCAAATGGCACGATTTAGGCACTGCACAATTCCTAAACAGAGAGACACATTAATACTTGTGGTTTATTATGATTTATGATGCTGTTCCTCTCAAAAGTGAAAGTCATTGGTATGAAGGGAAAGTGCTCAGTGACTTTGCTTTATACTGTTTTAGTTATTTTTTTTCTCACCACAAATTATGAAATTCATGCATAGTTTTTGGCACCCATACTGGAGGAAAACATTATTAAATTATTGTCCAAGCATTTTGCCTGCTTTAGTAATTACTTCAAGTAACTGAATGTAAATAGCTGTTATTCTGTTTTTAATTTTTAATCATGCTAAATATTGTCACACAAAATGTCCTTCTGCTGCTGTCTAAACGGAATTATCTTTAAATTGCTCCTTTTTTATATCCTTAGTGTAATAATTTTAGCATTCACATAGCAGTGCAGTTAAGAATATTAGCTACAACCTCTGAATCGAAAAGTCATTAATGAATCCAGGAGGCAAAAAAATGTCCCTAAAACTTTCGCAAAAAGTGTTTAGTTCTTCTTTAAAAGTTCATTTTATTTTCTCCTGCTCTCCCCCCACCCCACCCAAGTTCATATAGTTAATATTCAATGGTAACTGGGCTATTATTATTTTCTATTTCAGTATGAATAAAATTACCTCAATCGGATGTACATAATTAACACCCAAGTGGGTATAAAATAAGAAGCTTTATTTGTTTTTAAGTAACTCTCAGCTGCTATTTTTGATATCTTAATACTTCTGTCATCAGTAATATCAAAGAATGTGGGCAGAAAAAGTGCAATTAAAATCCTACCTGTAGCTAAAGTTACCTCATTAATACTTAACCTTTAACAATCTGCAACTGTTGTTCATATACAAAGGCATGCTACATGTATCTTTTTTTAATAAGTAGATCATTTCTACTGCTTAAAACTGTTTTTCTTCATAAAACCATACAAGTAGTTTCTTTAATTCTTCCATAATGGTGAAAAAATAGATACGTTCTTTATAAAGAAAAATGACACTTTTGAATGTCTTCTTTCCTACATGATTGTAAAATTCAAACCATGGAACATTTTAATGACGTTTCCAATAGACAACACAGATAAACGTGATGTTGGATACAACTGCCACGTTTTTAAATAACCACCCTCCTTATACTGGTGCCCAGCATTACTGCTGTAGTTAGTGGTCTATCCGTGTTCCCATTAGAAACCCCTATTTGTAGGGGTTTATTACTCAGCTATAAAAATTTGCAGTAGCTGAAATGTCACATAAAAAAGCTCAGCTTCAGAGCAATTTTTAAACCATTTTTTAAAACATGTTAGGACTGGAAATGTAATAAGAAAATTTACCCCTAAAAATGCTTTCCTCCCCTACCCCAGTCCTTTAACTTAAGACTTCAGTTATTAAAATGACATTTGTCAGGCCATGAGTGCATAATGTGAATTAGACTGTTTTGGGATTTATAACAAAAACTGAGAAGGGTGCATATTAAAAGTTTAAAAAGTGGCAACCGTGCATTAACAGGAACAAATTATAAAAGACGGTGCCATGCACTCTATAGGGATAAACTGTACACAAATGTGTATTTACTTCATAATACAAATAAGAGAACTAATCCTGATACACATTCACAGTACATACCCTAACAGCACCAAAACAAGATGCTTCCTGAGAATGTATATTAAGAACACAAAACAACTCCAAACTTTGTGTGATCTTACATACCATAAGAGCTCCAACACCTATGCACAATGGGGTGGATTAACCCTCTGGGTGCTGCAGACATATATATACACCTCCTCCTAAAGTGTTCATTTGGTTGGCAGTCTGGAAAATGCCAGAATGCGAAGGGTTAAGTTGGAACACTGACACTTAGCTTTTGTAGGTTTCAGTTAAACCCTTTATACTTTAAACATAGTTTTTGTGGTCTAAGGAATATATTATGTGGCTCTTAATACCATAGGGCCTGATCCAAAGACCACTGAAATCAGTGGAAAGATGCCAATTGACTTCAGTGAGCTTTGGATCAGGCTCGCAATTACTCTGACTTACGATGCCCAAAATGTTTCCAAAAGGCTGACTGAAAAATTATGACATACATATCTAATCCGCATACATATAGCAGAGATTTAAAAAATGGAGTAGAATGAACGAAAGACTTTTAAGAACAAGTATTCAGGAGTGGAAGCATGTGGCGTCTGCTCTTTGTAAACTACTTTAGAACTAGCCCCAGTCACGAGGGGAGACATAACTAAGAATTCCTTACTTCGTACAAGCTATAAGGCTAAAGGAAGCAGGTTGGCAGATATGAAACACCGATCAACAAGCTTCTGTCAGCTCACATGAATAACTGCTTTGCTGGCTATGCTCATAACCAGGTTACCTTCCTGCTGCTCACAAAGTTCATTGGATTGTTCCAGCCAGGTATGGCAGAGGCAAGAGGGAGAGAGTAGTAGACCACCGACCCCCTGTACTAGCTCTGGACCTCTTTGTATAGTCAGCTGAAACCAGCAAAAAGGAATGACACTTGACTTGGAGGAAACGCTAGGAATTGATGGATTTTTGACAAAATCTTTCTGGGAATTGGGGTTGGAAAATGAACGGCAGGGCAAAAGAAGGGGGACAAAGAGAGAATGTAGGGTATTGATTTGCTTCAATTTTCAGACTATTTAAAAACTCATGGCTCAAAGCAAGGAATGACAAAGCCACTCTGGGACCTGGTGCTCTGCTGTGCCATATGCAAGCCTGAGATGTAATTTTGAGTCACAGCAGAAGTGTTATTCAGTGCCTGGGAAGATGGAGTGACATGTGTCACATATGGCCCCTCTATGTGATTAAAGCCTTAACTGCATGGGCTTCAAAAGGAATCCCATCCAGCCCCCTTCCTACAGGAGAATGTTGGTTACACAATGGGGGCTCAAGTGGACAAAACTAGGTAACTTGTAGAGATTTATCTTTCCTGAATTTCAAGGGGCTAAAAGTGAATTTCCTTCCTAGGCAAACTTTCCCTAGGTTCACCTAGCCTATTAGAGAACTGACATCTATGTCATACGATCAGATCTAAACCCCACCAACCAAGTAGCCATCTAGGCTAAATAGGCTGATGCAGCAAATTTGCAGATCTTGATCACACTAGGCAAGGGAGTCATTCTTCTCAGTGATAAAGTCAGTGAATGCACTCTTGAGGAGATAAAAAATTAAGCACCAGCTGACGTTGCACCATTTGAGTGAGGTATTCACTGCTGACCCAGTACAACAGAATTGTCATGTTCTGACACCAGCTAGGAATCATTGTAGAAGTGATCAACTCTGTTTCTTTACTGCAAGACTATCCATAAAAGCAGCTTCTCGACTGATTAACAGTGCAATTTTCAGCTTCACAATGTATAATATATATATGTACTGTATTTGCAAGCTACTTCATACAGCTCCCTTAAAAAACCCATCACTTAAAAAACCCATCATAGTTCTTATTGTCATCATTTCATATTAAGATCTGATAGTCAATAGAAGCAACAGAAACTTCACTAAGACATTAAAGAGAAAGCTGCAATTTCATATTTAAGACATTTTTACCTGATTTTACTATATCAGGCTTTTTAAACACTTGTGTGGTTTATACAGCAGTTAATAATTACAATAGGGTTGCAATAGTATCTAGTTAGTAAAAATGAACTGGGTTCTATTTACTTCTCTGTCGTTGACTCACTAAGTGACTAAGAGGGAAGGGTTTCCAAAGTGCCCACGTGAATTAGGAGCACACGTTCCACTGAAAAATAAGTTGAGAGTATTGTGTGGCAGCCCTTATTATTATTTATAATAAATATGATCATTTATTATGTTGGGCATGCTAATGTCTTGTCTTGTCTTTTGCATTTGGTCCATCTTGTCTTTAGGCCATTACTCTTGCACATTTTAAAAAGAATTAAATAATCATTTTCTTTTCCCTTTGCCCTTAGATAAGCATGAAGAGATAAAATGGAAAGAGATAAAGTGGAAATAAGCATTGGTGATGGAAACATGTATACACAAGGAGAGCCTAATCCTGATCTTATTCAAATGAATGGAAATGTTGCCATTTACTTGAGTGGGGGCAGGATTAGGCTCTCCTTGTGTGAATGTGTTTCCATCACCAATGCTTATTTCCAGTTTGTCTCTTTCCATTTGATCTCTTTATGCTAGTCATGCCCTAAGATTGCAAATTATCATCTTCTATAGCCAAATCCAGAAGTCCTGAGAATTCGGCGGCAGTCAACAGAAGTTACACAAGCTATGCAGAGTGTCTTGCATAACTCCCATTGACTAATTAACTTCCGTTATGCATGGTGTCTTTACTATATTGCACCGACAGGAAATGCTTTCCCGTTGACGCAGTGCTATGTCACTTGAGGAGGTGGTTTTAATGTATCAAATTCCAGATCAATTGAGCAGGTCTTTACTGCCCGCTCAATCGATCCAGAAAGATCGATCTGACAGCGGTGAATTTGCCGCCATCAGTGTGTCCATAGCCTGAGGCTCAACTTCTAGTGGCATAAATGGGAGTTTGGACTGAATAAAGACTGTGTAAAAACTGTATAAAAACTTCAAGATTTGGCACTTCATAATTTGGCCTGCTGCTGCTCCCACTGAGGCCAATGGTGGAACTTCCTCTGGACATCATTCTTCATTGTCATGTCCCTTGTATTATCATTGACACCTGTGCAAAGTGGTATAATGCTTCCTGAAGAATTTAGATGGGTAACATTTTATCCCCACTTTGGATAAGTGTCAGTGGTTACACAAGGTGCAAGGCAGTGCAGAATCATGCCCATTAACTTCAGTAGGAACAGGAGCAGGCCCCTTTTTACAATTCTATAAGACAAAACCTCTATTATGACTTCTCTGTATGGTATTATAGCGTGGCTAGATGTATAACTTCTCCAAACCCGTGTGTGACTGGAGGAAAGAATTCACAAAATGCAAGTTTGTTGGCCCATTTTTATGGCATGAGAAACATCAGTGCTGATAGAAGGGCCTAATGAGGCCTCAGATGTGAGATACCTGTTGTTGGTTTTTTTTAAATCCTGTTTATTTAGTTTCTCACAGAAATTGATTAATCTGAATGACAAAAATTGTAAATAACCTAAATCAAGGAGGTGGGGAAGCCACCCCTTTCTCTTCTACCAGTGCTGCTTTCTGATACCCAGGGCAGGCTCTCATGGGCCTATCCTTGATGGTTCACAGATTGTAACTCCTCAGAAGCAGCATCCCATCCATTACTGTAGAATTAGTTGACAATTCTACTAGTTGTTCCAAAAAAATAAACTAATTGGTCCCAGAGGATAGTTAGGTGATGTGGAAGTCTTCAAAATACCATTATCTCCCATAGTGATTCACTAGCCTTCCTATACTTTAGCCAGCACATTGGGACTTCTAAATTACATACCATAATTGACATCAAATATCTGTCCCATCAGTGAATATCTTTATTAGCATCAAAATCACTCAGAACTAGTGTTCCTCAATGTTATTAAACAGAACTTGTTCTAGGTGTTGCCTTACTAATTAGTCAGGATGAGCCCGAGGAAGAAAATCTGGGTCATGTTAAATTAATTGGAATGAGCATGAAAATTAGCAGAGCAAACTGCATCAATTTTCTATAGAGAGCCTTTCTTCATGTTGAGAATAAAAATGGATATTATGAGGCATTAACCAAACTGCCTTCTGTGACTGCCAAGAGGTGTGTTACAGTAGCCCAAAAATATCATGCTCACAGATTTTCAGAAGTTAATGAGACATTTCCAGGAATGGCAAATACGTGGTGTTAAAATGGGTGTGCCTCTTATGGGAAAATGCCAAGTCATTTCATGTTTATTCAGGCATAACAAGCTCTTCAAAATGAGCATAATTTAAGAGGTGAATAGTGCAAAGAGGGCTAACATTCAACTAATTTTCCCTAAGAATGAAAAGATTAAATTGAACAAAAAATGAATTAAGAGGTTTACAAATCAACAAGTCAACCATCAGATTGCAGCCTCTGCTCAGTATATTCTCATCAGCCCTGCCATGAAGTTTTCAAAAAATGTCCCGAAGGCAGGGAACAAAGCGAGCAGAACTGATTACAGCCACACTCACCGCCTTGCTGTCTAAACTCTGTTTGGCTTCCTAATGAGCTCACTAAAAACCTAATTCATCTCCCATAACCCTTCTCAGCCCTCCTTGAAATTCACCATTATGGAAATTACAGATGAAACATTTACAGGCTGTGTTCAAATTACTGCTTCTTCAACAGGCAGGTCCCTGACCCTCACAATGAACACAATAGAGGTATGTCCAGCATGAAACCACTCAGGCCGCAGCCTATAGAATAAAGAGGCTCAGGAAGGTTAAGACTTTTTCTCATGGTGACAATGATTTCCGCATTAATGCTTTCAGTTCCATGAATATGGGAATTTTGTGGGCTTGACAGTATATCAAATACAAATTGTAATTCAGAAGGGGAGAAATGAGTTGTACTGATGACAAATAGCTGAAATAGGCTAATGTGAATTCCCAGCCTGTTCATGAGGAAACTCCCTCAGTTCCTCATTACATGAAGTCAAAATGATCCTCACGGCACCTAGCCTGTAACTGGAAGATTACTGAATTGATGGATCCTTAGTTTAAAATGCAGCTGTTTTATTCTGCTTTAGTAATTAATTCTTTTTCCAATACCATATTGATTAAGCGTAGACCCTGATAAAGTTCAAACTGAGAAGAATCTCTAGTGGCTTCCTTAGTTGCTCAAGAGAGTCAATGAAAACTTCCTACAATTCCACCTGCCTCCTCAGAGTGCTGATCCAATGAACAGAACAGTTTTTTCTCATAAATTAGTCAGGCCATGTGGAGCTGTATTAGCTGATGGTTGCTTTTGTCTCTCTACTTGCTGACTTGCTTTTCACTTTTGCTGTCCTTTGTGCTGTCACACACAAAGTCGGAGTGCAGCTGCCATTCTGAACCCAAACCAAGGTAAAGAACAATTCGTACAAACTACATTTTTTTTTCCATTTTATACAGCTGCAACTCCCTGAACAGTGCAGCACTCAATAAGGCCTCCTGGGACCCAACTAGCTGAGAAATCAGTGCTGAAGCATGCAGATGTACTATGGGATGAAGAAAAAAAAAAGTAACCTGTTTCCTTCAAGACAGCTCCAACTTTTTGGGATAGAATATTTGCTGCCCTGTTTTTGGCAGTTATAGATTTCCACAATATCATTTAAGTAAAAAGTGACATGAGTGCATGAGACTAGAGCAACCACATCACCTACTACAACAAAAGGCAGGAGATGCCTGTTGGCCAACAGACAGTCAGGAACTGTCTATATGAATGACCACTATAAACACAACAGCATTTACAAGAAGAGTCATCGCCAACAATGATGCTGCTTTTCAAAGGGTCAGATGCACCAGGGGAATCAATGCTTGTGAATAAAAACAAGCATGATAACGGGAAGTTTCTCAGATTACAGCCTGTACAATGGATTTTCTTTTTTGTGAAGATCAGGGCTACTGGGAATGCTTTTAGGGAAGTGTAGTTCATTGTCCTAAACAAAATAAAACAAAACAATTACCAAAACCCACTATGCCTGAATGCTGCAATTTATAACCCTTCACGCAAACAGGTTCGAGTTGTGTGCTGTAGCCTGTATGCTGCTTGGAGGAGCACAAGTGATCTACACAAATAAATCCACTGTGACAGAATAGCAGGCATTTATGATATTAACAATCCTTGTTCCGGTTACAAATTGCATGATAAGAATATATAAAGGTTAAGGGCCAGATTCTGATTTGGCATCAGTTTTCTACTAGTTTGACACCACTGACTTAACCTCCTGATTGACTCTGATGTGAAGTCGGAATCAGATCCTTAATGCTATTTTAGGAGAACCTGCTACATTTTGGCACACTCGTTTTGTGCTGAAACTGAAACTTAACTAGGCTAGCGTAGGGGGTCTCAGTGAGCATTCTCAGAGTACATTAGGCCAGGACTGATACTCTGATAGTTGCATTCCCCCACCTTCAGAGCATTCTTTCTTAGGTCAAAAGGTCATCCTTCACAGATGTCTCCAGCAGACACTCGGTTGTCAAAAGGTTGCACCATGTGATGTGTGCAGTCACTGTTAACAATGCACTGTTCTCATTGAGATCCATAAACACTTTGCACTTCTAAATAATTTCCTTGTTAAAAAAAACTTGTTTTTTTCAGTCTTATTTGGTTATCAAAACAATGTATGAAACACTGTGGGCAAGCAATCCAGAAAAGCTCCCTAAATTAACTACTGAAATAATCCATTTTCTCCTTTTCTTTTTGTCATGCTATTCAGTACTAGGAGACGCTGCTGTTTTATTTCAGATAGAAGGGAATAGAAGCACAGTATCCCGAAGTATGTAATAGTAATGCATCTGGTTTGGAGGCAAAAACACGCATTTGGTGAAAATGTAAACTTTCAAGCAGTTTGTCAGAAAAATTACAACAGTGAGAGGAAAAAAAAACCATAAAAAATTACATGTTCATTTTTGAATATTTCCAATTACTATGCCTTTGCATTTAAAGCTGACAAACATTATTCACACTGCGTGACCAGGTGCAAAAAAAAAGCAGAATTATACATGTTCTGTTGCTTACCACAAATTCAGGTTTGTCTTGTGCATAAAGTTTATTTTCCAGTAGTGCTTTAAAACAAAGGGTTCTAGTTACTACAGTAGCGCTCGGCATTTTGATTTTCTGCTGCCTCTAGATGAATAATATAACAAAGATTTCTTCATTGTTGAAGACAGTTACTTTAAAGTAGCTTGAACCTATCATATACAATACAAGTATTTTCTTTCTAGAATGGATTCAAATAAACTTATCAGTATTGTTATCTATTTATAAATTATATATTTAAAAGTAAAGTAAGACAGACATAGCTGGAATGTTACACAAGGGGAAACACGATAAGAGATATTACAAATTACTCAACCTAATCCGAACCAATAGACCCTTAAGGGCACAGGGAATTTCTAGAAGAATTAAGCGTATATGCTGTAAAAAACTCAATTAAATACCCTCACAAAACAAGATGGGGTTCTTTCAGATCTGCAATAGCCAGTCCTTCCAAATGCAAAATATTTTTCTTTCCTAGGGCTGTTCTTTTTCTTTTCATTCTTTAAATCACTGAACCTACCAAAAGTACACTTTCCAGAAAGTTGTCTTCAGTGCTTTCATGTCTTGTATTTCATACATTTAGCCATCTTGGATTAATAGGAACCAATGAAGATACTCATTCTTAAAACGTCTGCAGTTTCATTGGTGTAATCTATGAACTTTAAAGACCTACCTTTTATGAGCTTTCCTCAGGGTAGGTATTTCAATGTTCTAAAAACAGGGTTATGGACTGTTAAATTAAGCACATGTTCTGCATTGACATTTTAGTTCCAGCAGGTTATTTGGTGCCAAGATTGCCAATTTAGTATCTGTAACCCTGGAACATATGTTTATATGCCTTTTTAGCATTGTGGGGGAGGCAGAGGGAATTGTAAACAAAGTGCTCTTGCATAATAATAATATTTATCCTCAAATTTAAAAACCTGAAAAAATGTAACAGAAAAGATTTGCACCTAAATTATATAAACTTAGGAGCACTACATCTGAAATGGTGCATAAAACATTGCTGTTTATGACAATTTCAGCAACTTGTATAGTTATATCTTCATCCCAGTTTTTCTAATTCAGAGCCTTAGGTCTGGCTTTAGCTACAGTAAGTGTGAATCATTCAATTATACCAAGGGGCGCTAAAATGCCTTTTATTGTGAAAGTAATGCTAACTGTAGAAGGCAATAGTAATGCTGAGGCAAAATGATCTTTAGATAATGAAACATAATGGGTGACTTTTACTCAGTCTGTTCTACTGAAGACCATTTTCCAACATTCACACCCAGAGGGCACATACATAGACCAAATGAAGGAATTTTCAAAAATCATATGGGCTAACCTACACCAGTCCTTCCAAAGAAAGTCAAAAGAACACCTTACTTGTAAAAATGCTTTCCAATGAAACAGACAAGATATAACAATATGAGAGATTGAAGCACACACACACAGAGCTATCACTTTACAAGCGTTAACAGATTTGTGGGTCATTCGAGATTTTGCATCACAATTGTCACAAAATCCAAATGTGCACATGCCTCTTCCAGGTGTTATCTCAGCCTTAGTCTGCTGAGCAGTGAAGCTAATCCCTACAGCAACATTTGAAGGTTTAAAAGCTCCAGTTTTTTGTTTGTAAATGCCTATGAAAACACTGCCTATGCTCAGAGGCCTTTTAAAACAAAACCAAAGCTTTTAAAGCTTCAGAAGCGACCATGGGAATTTGCTCCTCAGGAGGGAATCCTAAATGAAGGCCAAGTTTCAGTGGATTCCCCTGGACACTACAAAATGTTAACATGCTTTGTGGGTCTCTTCTGCTTTTTTTTTTTAAATAGAGATGGCGCTGATTGATTCAAGCAAAGAACTGACTGAAATCTTTGTCCATGCCCTAAACTTAATTAAGCCCAAATCTTTTTTAGGCAAATCAGTCCCAACTAAGTCTACACATATCCCTCAAACCTGCAACCTACAAACCTCATGGATACCTAATGCAACTAACAGAAAGACCCAAAAGAGGCACTAGCTGTACAAGAAGTAGCATAGAGAACAGAAGAGCAGTTTAAAGTTTTTCTCTTGTTAGGAACCTAGAAAGAAAATGGGCTAGGAATTAAATCAAAGGAGTGTTGCTTCTAGGAAATTCTTTTGAAAGACCAAAACCAAAAACAAAAAATTGGCAAAGAGAAAGCAGAAATGAAAGGCTTATATGAATGTGAAGCCAAATAAAAGAAACAAGAATTGAAAATAGTGTAATGTATGTAAGGAGGACAATTTCCTTACATAAACATTGTAAATTACCAACTGAAACATTTTAATGTTGTTTTTGATACATGGTAAAGGATTTAAAATTTAAATTGTTTATTTAAAATCATATTTTTTAAAATTGTAATTGACACGTTAACATTTTGATTGATGAATGACTGTTGAAAAGTTAGGACAGAGATTTTTGAACTATACCAAAAAGACTAAAGAGAGGCATCAGAATGCAGGGCCTTTCAATAGCTGGTTTGGAAGGATTATTCTTGTATAGAGGCAGGCAGCAAAGAATTGAAGTTTGTCTAGAATAAGGCCACAGGATCGCAGTTGTTTGAGATGCAAAAAAGCTTTTAATGTAGATAAGATATACTCCTCCTGCAAGTGTAGGCTATAGAAGAAGATTCAAAGAACATCTAATAAAATGTCATGAAGTTGGAGTGTTATTTTTTTCCTCCCACCCAACAAATTTTTTCATCCATGAGAAATGTATTCTTTCTAAACAATCGGATGAGCAAATGAATAGTTTTGTGTCTGGCAAGTGGCTGCCAGACAGTAGAACAGAAATAATCACTTAATGGGCGTTCCCACTGGACTGTGCATGTCCTGCACATTACCACAGCTGAGACTCAGCCAATACCCTTCTGATCAAAGCCAAGAACTTTACCAAGGTGATCAAAAAGCGAGTCACACCTGACGGAGCTGTTCTAGTCTTGCTCTTAGATTACAAACTATATACCAGATAATTTTTCAGTCCCTTAAGAGCAGCTGAAACTTACAAGGAAATACTCAAAGGAAGCAGGTAAAATGATCACATCTGAATAAAGAAGGGGAAAAGTATATTCACATCCCAAGTACAAACAGAAGAAGTTGCTTTGAGCTTATATAAGTAGTGAGTAAAAAATGATAAACAAAAGCACAATCAAGATTTTGAGCTATTGAAGGCAACTTTTGACCTACTGAGTATTTTATATTTACATTTGTAAAATTAAGAACACTGCAGAATATAGCTTTAGAAGGATTTAAAATTTTTCAGCAGAGCTAAAAAGAGAGGACAATTTATATCTATTAAACAACAAAGATTGTTAGCCATTTGAAAGTTTAAAGAAGTGTTATTCATCATACAGTAAACCTGAATTCTATTAGTGTGGACTTCTCGCTGAAATGACATTCTCTTTGGTGGCCCCAGGACTCTGTGACTAGTTTACAAGAACAAAAGAAGGAACCAAACCTAAATGTCACTGATGAGATACTAGATTAGAAAGTCTAGTCTATGTGACTTATCCAAAAAAAAAAAAAAAAAAAATTCAGACAAGTCTGTAGTTAAGGCTAAATTACAGATTAATAGAAAGAATGAAATATCTAAGAAATTAAGATAAATCTTCCTTCATAAAATCTTGCCTATAGACAGGACTTTATTCCAAAGTATTCTCAAACCTAGGAATGTGCATTGCTAAGAATATCCTGCACGAGGAAATAATCAGGACAATGAATTTACAGTAAAACAAAGTGTTTCCTCCACCAATGAAGATATTTACAGTGTATTTTGTTGTTTTGAAATTTTCTGAAAGTGGATCAGTACAAGATGGGATATGTTTCATACTTTCAAGGTATAAAAAATAATGGCTGTCTACTAAACTATCTCCAAACAACAAAGTGAAAGTTTGAGAACCTTGGGAAAGTTCTTTGAAGATTCCCTTTAATACATTGAACTTGATGATAAAATAATTAGGAACTAGAGAAACAGTCAAGATACTTTACTGTGAGAAATGGCTTTGTGATGTCTGTTCACTGGAAACCTCCTGTTGTTCTTCTTTCTTGGACTGAACTGGGATCATCTGTGTATTTTGAAATCCTGACACTCTAGGCACTTAGAGGGACCATAGACTCTAAGGCAATAGTAAATCCATTTAGCATATTACTGTCACAGTCAAAAAGATGGAAGATACCTATATTCTTAAGAATTAAAGCTACTGAACTAGTGTAAGAATCAAAGGTAAATTTGTTATATATAACTTATGGACATTAGTATTCTACATGGAAAACCTAAAGTAATATCGAACTAAGGAAAAATAAACCTCCTGAAAAGAACTGGTCAAGTCCAGTGGTTGGAAATCTTCTCCGGCAGAAGATCTTGGACTTTTTCAATGTTACAGAAAGACAGATATCTAATAATCTTTTTGCTAACATGGCAGCAGATGTTTCACCAAAAAGAAATTCATAATTTCTGAGTTCACAATGTGAGACTAAAATTGTCTGGACTTCAAAGAGCATGAAAGGCCACCAGTCAAAATAAAGATCTAATAAATAAAAATAAAGAAATAAACACACACAAAAACTACCGCCTTTCTTTGTATGGAAGGCATTTGCAGTTTAGGATTAAAATGAAAATGTCAAGATAAAACATGGCGTCAGAATCAAGTTCTCCTTTAGCGATTTTTTAAAATGATCTCTGCCAGTATGTCAAACAAGGGGTAGACATGATGAATGAAGTTCAACAGCCTGATTCTGCAATGGGACTACTCACATGGGTAAGGACTATTTGCTCAACTAAGCGTTTGTAGATTAGGCTCGTAGTGAGCATCAAACTTAAAAAAAAAAGTTAAAAAATCATGACTGACAAATAATCTCCTGCGTTATTTTTGTTATTGTCAAACCTGTTGGATTTTTCTTTTTTCAATAAGCATGCTCTTCCTGACTATTCTTTTATGTTCCTTTTGTCTAAATACAGATGACCAAAAAATTGAATAACAATTTCTTCGCCACCCCCACAACATTCAAAATTCTGAAGTCATTTTATTTTTGCAAGATTCAAAATGGCCCCATTTCCTGTTATATTTTTTTATCAAAATTGTTTCACAGAAAACCTAGTTTTTTACAGTAAGAAAACCTGGTTATTGGTAATGAAAAAATTTGGTAACAATTTGGAAAACCTTTTCAATAAAAAGTTTAATAAAAAAGTTTGGAACAATTCATGAAAAATAGAAAATTTTGCTAATGTTGATAATCTTTAGAAAAAGAAAAGCTTAGTATTTGAGAAAAAGCCATTTCTGATTAAAAAAAAATCTTTTGTGTGTAAAATTTCAACCAGTTCTACTATGGTAAAAATTAAGAAACCAGGTAACAGAATACTTATACTATATACAATATGGAAGCTGTAAAATACAATTGAAGAAGATCCATAATTAAGGGCCTAATCCTTCACCGTGGAGATCAACTTGCAATTGACTTTATCAGGAAAAGGTTTAGACCCTAAGTGGTTAGTCGCCACTTAGGCCCCAATCCTGCAGAGACATACGCTAATGTTCAACGTTTCTCATGAGAGACATCCCATTGACTTCAGTGGGAGTATTCCCAATACATAAAGCTAAGCAAATCTGTAAATCTTTACAGGATTGGGGCCCCATTCTGGCTATCAGAGGTACATCAGAAGATGGGAGGTATATGCTGATGCACAAGCAGGTTTCTTTCATTCCACGCCATTTCATAACTAGCTCCATATCCCAAGCCATTTCTTGAAGAAAAATATTTGCCATCTCCAAAATGCAAATTATTATATTAAAATCTTTAACTAGTGGCAAATCATAGCTCAGATTTCAGTTTAATTCTGAGAAATAAAAATAAAAGGTGGCAATAAAGAAATAATAAAAAAGTGGTAGCCTTTTGATTGTAAAGAAGACATGGGGTTTTAATAATTTTCTCAAGGCAGTGAACTGACACAATAAAAGTAACACTCATTAAATTTTACATGATTTGTGAACTAAGTACTTTTTATGCAAAACAGGCTTTACAGTTTGATAGCACAGAAATATGAAAAGCAAGAGTTTTCATTTTGTGCTAATCTAGAAAATGAATGTTAACTTCCCTTTATACTTTCAGTGGTAAATTTTTTTATTTAAAGCATTTAAAAGGCTGGCATAGTGTGTTAGTGGATGCCCAATGCCACTACACTTGCATAATCTTGAACTCTTTATATCTAACTGATTGGCTGCCCAGTAGTCCCACAAAATACAGACTAATAATTATTACCCTTGAGCCAAACTATGCCCTCATTTACACTGGTGCAAATCCAGAGTAATTCCATTTTACTTCAGTGGAGTTACTCTGGATTTACTCAAGAGTAAAGGCCAAAGCTTGTTCAAGTCAATGGAACTCTTTCTGTTGACTTAGTAGGCTTTGTATTAAGCCCTAAATAAGAAGAGAATTTGGCTCAGTCAGAGAATTTCAGTTCAGCCCTACAACAGTTCCCAGAGCCAAGGGAAACTAGGAGAGAGCATTCAGCTCCTGTTGAACTGGTAGAAGTTTATGCTCCTCTTGAACAGTGCCCTCTAGCAGATGCATAGAGTAAAGACTCCATTGACAAGAGAGCTGCCATTAAGCGGTGAGTCTGAGGTCAGAGGAGGTAAAGGGGAAGTGTGAGCTGAATGATTCTTATTTCCAGTATTTATGTGATGTTTCATACTCTTTATCCAGGACTGTAAAATTGAACAGGAAATTCATGGAAGTTTCTGAATTTTATGCTCATAAATAATTTAAAAGCTTAGGGCTCAGTCCTGCAATAAAAATCCATATATGTATGTGTCAGATTCTTTTCCGGTGAACTTTGTGCATATAAGAGGAACTGTGTTCAGTTTTTATATGACCAATTTGCATCTCTGGACAGATACAAGGAAGGTGTATATGAATGTAGTTATTTAAACATGGGCAGCCCATAAGCCTGAAAACCTTAACACAAGGTTATGATGGAGAAAAGAGCTCTTTACATAGTTAAGGATTAAATAAGGGGTTGTCAAACATTTTTGTAGCATGAATCACATCTTAACAGAGAACTTGCGGATCACCTTTTGCTCCCATTTACAACTGCATCACATCCCTGTTGCAGCTACAGCAATTGCTTTGCTTACATGGAAAAGCAAAAGGTGCCAGTCCCTGGCTGAGGAACACATCGTGCAAATTGGGGAGATGCAAAGGTAGCCAGCCATAAACCATTCCTGACCTCCCCCAAGCCGTGGTGGACTGTATGCTGAGCTGCTGCCCGGGACTAAGCTATGGGTATGCTTCTTAGCTGCCACTGGCTGGAAAGGCCCCTCTGGGAGCTGGGAATCAGCAAGGCACAGGGAAACCACATCCTTTTGCCCCAGCCAGGCCCTCTATGCTTGCTGCAGGGAGCAAGTCGTGGCATGGCATCAGATCCGTTACAACTGCTCTGTGCCACCAGAGGATCCCCATATGCTGGGGATATCCTCCTAAAGCTGGCGATACAAAGTGACCCCAACACAGCCAAGCATCAGATCCAAAGTATTTATGTGTTAAAGCTATCTTTAATGCAATAAGATTTTTTTTTCCTTTTGGAAGGCCATGATTCACGCTGTCCACGTTCCCTCATTTCATCTCTATCTCCAATCTAAGCTCTCTCCCCTTGCTCTCCTGCACATGCTTCCCTGTTGCCTGTCTCTCGTCTCCCCCTGCATATACTAACACTGTTACTCAGGTCCCTCCACCCATGGATGCACTGTCCTCTTCTCTTCCTGCTTCCCTGGACATAATTCTTGGCTGCCACATTCTTTTCTCCCTTACCTTTCTCCCCTGCTCCTGTGGCCTTTCCTCTCTTTCTGGTGGCTGGCTCACTGTGGGCTCATTGGTGCTTATAGCCTAGACCCAACCCACACTGGGGATCATGTGGAGCCATACCACCCAATAGGAACCTCGAGAGGCATTATATCAGAAGAATACCCAGGCCTTTAAGGGTTTGGAATGCAGTGGATCTGCTCCTTCCTGTCCGTTTTGGTGTTACTTGTCCCCTGCAGTCTTTGTGCTCAGGTGAGTACAAGAACTGCAGCTGTGGGTGGTTCCTGTGAAAGCACAATGGGGATGGCTCCATGTGCCTTTAACCCTTTGCACACCTGTGCAGGGGCTAGCTAGTATATTGGAGTACACTCTCACAGCAGCTGTGAAACTGTTAGAAGATAAGATTGCATTCCGTGCATTAGCCGCTGGCGGCAATTCACCACCCCAACCTCCCCAGTACATCTTTTGTTTTGCTAGCATTTCAAGAAATAAACATTAGTAGAATTATAACAATGATTTTAAAAGGAAAAAAGGAAGCTAGGAAAAGAGAGGACAGTTTCCGTAATTTTACAAAGCTATGTAGAAATGGCTCTGGCAAGAATTATTTCCATTTGCCCCTTCAACTACAAGAAAATACAATGATTCTCCCTTTAAAAGATTAATTATTTTAGAATTTGGGAAAATATTATTAACATTTACTTATAGTTTTACGAAGGATTTTTGTTTTTGTTCCTGGAGATACGTTAAGTATATCAAGAGCTTAATTGCCGTTTCTATGGGAATTTTTCTATGAAATGAATAGCAGTGTAAATTTTAATATGAAAGAGCCATATTCTGGTCTCATTTGCATAGGTGCAAGCCCATTTGGCCCAAACTCTGGGAAACTGATACGGATTTGGGACCGTATCCTGCTCCTGTTCAAGTCACACTGCTGCCATTGACAATAAGTGGAAGCAGGATCAGGGCCTTATATAGATAATCTACCTCTACATACAAAATCATTTCCACTCCTTTGAACAGAAAAGACCTATCTTCCAATTGACTCTACTCCCTTTCTTGGAAAATGCCTCCTCGAATGCCCACTGGCCCAAAATCAAAAGCAAACTTTTATAAATAGTGAAACTATGGAATGTGTTTTGTATTTGGTGCATTTAACAATGTTATTGTAAATATCTTCTGTGGAAAACAATGATACTAAAGCTAAACTGGTATATTAACAAGGACCAAAATGGAAAGGAATTGTAATGATAACATACATTTTGTATAGTTTTTTTCTTTAAAATTTCTCTCACAGCAGAGATGCACTGAATGAGGTATCTGGAAAAGAAAAATCTCTAAAATATGAAGTAGACTATGCATGCTAGTGCTGCCAGCTTTGATGCCCTAAACCAGCCTTCTTGGCCACCACTGTGCACACTGCAGACTCTTAGGCAATGGAACAAGGCAGATACTAGAGCTTCATGTGCCAAGATGAGGAGAATCAACACCAGTGTCTAGAAGACAGTGCTGGTGCATGAGGCCACTAACCACTGCAACTCGCAGTATAGCTCTAGAGTGTTAAAGGTAACCTTCCAGAAACAAAAAAGCCACAACAAAACATTGGTTTGGAACGAGATCCTGCAATGCATAACTGCCCTTGGGTGCTCTGGTAGATAAAAGGGAATGCAAATACCAACACAGAACAGGGTTTTCCTTGAGTTGTTCGAATTAAATGTGTTTGTTCAAGAAAAAAATATTTGTAATGGGAAGACAGGCTTATATAATGACAAACCAAAGTCTGTTGCTTCTAATACATTGAAGACATTGTTCCAAACATTTCGCCTACGTGTAAAGATTGCCTAATAGTGGTACCCAAGGTTTATGTCATTGCTGCTTATTGACTTCCTAAATGCTGAAAATTTAGACCTTCTCACTACTTGAAAATAGCAATGTTAAGGCTATTTCACGTATCACTTTCTCTTTATTAAAAAAGGAGAGTATCTAAACAAGCAATAAAATACATAGGTTCATAGCCTACGCTTCTCTTGCTTTGATTTCACAGTCACTAATAACATAATAATACTCAGCATTTCTATATAACCATCCTTCCAAGTATATCAAAGCACTTCACTAATGTCAATTGACTGTGACTCATAACACACTTGTGAAATAGCTAAATACTATTGCCCCCATTTTACTGATGGGAAAGTGGATCACAGAGAGATAACATAACCTGCACAAAGTCACACAGATAGACTTCAAAATCCTACAATTTGCTGCACATGGGCAGATGGCTGTGTCCATACAAAGCGCAACTGAAGCCGCTGTCTTCTGTGTGCAACAAATTACAGAACTGAGGCATTAGGGCCTGATCTTAAAGTTTACTAAAGTCAAGGGGAGTCTTTCCATTGACTTCTCTGGGCCTTGGATCATGCCCTGAGTCAGTGCCAGAGTTATGATTAGAACCCCTGTCTCCTAGCACTGTGCTGTAACCTGTATACCACACTGCCTCCCTAAAAAGACCTCAAATACCAAGGGGAAAATTAACGGTGCCTTACCCTGACATGGGAAGGTACCCACAGGTTTCCACATGCAAGGTTTTCACAGTACATTTTTATGCATGTAAAACTTCTGATTTTCCTTTCCCAATGCTGTTTGCATGTTTGAATAAATGTATGCACCAAAACTTGGGTAAGGAAAATTGCCAGCACAGTTTTCTCAGTTGCTTTTGAGAATTTTTCAGCAAATATTTAACCAAAAATATGTTTAAAATAATGAACCTTCTTAAAAAGTCAAAATGACATTTTATGGGCTCATGTCTTAGTCAGCTAAGACCTAGCTGCGTGACACTCGTTTTCACAGTGTCTGAGAATAGACCACCATGAGGGACACAATTACATAAAAGCAGAAGTTGAAGCTTGAAAATATTGATTTCTCTAGCACATAGAAAGTTTCTGCAACCGCAGCTTCAAGATTAAGCATTTCTGATATTAACTACTTACAGTGAGAAGTAATGACATACCAGGTTTGTGAGAGATGGAGGTACAGCTGGTCCCCAAAATGAATGATGTACCTTGTGACCAGATACAGAGCTAAGTCTGAAGTGCAGATTAAAAACAATGCTTATATTAAATGGTTTGCAACCATTTCGGACTCAATTAGTTGAAAAATGCAAAACTCTAAACAAATATGTCAATCCACATTAAGAAATGAGGAAAGAGGGCTGTCAAACTCCTTCCACTCACTCCACTCCCCCAAACCTAAAATGTCCCCAGAAGCCGGAGGAATCACAGAATGGTTGTCGGCTGCTCTTACCGGGCAAAGCAAAGACAATAAGACCAAAAGCACATGTATTACAATGCGTATTGCCATAATGCAGTGTTTGATGCTCTAGAGGGCCTTCAACAAGTACTGTACAGCCAAAAATCAATTGAAAATCAGCATGATAACAGAGCATGAGTTGCCCTGTAATAGCCTTAAGACCCCCAAGGCTATATGGGTCCCTTTCATCTGCCACATTGCACTGACTCTAGGGGAGCCTCACTTCCCCTCCCTGAGCACTCTAGACACGTCCGTATCTTTTACCTATTGCTTTCACCTTACGTAGTAAGGGGAGCTGACAGCCTTGCTGGATCTTCCTAGCTTTTTAAAGCAGAATTTGAGGTATTTGTTTTAGTAGCATTGTCTTTTTTCTTTTCGTGAGGTGCCCCTTTCTTTAATCAACCATATGATTTCTGACTATAAATATTCTCGGTTCGAAGAGATAGGCTGTATCTAATTCTAGGATAGAATGGTACAGCAATAGGTCCTAATCCTCTATATTCCAACCTGTGCTTCAAACCCCCATTAAAGTTGTTTTAAAATATCGCTGTTCAGGTCCATGCAAATTGTTATGTATGAAACAACAAAGTAGTCCTACAAATATTTCACTCATATAGTAGATTTCACTTCAATATTTCTTTAATTACTTTCCAACAATGTCTGGTTTCTGTTGAATTTACACTACTACTTGGCATTTGGTGCAACCCCCAAAAGAGAAGATACATATGTCCCCTATTTACAGTCTTGGCATTTTTACCTTAACTCAGTCATCTATGTGATTGCTTTGAAAATTACCTTGCTGATTAGCTGGGTTTCCCAGTAATATATAGTGTTAATCCTTAAATTTTGAATATGACATAAGGTATACAAATGTTCTGTCTCACTCAATAGCAACATATCACGGCTTAAGGAGGACATGTACACTGATCTCTGTGAGGGAAGGAAGAGCTAATTGAGAGCTGGATTCAGTGTGATTATCAGCTTGTTTATGATAAGGGAGTACTCTTCTGAATGGCACTGTAAATTCATCCCTGATTGTGGTGTTAAACCGCAGCTCATTTTTCCCCCCTTTCTGTTTGGTTATACGGAGCTGTATACTACTTTCAGCAGATGACAATGTCATGCTTTGAATTTTTTCAGTCACAAGAAAATTAATCAATCACATGAACCTGTTGTCAGATTTCAACTCTTTCATGGCAGAAAGCACACATTTTTTATGTCTACTGAAGAATAAATTTTAGTAATTTTTCCCAGTGTCATTATGAACATTAGACTGACCCAATTAATAGGAAATATTTCTATGCTCCTGGAACAGACCGTGCTACAGAAAAAGCCATTTGCACAACCTGTTCATGATTATGGGCCATAAGGACACAAAGATGGCATAGACATTTGTGGACCATCTGAATTTTTATGAAGTAAAGGGGAAAAAAAGAATGACTTTAGCTGACTGTCGTGGGTCATGTTTTTTAATCCAGAGTATTGGACATGTAACACAGCAACAAGAGCTGATCATTTTGTTTAATCACCTTTTGGATCTTTGCCAGATGGTCTCTATTGAGAACGCTGCAAACAGAGAGAGATGAACTGCGTCTAACATGCCACTAGAGCTTTCCCGTAAATGTCTGAGAACCGAATCCAACAAGAATTTAGTCTCAGAGCAGAAAGGGATACATTTAAAAACTATGTGCATTAACTATACTTTTCCCCATAGAATCCTCACTTGGCATGAATAATTTACCCACTCTTATGCTAATGGGATCATGAAAGTATCCCTCTGTCTTTAGTGCAGCTATTCTCAGCTTTCAGTAATTACCCCACCCAGTGAAAATAACATGGCTTCTGCATTCGAATGGCCTACTAGTACCTGACAATTAGAAAGATCATGGCTGACAGTGGAATGGTCCAGAAATGGACACAGAAGCTCCAGTAGCCTGAGGGTTAGTTTGGGAAAAAAATGTTCTATTGTCAACATTTCTTTAGTTGCTTAGGATCAACACAGCATTTAAAGGAATATATTCTCTCTCTTTTTCCCTCTTGTGCTCGCCTTTGTTTTGTGAAATAGAATATTCAAATTAATTGTCAAAATACCTTAAAAATAATTTAGAATATCACTAGGTTAATGATGATAAAATTTGGATTTTTAAATTAGCATGGCCTTGTTAAACAAGTGGAGGGGAAGCGAAATTACGAAATCAGTTATGTGTCCTTCTGTCTCTCAGAATTTAATCAGCTAGATGAAGAAAAATCCTCCAGCATTTTGTTTAAAAAAAAGTTTTAAAAAAATCTATTACAAAGAACTAGTCTTTGACCTCTGTCCACAGCACTCCATGCTAGGTAGTTCACTGTGTAAAAATTATCAGGCTAAAACATCTGCGAAAGAAAGCTATGAAACAGCAGGGAATGTGGCTGGTTTATTGTTTATCTTTTGTTTATGAGGCAGTATTCAAGTTTAATTACTACTCTAAATTAAACTCTAACAGGCATCAGGAGACATCCCTTTACACGACTAAGTTAAAAAAAATCCAGAGATTCCAACACTAGATCTTTCAAATAAGTTAGCATATATAGGAAGAAATTAGTCAGACTATAACAACACAGGAAGGCATTTATACACTTGCACTTACTACTGCATGTTTGAGTGGTGAATTATGAAAACATTAATATTGTAACAGACAGATGCAAGTATAATTTGGCAAATAAAATAATAGCTAACATTTTGAGGGGGGCTGCGTTAGATCTGGCAGAGTGGGGGTGGGAAGTAATTTAAGAGAAATCTTACCCTCTGCATTTGAAAAAAAGCAAAAAATTATAAATCCAAACCAAAAAAACCAAATGATAAAGGCAAAAGTAAACATCCCACCAACAGCAATCTCTTCAGCAATATTGTTTGGTTATTTTCTTTGAGCATTCATGTAGAGAAAGGAGAAAAGAAGTTCACTGTGTTTGCCATTAACAGTAAGTGACCAGTTTGGAATGAACTTAGCTGTAGGAAAAATAAAAGTTAAAAACAACTAGCAAAAGATTATTCCAGATGGCATCTGTCATATTGTATTTAGGGGTATTTTCAAGAGAGTCCTGCTACTATGAAAACATTCCATTGACAGAGTTTTCCTAAAAGCTTCATTTGAAAGCCCAGCACAACATATTTAGAACACATAGTGAATGTTATCTAATAACTTGTATATTTGTAGGGGGGGGAAAACATTTTTGCATATAACTATGTGGGTTGGACACTAAGAGTAAGATGTAAGTCTTAAAATGTATTATAATATTTTAAGAGCTCACTCACCTCTAAGCTTTAAATTCAATAAAAGGTGGGGATCTGCAGTTTTCACCAGTATAATGACTAGAAAACTGTACAATAAATAAAAGAGATTTACTATGAAATTCTAGCCCCATTGACTGGTTGATAGATAGGGACATAAATGGTAAAAAAAAAAAAATCAAAATGTACTTGTTCACACAATAGAATAAAAGAAAAGAAAGATGGGTGGATACTAATATGTTAATATATTTAGCTAAACTGTTTCTGGCAGCATTATGGTTATGTGCATGTGGTGTTCAGTGTGAGCTCAGCAGTTACTGGGCCAACTGTCTCCGTATTTCTGGGAATTCTGCCTATTCACAGTGCAGGGATTGTTCAATTGCTGCAAAATGTACAAAATGAATTTTACAAAAATGAATTGTAAGGAAGGCCCCATTACAACGATTTTACAGCAAAGATGTCAACATCAATTTTTCTTTCATGCATAGCTAATGATTAAAACAGCATATTCCATTGGCCTAAGACAATTTATTTCATATTGGCACATCAAAATATTGAAATACAATGTTATCTTTACTCTACCCTTATTATTCATTGCTGCTGAACCCACACTATTGTTCAAGCCATGAAAAATAAAACAAACTTGGCAAGAAATACTTAAAACAAAGGCTCATCAATATTCTCCAATTTGTCAACATCTCAATTACAGCAATGGAAAAAAATGTAAATTTCATGTGCTCTAAACACTGAGGGGTCTATTCTCCTGTCAATGCACATGCGTAACTCCTGTCACCATTAATGGAAATTACTCATACCCATCAACACAAGGACAGGCCCCAAAAACTTGAAAGGAAAAGATGAATTAATAAGAGCTATTTTCTTCCTGTATCTTCCTCAACTGAAAAAAGTCATTGTTCTTTAAGAATTGTTCATAGTGCACAGAGTTTACCTTTAGGAAAACAGTGCCTTTACAAATGATACATGTCCAGTGAAGTATTATTTATTAGGAAGTTTGCTTTTTCATAACAGAGACTGGAGTTTACTTTCTAGCACCAATAAAACTATCTCCACTCTTTAAGGTGTTAAGCTGAGGAGTTCTGAAGATATAAGAAGGAGATATGCATACAATCCAATGCATGCATATCTACACATGACATGTAAAAGAATAATTGGAACAAAAACCAACATAAATGCATGTTGTTTTGTAATAGCAAAGTTTGGGTATGAAAATTCAATTGCATACTGTGTATGAACACATTGCATTATTTAATACAACTCATCCTTCTTTTTGGATCTATTATGATTTGGTTTCAAAGCAGACTCATTTTACATATGCCTACTGCGTTAGTACAGTTTCAATATCAAGAAAGGCCTTTTCTGACTTACCAATTAACTATGTTTCCAAATTCATATATCCTAATGTGTTACACAATGAACAAGGAACTCACACAGCCTAACTTTTCCAATATGCGTCAACCCAAAGATGTAACCTAGGATAAGCATGTGTGATTTCAGTCAATATCTCTGTTGACTTTGCCCTGAAGCAGATAATTAATCTTTCCCACAGAAAGCTACTGTGCACAAATCAGTGGGACAAAACATAACACTACCACAGAAAAATGTTTAGACTATTTTAGATATTTTCTGAAGAAGTGGTGCTCAAATCCTCTCTACAATTGGCCAAAGCCTGCTCACCTTACTCATACACATAGATCCATCGATGCCAATGAAACTACTCACATGAGGTAAGGCAAGCAATATTTGATCCCATCATGTTAAGTTTACTAGTATACAGAGTAGAACAAGCTTCCTGCCTTTGGCTTGTAACTTACGCTCAAGTTTACCTCTCTGTGTCTGATCCTGAGAGGTGTTGAACATCTGTATAAATATGTTTCTGTAAGTCTGTAATGTCTGCATAAATAAAGTGAACATGATGTACCAGGGCCTCAAATTTCTCTTGATGGGCCTTTTTGTGGGTGCTTAGCACTCTAAGGATCAGGCCCTTTGACTTAAAAAACTAAGAATATGGCAAATTGGGCATACACTCCTTGTGTCATAAAATATGAAACTAAAACTATTCCCCAGTGGTTTCCTGTAGACCACATGTTTTTAAACCTTAAAAAAAGATTGATTTCCTGCTTTTCATGCATAAGCTGCCATATTCATTATTTGAAACATCCCATAAAGTGATTAAATAAGAATTAAAGTCTGTGAGTGGCATATCCATCACCATGGTATAAACCAATACAGAATACTAGAAGTTGTTAGGATTTTAAAGCAATCATTTGGATAGTACATATGCAAAGACACATTTTACTTTATTTTGCATAGCTATAAGAAAAATGTAGTCCCCTAACAGATTTACAGATTTGTTCCCCCAACAAAATGGCTGGATGATAAAGCTTCACACACCTTTTAATGTGCTGCTTAGGGCTTTACACATATAGTCCCTGGCAAAAACCCCAGGGTCTTCTATCTCTCCTCCCCTTCTCTCAGCCCCTTTCCTGCTATCTCCCTTGCCATAACTCAGCTAACCCAACAGAACCAGTCAGTTTTAAATTTCAGTTGGGACCCCAGTGACCTGTTAATGAATCTACAGAGAGGAGAAAAACTCACAGTGTTGAGTTATGCCTGGTGTTGCTAGCTGACTTGGAGTCAGAAATGCTTGAAGCGTTAACGTAATTGCAAGAATGTGAAAAATGAAGCGTTGGGCTCCTGAGCAAAGCGAAAGGTCAAAGCAAGCCTTACACAAAACAAGTCTCTGGAAGATGGCCTCATTAGACCATTAAATCAGCTTCTCCTTTTTTTCCCCTCCTTTGTAAAATGTTTAGAGTGCTTTATTTTTATTATTAGATATATTTAACTCTTTCTCCCTTTCACTGAGGAAAAAAAAAAGCTGCTTCTCGTTACTACATTATTTACTATTCACTGCAATAGTAAGTTGTGACACTGACCTGGGTCTGTGAATCTAAACCAAGATAAAATCAATAACTGTTGGGCAGATTACAGGTAACTAGCAGTTATGCTCGTTGGATGATCAATTCCCCTTGTGCAGTTGAGGTGACATGCTAAAAACAACACAGACACTCACCACTAATAAAATTAGGATAATGTTTCATCATTCACTGCCCAGAGGCCCTTTTCTTAACTCTTTCAGTGCCAAAATATTTTAACTAATTTCAAACTTCTACTGCTTTAACCCTTTTGATGCTGAAAGGCAGCCGGTGTGCTGGGGCATTCTGAATTGGATACCGCCCTCCTTAAACTCCCATATGGCTTGATTCTTTCCAGTCGTAACACCACGGGAGGAGCCCTTTGTGTGGATCTACCTTGTCCTGCCCAGAGGGTCAACAGCATCCATGGCATCATCCGCTCTTCACCAGATCGCACTGATCTTCCCTGAAGGGTGAGAGCTGCAGCTGAGAAGGGGTGGGCTAGGGGAATGAGTGAGAGGAAAGGATGGGAGGTCACGAGGCAGGACAGAGGAACGATGTGGATCACTTACCTCTGCCACCCCTCCTGACACTGGCGAAAAAGCCACTGGGATTTTAATGCAATTTGAGGCGGCATTAACTCTTTCATGAACTCCTCCATCCCTGTGGGAGGAGTGGAGCCCCAGAGGTGACAGCAAAGGAAAGCCTTGGCAGTGCATTTTCAATGGAGCCAAATGATCAAAAAGCCAGCCAGGGTGGGATCAGAGGGTCCCGGACCTGGAGGAGAGGCACAGATTCTCCTCACAGATGGCTGTGGCGTCTTTCAGGTTCTGGGGATCCAGGGGGCTTGGGGATAGAGCCAGTGGATGTTCTATTGCTATGAAGCAAATCCTGTCCCTACAATGGAACAATCCAAGGAAACTTCAACAAAGGGGATCCTTGTCGATTTCTCTTCCACTAAGGTCCCCTCTTGCTGTTATTTCTATGGGCTGGTGGCTGTGGGTGAGTGTGGAGCAATCTAGGCCAGAGTCCTCAATGGGAGTTTTGCCTAAACACCACAGGATCATGCCAGCCACAGCTTTCAAGTGCCAGCAGCCAATTGGATTGCTGACATTTAGTGAGATTGGCACTTCAAAGGAAACAGACCAAGTAAATAGGGAAGCATTTTAGGTATATTTTCCCTAGTATACCAGGCAACATTCAGGTATTTACATTGGTTCCCTCCTACGTAGGAGCCAACGTGATGCCTAAATAAGTATAATATATTTCTGAGCACACAATGCTACAGAGCATCACTTAGAATGGTAGCTCTTATATCTGGCTACCTTAAGGCTGACCTCTGCCTGTGCTTCATCTTAAATCATGAGGTCAGCCTAGGAATATCTGCTGACAGCCCTTAGATTTACATGCCTGGAGATCAGAAGTTGGATATTCGGGTTCAGGACCCTATGACCATGGAACTCATTGCTGCTAGCTAACAAACAGAGCTCAAATCTTCTGTCATCCAAGCTGTGATACAAGACCACTGGTCTTTGTGGTCAAGCACTGTTTGTTGATGGACCATCGCTGAATTATTTATGGTGGTTGGGAGTAGGGCGTGGATATAGGTATGGGGGCTATGTGTCCTGCTTGGGAAGGACAGTTTAGATTAATGCCTTGTTGTATTTAAGTTCTATCGTACTCCCGCATGCCACAGAGATGGGCGCTTTACAAGTAAATACATAAATATTCCACTAAATCAACATAATTTTACTGGCAAGAAATCCATATTGATTATATCTATAGCTATAAACAATACATTTTGCTAGGGAATTATTAGAGCTTTCACTGACCTGCTACTTTAAATGAAGCCCTTCTTGTCATTAACTGCTGTGGTGGTTATAGTTCATTACAGGCCAGGTCCAAGTCCAATCCCGTTAAAGTCAGTGAATGACTCCCATCGCCTTAGGGCCTGATCCCCCTCCCGTTAAAGCTAAGGAAAAGATTCTGAATGACTCAGATGGGAGTGGGATCAGGCCCTAAGGCGATGGGAGTCATTTCTAGCAGCAATAATCTAAATGCACACTGTACAAATAATCTATAGCAATAGGACTTCAGTATACTAAAGAGAAACTATTACTACCACAGTGAACCTTGGGGGGGTTTAAAATTTGAACCCAGATCAAAACCCAAAAGTTACAGTGACCCGCTCCCCACCTACACAGGAGGTTCCACCAAAACCCAATTTCTGAACACCTGGGGCCTGACTCTCCACTGCCCTGCACCTTGAGCAGTCATCTATGCCTGTGCCAAAAGAGTGCAAAGCAGGCAGGAGTAAAAGGCTGTCCAGTCTGAGAGGTAGTGTTTGACACCCAGTTGGCACAGGCATAAATGACTGAAGTGCAAGGCTGTGGAGAATCAGCCCTCCTGAACTTTGGAGGGTTGGGAGCTTTGAAAATGTAGATCCGGACTTGAATTTTACAGCCTGAGTCTGTCGCTATAAAGCATTCAAGATTCATGTTTTCAGAACAAATATTATACAGGCAAACACTGCACAGGATTTTTTTCCGTCAGTGAGAGTTGACTTTTGCATCGTCCTTATGTGATGTAACAGATTTACGGTTTGCTATAGGAGTCCTTTTATAGTTAATATTACAAGTTAAATTCTCTGTTTACAGTCCAGTACAAACTACTGCATCACAGCTGGAGAGTATGCCTGTCATTATATTTACTTACACCACACAAAAATAAACTGCAGATAACCAAATTTGCAAAGGAATTGGCAGAACTAATCAATTGTTATTACAAAGCTTGTTTGAAGATTAGATATTTCACTTTGAAATAATAATAAAATGCAGCTAAGTAGGTTAAGAAAAGGAAATACTGTCTCCCTAAGTTGCAGCTGATTACACTGCAAGCCTGCCACTCCATGTTTACACTAAGGCAGATGTACTGATATCATAAAAAAGCCAAAGTTATTTTAGTCATGCCTACTTTGCACAGGGAAAAAGTTTGACCTTTTACCTTGCTCACTGCTGTTGTCTCCACTCTGGGAAGCATGGCCCCCACTGGAGGGCCCCGGTGTGCCTGCTGAATGCGTTGAGGTTGCATCATCGTGGTCTCTCCAAGATGAAGGGTTCTGGTGTCAGAATGCCAAGGAATTTTTTCCACAGTTCCCATTCCAATAGCAAATGAGGAACAGAAAGAAAACAGGGGGGGGGAGGGAAAGTATACACATTAGCATTTGAGAAACGTGCCAAATACTGATACTGTTTGTACAATGTAATATGTCTTCAGCAGTTAGAAGCGGAGGACATACAAAGATTTATTTGGTAAAATAAAGGACTGATTTTTACTCCTCCAACAGCTATCTGGGTTTAATTGTTTTAATAGCAGAGCAGTAAAAAACTTCTGCCAAAAGTTTTTAGTATTTCCTGATGAACTATTTGCAGATGAGTTGACACGTTTTTTCAGGGGGTCCTTTAATGCTCAAACTAGAGTGCGTATAATGCCACATTTTCCCACATTTTTGCCACCTCTGTTTAGGTGAAGGGGGGAAATGTTTTTTTTTTAAGTATTCTAAAAAGGAAAGGAAAGAGCGGATGGGAAGGGAGCATACCCTCACACCCCTTTCTCTACCGTCAGTTTGAATACTGGAAATACTTCAAGTAAATGCAGAGCTGTGGGAAAAATAAGCTCCCTCTGAAACACATCATATACTAGTAAAGAATTTTTTTCTTCAATATGACACATTTTTAAAGACTTTCTAGATGTATCACTCTTTAACAGTTCACTTACAAGAACTGTCAAGCATAATCACCAGGTGATTATATAAAATAATATATATGGTGATTTGTATGTAATTCTTTCTACATTAATACACATAAAATACAATAAAAAATGTAAAAGACAGACATATGAAGTTTGACAATACTTGGCTAAGTAAGACTTCTACTACTGTACTTCAGTCACATAACTCATGGTAGCTTTTAATTTATTGAGTATTGGTTTTCTTGGAGTGAAGAACTGCTATTTAAAAGGATAAGTGAGGAAAACTGAAAGTTACAGCTCAGTGCTACTTTGTTGAGTGTAGTCTCCTCCTGGTCCTCCTCCCCTTTCCTGATCATTCCCGATACCCTGCCGTTGCTTAAAGGAAAACAGGAATTCTACTGTACAGGAAGAGCTTTATCAGCACCACATGAAGGCAGGCAAGAGATGGAATTTCCTCTGGCAAAAGAGGAGAGCAAGAACACATGAAACAGATCAGACTTGGGGGCTGGACCCGCATTACTTGTCACCTGTATGTGACAACTTAAATTAAGCACATTGTAACACTTTCAAACAAGAAAAGTTTTGGAAAATAAAAAATCGTGGTTGAGAAAATGATGCACACCCTGAGCTACTACATCAGCAAATACCGAGAACTGTGGATGATGAATGTTGATGAAAATACAATGTGGGGCTGATTCTGACCTTGCTGACACCTGTGTAAATCAGAAGTAAATCAGATGAAATCAGTGGAGTTACCCTGTGTAAAACCAGTGTACGCATGTTTGGAATCAGGCCCTATATATACAATGAACCATGTTTAGGTAATCTCCCAAAACTGATTGATACCATGTGCATTACAGCAATATATAGTGGAGCAGCCAGATAATATTTAACAACAAATGCATCCAAAACTTTATGGGCCTGATCCAAAACCCACTGTACTCAATTAAATGACTCCCACTGAGTTCAGCTTGCTTTGGATCAGGCCCTAAGTAACCAAAAACTAATAGGGAACCAAATCCTGCTTGCCTTATGTACACAAACAGTCCTTCTTAAATCAGTTGGACTACACCTCTGAGTAACTCAGGCAGGATTTGTCCCAGGATCCACAACGTGCTGGCAGGATTCAGGATACAAATTCTATTGAACTAACTCACATACTTTCACTAATATAGAACTGCAACAAAGACTATCAAACATTACAGATTACACAATAGCATTATATGTTTGTTGAGTCTGCTAAACTAAATCCACCAAAAGCCAATTAGCGCCCTCCCAAAAACTGTAATAAAAAGTATGTTACCATCATGTCGCAAAGTCAGGTAAAAATGAAAACAAAAAGAAAGATGAAAAGTCTAATAAGAGTGGAAGCAGTTCAAATGTTATTAAAAATAGACTGAATGAAAATAAGATGGGAGAAAAATTCAGAGAGAAATAAAATGCAAAGACTGAGCAAGTTTCCTTGCAGCCTGGATTAAAACAGAGTTGTGCCTATGAGCTCCTCTTTTTATCTCTGACTTAGGAAACCACTCAAATAGCTTCAAGCTGAAGGCAAACAGCAGACAGGAGCTCTTCAGCCTCTTAGCGTCAGCTGTTTGCCGGATGGTAATCAGATAAAGAGCTAGAAGAAATACATGAAAAAGGAAAGAAACAATAGCATGGCATGAGTTTAGCCCTCCAACAACATCAGGCTGGAACCTTCTTTTAGAATATAATAATTGCAACATGTTCACCTAGGCTAAACTTTTCAGAGAACCCAGTGAGTTATGTTAATTTTATGCACTACAGGCTCTCTTAAACTGGTTGCTCTTATAGCTCCTTACTGCACATATGAAAATTACAGTCATTAACCAGTAACACCTCAACTATGTTTTACGAAAAATGTCATCCAAAACATATTATATGGTATTTCAAAAGCTGGACCAGTCTTCTGTTCCGAAAATGTAATGATTTGGAAAGCATCACTGAATCAGACTTCCTGCAGCTAAAAACCCTTGCTGTCTATACCAGTCCAAGTTGTGCTTGACCTCAGTTTGTAGACCGAGTTTTAGAAAGACAGATTGTATTAATTTGGAACTCAGTGAATTTCTTGTGACACAGGTTTCTTGAGGAAAATAATTTGGCAGCATTTTGTTGAGCGAGAAAAATAATAAGGTGGCTATTTACAAGTTGCAATTGTAAAATGCTAAGAATATGTTAAGTGCAGGGAAATTAACTACTCTTTTGTATTATAAAAACTGTGATCAGTAACCATAAGGGTGGATCATGAGGCACCATTCTTTTTCTTTGGACTAAGATATCTGTGTGTGTGCATATAATCCAACTTCTGACTTTTTTCCTAGACAGGTTCCAACTTTGCATTCCTCAAGAAAATCTTCCTGGCCACACGCCCAGTCACTTGCAGTAATTTTACGAATACTGAAACAAAAGGAGAACCTAAATATACATTTTAAGGGGATTACTCTGACGGACTTAATCAATACAATTTATTAAGCATATAGAGAGCCTCATCCAAAAGCCCTCTGAAGTTAATGGCAATTTTTTGCATTGACTTCAGTGTGCTTTGGATCGGTCCCAAGGTATTACTCTAAAAAGAGTTATAGATAGACAGGGATGTTATATGTTAACATGGCTTCTCATCAATTTGTGATTAATATTCTTAGCTTTAAAAAAGTGTTTTGCAGAGGAATATCAAATAATCTTATGAGAGCGGTCTGATTAAAATGCATTTATATAATATATATATATATATATGTACACACACATACACACATGATAACATATATGCACGTGTATTTAATCATGAACTAAACTACTGCAGTGTACCATAGAAGGCAGATAGTGCACATGTATCTATTCCCAATAGTTTTAATAATTGGGAGTCAAATATGGTGCTCTTCTTGCTCTTACCTAATTGTGTTAAAGAGCAGTGTTACCAGGAGAAAAGCAGTGAATACTGAGTGGAGCACAATAGAAGGAGATGGAAAATAGATACAAGAAGCTAGGTCTCCAGGGGCAGTATTTTCTATTTGCCGGGCTACAGACTCGCAGCTGATAATGCAAGTTGTAATTAATATAAAAGCAGGAGACAATATGGGGAAAGCTTGTACTAGCAGGGCCACAGGAGATCACTCTGCTGCTATCCACTGTTTCTCATTTACACACACAGCCTTCCCTAGAAAACACAATTTTGCCAGTGTTTTCTCCCTTGAAAGTTAAAAAAAATTGATTTAGCACCATCATTGAATTTTGCTAAATCTAGAAAAGAGCATGGAAAGGACAAGAGTCTCTGGGTATATGAAGCAAATCTGATGTGTTACTCTTTTGTCGATGCTGCAAATCTGGTGGAAACTGTAACCATTTTTAACTAGTACAGTATTTCTTATGGAGAGATGTTCCAAAAGCATATTTGCTACAGAACAATCATTTATTAAATCAGGATTGTATGCAGGCATCTGATTTGTTAATATGACTCAGTGCCGGTCACTTGTCTTGTTATAGTGCAAAGGTTGGTGGGTTAACTCTTTTGAGACGGCTGTGTAAATGCAAATGTAGGGCCAGATGATTGTGCATTCTTTGTACACCTAAAACTTCCACTGGGCAAAGTCTGGCAAGCAGTCCCACTGGAGTTGATTGTGCTCTCACACTGGTTTTATGGTGGTATAACTCAATTAACCACAGTGAAGTTACTCCTGATTTATGATGGTGTAAGTAAGAGCAAAATCAGGTCAACTGAATTCAAATAATACTCTCATGAGTGTGGTCAGCAGGATTCCGCTCACAGACTTTAGCTGAAGTTTTAGATGTACAACACATTCAGGATCGGGTCCATACATTTTGCTTATCAAATAAAATTGTGGAAACTACACAACCACAATGCGCAAATAAAACAGCTACATGTCTGATTCTCAGTTAAGATAACTTAAAATTAACTTTACCCAGCATTTGAAGGTAGTTCTTGTAAATCAACTTTTCAAGTGCAAAACAGAGCTTTACAAGTGTCACGATGGTAACGTTTTTCCCGAGACTATGAGCCAATTTCTGATCACCGTACTTGCACAAGCAGCCCTTTTCAGATCAATGAAACTACTGAAGTGATTAAGACAAGAATTTGGCCTTGCATGCTATGCTATATTAAAACACAATATACAGTGCCAGACAAAAACCTCATATATGCCCATATATGATACAATAATGTAATTCAGGATATGAGATCTTAGAGCCTGCTGTGGTGAATGGCAATAATAAACATATATAAAAAAAACTTTCAATAAATAAATGGAGTATGAAAAACTCTCATTTGGCTTTATATATATGTTTACAGAAAAGTCTAGGCTCTGTATCACTGAGGCTTACTTTCTCACAGATCTTTATTTAATGTATTATTGACTATATTTAAAAGCAGTGCCCAGTGATTTAATGATGATGCATTAATCCATCCGCATTATACAAGTAAAACAAAACACAAGGTATTTTCGTCTATTGAGAAGGTGTAATTTGCTTATTCTTACGTACGTGCAATCTTCCTAAATGGCTATATATTTTTTTTAAATTGATATCCCCCTCACACTGACTTTGCGTTTGAGTGACGCTTCAGGAAGAACTGTTGACAGTCCTAGAAAGTGGCATAATTCGTAAAAGATATATAAAGTCCTTGTCCTTATCTGTTAAACTTTGAATGAAACGTGTAAACCACCTCTCTGTACAGAACCAAGACGTAAACAGTCAAGATTTTTATATGTGATCCTCCTACTTACACCTCTAGCAACACTTCTTCTGGAGTGATAACTATTACTTTTAAATTACTATTATCATGCAACAGAATGAAATATTCACAGACTCTTGGAGAATACAGGCAACGTCCAACGCCACTAAGTGTCCAACCTAACCAAAAATGGGGGAGGGGGGAATGTAAATATAATTTTCCAACCTCCCTTGGGATCAGATAGACAAACCAAAACCAAAGAGGAAACGCCGACATCAATGAGATCCTGAAATGCGTTATCTTGGATTCTGGGAACACAATGAAGTTTGATCAAATAAAAAGAGTCACGTTTACTGGTACTGAAATTCTCAGGAAAGGCACCAGTAACCAAAAACTAGAAAAATGCAACATTCTCTAATGTGTTAGAAGCCGCCCAATGGCTGCAGATCACTCAGGGACTCCAGTAACATTCCGAATCTTAAACCACACACTTAGAAACTTGGTTATATAAAAGCATTTGCCTTATTACTGTTACTGTAACTATCTAGTTCCTAGGTCCCTTTTGACATTTGAAAAGCCAGCAGGACCCCTCCTGCATTCCTGGTGTACACAAAACTCCTGCTGAAGTCCATGGGATTTTGGGTTGCATAGAAAATACAGTACTAGGTCCTTAATAATTGGCTCACTGCTCAGCTGACAATGAAATCTTACCAACAGGCAAGACTATACAACTTGGGACAGATGTACGAGAGCCCCATTTTTAATTTTTCTGATTTGCATGGCACCTGTAAGTTGCTCAGCACTAATCTTTTTAAAAGTATTAGCATACTAAAACATCTTGATCAAAAAACCAAAAAATCAGGAGAGATAATGTATCCTGATCTGACAACAAAAAGGTTTAACATTCAAACTACTATTTCTCTGTCATAGCTAGGACATCGGATTTCTAATCTGTCAAAGATTCTTTTATAATAAGGAGCTAGCTATGCATTTACCTTCCTATTTTAATGACATTTGATGAATGTTAGATTTGTTAGTACCTCAGTTTTCAACTAACTATAGCATATAAACAAATGCCAAGCAGACTGAAGCTCTAATCCTGCTCCCAGTGAAATCAGTGGAAGGTTTGCCATTGACTTCAGTGGAAACATCAGGCCCAAACTTAGATTTGGACTCAGGGAAAAATTGTATGGGTTAGTCAAAACTTTGCACAAAAGAAAATGCAAATAAAGCAGAGTAGAGAAATGCTATAGACTTTGAAAAAGTTTATGATTCTTCAAATGCCACAAGCAACAGAGCTTCCAAACTGGGATAGTTGGTTTTTTGTTTTTTTGTTTTTTAAGAGAAGATTGATGATCAACCTCAGTGTGAGTTTAGTGCGTGTGAAATGCAGGATTGGGCCCTACATGTTTATTTTGAACAATGATAAATTTTCATTGCTGGGAAGCTCAACTTGAACTGCAGCTTGGGCAGATTCCCCCACCCCCACTCCCTTAACTGATCTGGTTGCAGGCAGGGAGGGCATGGCTGTAATTAACTTCTTTCCATCTATAACCTAATACCTCAGAGCAAAAACAAAAAATTAGGATGTTAAAATTTCAAACACTAATTATGGGCTGTTCTATTTACTAAACATAGCAGAATAATAACAAAAGTTGCAGCTTTTCAGTGACTAGCACTACACAATTTGATTTACAAAGTCCCTGCCCCCCTTACTCTCACTGTGTTACATAACAGTTAACACTGCACTAAAATAAAATTCAATATGTGCATTCATTATCCAACAAATATGACAAGACTGCATAAGACTGGCGGCTTTTCCAGCACGGGTATTGCTTCTGAAGAGATCAATGATTTCCCTCCTTCCCCCCAATTAAATTATATAAATATCACAGCAGTAGAATTCTAGAAAGGATATGTGCCGTATCTGAATATCCCACTTTCAGTAGTCACATTGTAAATATTGGCTAGTCTCAGATTTCTTTTAGTTACTTTCCTTCAGCTATATTTTCAAGTGTGACAAAAGGAATAATATTGAGAGTTGCATTAGTACCTAATGTACCGCTGCCACCACCCCCACCCCACACATACACATAAAACACACACACAATGTAGCTTGATACCTCTTAATAAGAATAGAGGTGTATGGATTTTGGGGGTGTCAAACAGCTGTCACAAACTGTCACCTCCACAAGAGAAACCTTGGCACACAACAAATTAAACTACACTTCTTTTTAGCTGTCATTATTCAGAGCCAATCAGTTGAACTGCTTCTAGTATTTCATGTGCAAATAAAACCAGGAGGAAGATCTGTGGATCGGAACAATGGGCCAACAGATAAAACAGAGGAAACAACATGCCGTCTCTGTCCTTCTGAAGGGAGATCATCAACATCCCTGCCCCAACTTTCACCAAATGAGATCTAGCCTGGGGCTATGTATTAAATATGCATATCAAACCAAATGAAAAAATAAACCTGGAGAGTCAAATTGGACAAATTTGCATGCTTGGATTATTCCATGTCTTAGGTAGATGCTCACAAATGAACAATTCAGTTTTTATCCTACTATTTGCATACTGACAATTTAAAAAGGTTTTCCTTCTTTGTAATAGAAGTGAATTACTCCTTAAGGTAAAACAGTGCAGTAGATACACTCCTTAATGCAGCCCAGTGCAGTATATATATATTGAAGAGTTCCAAAGTTTTGTAGGGAAAACAAGCTAACATAAAAAAAAAATCCACTAAGGAGACACATTTCCCAAAACGCATGAATAAAATGTAACTATGATACAACTCTTCATTTCCCAGTTGGTGTTCTGGTTGCACAAATTATTGCTTCCTTTCAAAACAAATAGCAGGGGGCTAAAGTAAAAAATGTTATAGCTCAAATCTCCAGGAAATAAAAGGCTTTAAATTATAATACCCAATGAAGTGGTAAACCCTAATGGGCGCAAGATAAATGGGTTGTCATATTTACTGGAGTTTGTTTTTTGGGCCACAAAAACAACAGGAGATTCTTCTTAGTGAAGATGATAGTTATCAAATTATCAAAATGCTAACCCCTTCCAACCTTGTCCTATCATTGTGTGTGAATTTAAATATTATAATGGAACACTGCAAATTGGCTTGAGCATTCGCCATCTGCCAGAACCCTAAACAGGCTAGTTTATCTAATCTCTTCAATATAAACATCAGCATGCTCCATTTCTACACTTCCACTTGAAACACACTCTTGTAAAAGAAACTGTACTGGAAAAAAACAAAGGGTTTTTTTTTTTGTTTGTTTTGGGTTTTTTTTTTGTATTGCTCTGAATTATACAAAATGAGCCTATAACTTTCAGATTGCCACTCATTTAAATTTTCTTTTCTCTTAGTCCCATAATACCTGTGCACCCGAATTTAGGGTGGAAAATGCCATAAAATAGATATTTTAAAACTACTGTCATGCCTCATAGACTCTATTATCTACAGATGAGATAACAGATAAGCAGAGAAACTTTCAGTTACCGCTGCATACATTTTGATTTGAAAATAATAAGTCTAAAATGCAAACTATCATAAAAATCTAGCCCCGCGAGGTTTACCAATTACAGATGAAGAATTGAAAGCTAAAGCCTGGAATACAGAAACCATTTTCAGTGTCCTGGAACTTTAAGCACTCCGGGTTGGAGATTTAAAAAAAATATATATGATTTTATTTCTTATGATGAACTTCAATACAGATCAAGTACAATTATTAAATACGCAAAGGACATCTTTTCAAAAGAAAAAAAGCTCATAGAAACCTGATTCCCTATTAATTTAAATCTACTTTTCTTACCACACAAGAAAAGACAGCTAGGCGCCTGTGCAGAGAGTATGGTTAAGACACACCGAGTGTTAAATGAATATTTCAACCGCTAAAATATTAGATGTATCATTTAGATTACGAGTTCAATTGAATCTAAAACTGTGTAAACCCCTTTCCCCCTAGGGATGCATTCCTATAAATAAACTATAGTTCACACCCACTCTTTTTAACCATAGCTATTTCGTTCCCTTTTCTCCGCTACCAGCTGCAATCTTTTCTTTCATTTTCCCCTGTAAATGTCTATTTATTTGTATATACACTGTTTAAAGCATCACTGGATCTGCTCCAAAACACAACCCAAAGAAGTAAAGCTACTCCTCTTACCATGAGCATCAACGTTTGGTCCTACACACACAACAATAACTCAGTAACTACTAAAGTGTTAAAATCAACCGCTAACCTACGGTTACTCAATCATAATTCTCCCCAGCTTTCTGTAATACATTGTTAATAATTGGTTCATCAAAGTTACTGTCTTTTATTATGAAGATGCTTCAGGCACTTGGCAATAAGTCCACATTCTGACAATAAGTTGCTATAAAGCAAAAAGCATTGGAAACTCCAACGTGTTAACCCTTTTCTTAATGCAATGTAAAACTGCCAATAATTCTCAGCGCTTGTCATCTGCACAAGGGGCGAAAAAAATCACCAAACTTTCTCCCTAACTTTCTCGACTCTATTTTCTTGCACTGCTGCATTGATTACAGGGTTGGCAAAGCAGAAAAAGCACCGATCACCACATCAAACAGACAATTTGCTAGCGCTGCAAGTCGCCCAGATCAGGAAACTTCACAAATCATAAGCAACTCTCTCAGCTACAGATAGAATGAGAAAGGGGGGGGGGAGGAGGAAGAGGAAGAGATCGACTGTAAGAAGAGCTTTAAAACTCGTAGGGGACTGGGGGGAGGGGGCAGAGAGAGACTTACACAGGCTAAAAAAGGCGACTTCTAAGCAGGTTAGAGTCTTTAAAAAATGCTATAAAGGGATCAAGAAGACTTACATGGTCGGCTAAATTTGTGGAAGATCCTGACAGTTCTTCATGATCTGATTTGGAGCTGCCATCCCTTTCGTCAATAACTAGATCTATTGGCATTTTTCCTTTCAAACAACTAATGTACCGATGGCAAAAGTTATCGCACAACTCGTGGACCTGAAAATAAAAAAAAAAGAAGGCAAAATATCGGATTGCAACTTTTTTTTTTTGGTAGCAAGAGAAACTCTGTGATCTATTCCACGAGTAACTCTAATTAAGGGGCATAATAGTTGAAGGCAAGGAAACAATACAGAAATTGTTGCAGCACATATTATTCTCTAGAGACTTGCCGCAGCAACAAGTTAGAGAGAGACTGAATTCAGTCTAGTCTGTAGAGGAAAATCCGATTTGGTGATAACATAAAAAACTCTGGAAACTGGACCTAGTCCATATCGCTGGAGCATACACAATTCAGCCAGGTATAGCTGGTAACTTGTGTTGGGATCTGTTTGAACTGGGGCAGAGATGTATGTATTTCCAGGACTTGTCAAAATAAATAAGGCCGCTTATTCTCTGAAAAGATCCTAGTCTCACCTCAAAGCATAGTTACTCCCCATAGATACCGTCACCCCAGGCTTAATCATAATACGTAATGCTGGCTGGGGTTAATATGACAATCAGATCTGGATTAGAGCAAGGGTTATTTAATTTTGAACATAACGTTCCGACTCGGCGAACTCGCAGCACACATTTAAGAGAGAAGGGACAGGGATTAAACTATTTTAAACGGACCCGATTCGAATTACAATTAAAAAGCAATGCCGGTTTGTGGAGTGTCACATGCTCTTATGGCACAGGTTACAGCATCACCCTGCGTTTCCCCAAAAATTCTTTGGCAATGTTTACAAGTGTCGACAACAAATCAATTAGGGGGAAGTAATGAGAGTGGGAGTAACCGTCCCCAGCTCCCTTAGTCTTACCTTTTCTAACTCCAGAAGATGAAACCTTAGTACTTGTATTGCTTGGATCATCTGAAAGAAAGTTTCGAGGAGTTTATTTGTGAGAAGGACGCACTGGGGTCTGTGCAGAACTGGGAGCAGAGAGGGGGCGCACACTCATTATCCAGGTTTTAGCTCATTGGTCACGCGCGAGCAATTTTGATTAACTTTAACCTAAGCACTTGATTTTTATTATATTTATTGTAAGAGCGGTGATTAGTGTTTCGCTAAGAGCTAGAGAAACCCCCTCCCGCTTCTCCTCCAGCCCTTGTTTCTGGGGGTCCGCACAGCGCCCAGCCAAACACACTGACACACCCACCCCCTCAAAAGAGAGAAGAAAAGAGGGAAATGCTCAAGACGCATGGTTTGGCATCTTCCCTACAAGCGGATTTAGGCACTTTTACTATTGAAATCATGCCCATTAGCAAAAGAATTGCGCTAGAAGTCTCCAGTCCTCTCTTCTTAAGCAGCTATTTCCTTCACTTTAGCTTCCCGTGGCTTTAAACCCAGTTTTGCAATGCATTGGGACTTCAGAGTTTTTCCCTGGTTCACTTTAAAAGGGAAGCTCTTTGAACCCTCTTGGATGGAGTTTTTAATCTTTCTGCTTTCCCCTCCCGGGTCCTAAACACTGGATGGCTGAACCTGTAACTATCGGCCGCCTCCAGCGTCCTCCCTTACAATGAACCCTTCATGTTTTGGAAAGGGGCTTATCATCAATATCACAGGCTATAGCAAGGGGAGCGGGGGGAGGCGAAGGTGTAAGCCTTACCAAATTGTCCAACTCGGGGTTTGAAGAAAAAAGTGGCTTTTCAGCGCGGACCTGCGGGAAGAAGGAAAACTGTGTGAATTACAGCCCCCGTTCACAGCTCCGTAACAGAATAACTCGAGGGGAAAACCTGGGACAAGCTAGCGAAATATGCCCCGGCCCGATTAGAATGTTGCTACACGCCGTGAAATAAGGATTTAGGCCGGGGGAAAAGGAGTCGAAACTGCAGCCACAGAGCCCTCTGCTTTCTCTCCCTTTTATTTCTCGGCGTGCCTGAGTGTGTCCGGCTAAAAACTCGGTGACGGTGACTGCTGGGGTCGTGGGATGAGGGTTTCGGGGAGCGAGTTGGTGAACCCGTCGGGAACGGACGCCGTCCGGGAGAGGCCAGTTCCGATCGGTGGGACAGCACATTTTCCACCCCTGTTCCAGTGTGGACTCAAAGGATCGGAGCGTGTTGGGCTTGGTTTCTCTCTCTCTCTCTCTCTCTGAAGGGGCAGCAATAGGTGGTGTGAATGTGTGGGAAGACTGGGGGTCGGAAGGCAGTTAAAAAGTGTGTGGACCTGTTTAGCGAAGACCGCGATGTCCTCGTTGAAAGAGTCCGAGGAGCAGACATCCCCGCCGGCCACACCAGGCTCCCGGGGAGTGCAGGTCGCCAGCTCGCACTTCTCAAAGACCAGAGCTAACAGGGGGAACAACGGGTGCCTACCGGGCAGTGACACACAAAGAAAGGGGGGGAGGCAAGAAAGAAGAGCTCTAATCAACAAGTATACACACACACACACACACACACACAACCCCCTGCAGCCCTCCACGACGCCTTCAAACCGGGCACACACAAATTCAAACTTCAAAAAATATTGGCAAATTTTAAAATCCCCAACCGCACCCGCTGTTCAAACCCCACAGACAAAAAAGACACATCGCAACACAAACACATGCACACCTTGCAGTAGCTCAGCTGTGAATTTTACACGGTTGGCCACAGCTTAAAATAAAATGAAACCAGGACAATCCCATCCCACCCCCAAGCGACACCCTGACATGAGAAACACGGGTACGCAAATTGTTTCAGGCACTTCGCTTTGGGTTTTGTCTTTCTTAAAGGAGACTGCTAGCAAAAATGTGGAGAACTTTCCTGGTTTAGAAAGCACACCCAAGTAAAATAGCAGCTGCCTAGATAACTGAGCTGGGGGGAGGGAGAAAGAGGGAGAAGCACTTCTAGAAATATTTTCCCATAATTGGAGTAGTCACGAAAAAATATCTGTGTGTTAAGCAGTGTGTGTTTGCCTATTTTCCTCTTCTGTATCTCTGATCGGGGCCTTACTGATGTCATAGAGGTGACTGTCTCTTCTTCTGGCGTCATTTACTGCACTGAAAAGAGTCTGTGGCATTCCCCCAAGCATTGCATTGGTACAGGGTTGAGGGCTTTTGTTGTTTTGATTTGGGGTTTTATTTTTATTTTGTTCCCCTCTGAACAGGGAAGTTCAGCTCACTGCCTCCAGTTTTTTTTCCATTTCAAAGAAGAGTTGTCTGCAAGAAGTGAGCCCCTTTATTATGACTCTGTCTTCCGCGATTTGAATGCCTCTTTATTTACAGTGCTAGAGGAGTGTTATTATGGCATCCTCATCAACCAGAACAACTCTCCTTCAGCTAAAATCCAACGCAGGGATACCCACCCCCGTCTCAGTTGCTAACTTGTGCCTACCCGAGAAAACAACAACTTGCACTTGTAAGGCTGTATTTTTCTGGTGCACATTTCCTATAGGTGCTCTTGTCCCTCCTATGTAATCAGACTAAAAATTATGTATCATTAATATTAGTGTTACTGCAACTGATAAAGTGCCACGCTACGTCTCCCTACAGAACAGTGAGTTGCGTTTGTGGCTCTCCTAAAACCCTTATTAACTGTGTCTACCAAGGCTTTTTCTCCAAAGGAGACTTTAGACAGAGTTCACCCTCTAAACTCGCCAGCCCGATCTCCACTGATGGGAGCCTTCTCCCTCTCGCACCCTTCCCGTCCTTCGCCTCTTTCCCGTTCCTAGGTCCAAAACACACACGCTGCAAGCCGGGCTATGGCGCCCGCGTTGCCCTGCATGTACCTACCCGTAGATCGCATCCTTGTCCCGCTTCAAGGCGTCGTTGACAGCCGATCCCATGCTGGCCGGCATGACATTGGGGTGCGGGGCGTGGGCTCCATAGTGTTGGCTGGCGTGTAGCGGCGGCCCGTGGTTCAGGTGGTGAACCGGGGGGATCGGCCGGGGAGCGTGAGGGTCTCCGTACATGGAAGCCGGCACCCCTACTCCGTCCATCCCGCCGTAATGGGGCAGCTCATCGTACTGTCAAAAAATGGGCCAGAAGAGAGAGACAGCGAGAGAGAGAAAGAGAGAGAGAGAGAGGAGGAGGAGGGGGGAAAAACCAAAAAAACAAACAACAACAACAAAAGTCAGAAGAGAGTTAAGCACCCAGAGAGACACAACAGAGCAAAACCGAACAGGAACAGCCACAACGGAGGGAGAGGTCTACAAAACGAAACAAAATAAAATAAAATAAAGTGCAGAGGCTAGCAAGGGTTGGGGAAGGAGGGGGGCCGTGTGAGGAGGAGGAAGGGGTGCAAGGGGCGGGGGGGAGGAGAGAGAGAGGTCTGCTTCAATCAAGGAAGAAGAAACCCTAACAAGGAAACCGGGATGAAAAGGAAGGAAATGAAGGAGAAACTCGAGTTACTCTGAATTAGAAAGCAAAGAGCAGAAAGAAAGGAATAAACAAACCGAATCAAAAGCAAAGAAAGAAAGAACTAAACACTGGGAAGCAGGGAGGAGAAGGCAGGGTGTGTGGGGGGAGGGGGAAATAATCTGAAAGTTACCAGAAACATTATTTAGTAGCAATCCCCCTTGTCCTTGTCAAAGTCAGAGACAAAACAAGCAGCAAGATATGTGTGTATAGATATATGTATATTTCCTAGGCGGCAGCGGCAGCGGCAGCGGGCGGCAGCGGCAGCAGCAAGCCTTCCCCTGTGAAAGCCGAGCTAGTGAGCAGCTAGAGTAGCAGGGAAATCGCGCTGCTGGGGGAAAAGCTGGAGAGGAAAAAAGCGTGGAACAATTGCATAGACACAGAGCGAGAGAGAGCGAGCGAGAGAGAGAGACGCGCACACACACACACACACGCACACACACAAAGCTGGTGAATAATTTTTGCTGCTATTTTTTAATACTGGCCGCCATCATCATCAGCAACAGAGGAGAGCAAATCGGACAGGCCCCTCTTAAGAGAGGATTTATATATAGGTAAGTGTTGGAGATTTAAACCTACCCTTTGCGCCATCAGTCTGCGCTCCAATAAACTCCTGGATGTGTCGTATATTTAATATCCCAGTCCAGAAAAGAAAGTGATTTACAGTGAAGAAGATTCCTTTTTTTTTTTTTTTTTTTTTGCAACCCCCTTATAGACTTCTGCTATTCTCCAGTCTGGATAAATAATAATAATAAAATGATCAGCCAAGAACCACGATGTTTGTGTGTTTCTTCTTTTTTCTCTCTTTCTCTCTTTCCTTTTTCTCTCTCTCTCTTTTTCCTTTTTTCTTTCTCTAAGCAAAAAAAAAAAAAAATATTTGTCAAGCCCCCAAACTGAAGGTTACGATCGGCCCGTCAGCAACCCACATGTAACCAAACTGTCGTGTCTCATGGCTTTTTGCCACTCCAGCTGTCAATCAAAGCCAGGGAATGTCAAGGTAGTGAATGAATGATGGTTGATGATGATGAAGAAGAGAGGAGGAATCTTTTTAACCCCGGTTTCTTCTTCCAGTAACTCCGCGTTTGGGTTTTGCCTTTTAGGATCGCTATAGGGTTTTTTTTTAAGTACTAGGAAGAGGGGTGGGGAAGATGCGAAGAAAATTGAATAGTTTGCAAAACCTGGACTTCCCCCCCTCCTCTCTCTCTCTCTCTTTTTTTTCCTGGTAGGTATTTTGTCTCTCTCTCTCTCTCTCTGAGATGAGTGAGTGTCAGTAAGTGTTGGCAGGTTGGCTGCTGGCTGGCTTATAGAAGAGGTTCAGTTTTGCAGCGCTGATCGGCGGGAGAATGAAATGACGGAACCCGGAAGTAGTGGTGGCCATAGCCAGTCCTACAACAGAGACACATACAAGGGAGAGGGGAGAGGGAGAGGAGAGCACAGAGAGAGAGCGAGCGAGCGAGCGAGAGAGAGCGAGCATAAAGCCTGTGATATGCAGAGTATGTAATCAGGATTGCTTCAACTCCACATGGGGGGAGCCATCCAACAGATCCTACCCATAGCAAATCAACCTTCCTTTTCATATAGGAAAGAGAGAGTGTGTGAGAAAGAGGGAGACGCAAGAGGAGGAGGAAGAGAGAGAGAGTGTGTGTGTGTTTCTGGGAAAGAGGGAAAGAGGGGAAACTGCAGAAAGCAAGAAGAAAAGTACGATAGAAGCCTAGACCTGGTTTGGTTTTCACTAGATTATTTTACCAGCAAAATATCTCCTGCTTAACTGCGTTGTTTAGCATATTGTTAACAATTTTTTTTATCTTCAGATATTACTGTAGCCGCGTCTGGCATGCAAATCTGTGAGAATAGACAGTTAAAATGTGAAGGGGCATATAAAGTTGATCTTCCATAGGAAACAAGCTTGCTTTTACAAAGTACTGCGTCTCTGCCAGCATGTTATGTTTCAAGTGCGGTTTCTTTCCTGTGCAAATTCATTACGCTGTTTAAAAATTAATTTTCCAGGACATGAAGAGAACACCTCATTCAAACTATATTTGGCATTGTTCTCCATTAAGTGATCGCTTCTATCAACCACAGTGGTGATGTCTGGAAGGGAGGAGGAGGGAAATCCCTTTAGTTTTGGGATGAGGTTTGCAGTCTTTCAAAGCGGCTTTAAAACAACGTCATGGTCACTTTTTTGGGTACGATAAGCCCAAATGTTATGTCGAATTTGTTTGCACGTTCATTCTGAGCCAGCCACTGCATTCTCGTGTGTACAATGTACGTATGTATGTTTCTGGAGCTTGTTATCTCTCTGTGTTGTATTTGTGGAATGTATGCTTAAGTATTAACTCGGTAATGCCTTCTAATGGTAGTGCTAATTACACTTGGGTGATTTAGCAAATGAAGTGAGATGGTGCACCCCCCTTGAGCACCCAATGAACTTTTACTTACACACACACACACACGCACACACACACGGTAATTTTGGTATGTTTCTGTCGCCCAATCACTTTGCTGGAACTAAAACATGCCTTACCTCAGAGCAGTCAATTACCAAAGCTACCCGAGATCATCAATCATGGGGGATGCTTGAAGTTTAGGGGAGGAGCGATGGTCAAACTATCGATTGCTGCACTTTTGTCCTTCCCCCCCTCCTTTTCTCGTTCACGGTCCCCTGCACATAAAATCTAAAACAGACTATCCCGCTAATAGTGGGATTTATCAATGATTATGTACCCGGTTGTGAATGTGGCCTCATACAGGGATGGTTTTTAAATATACACCGCAAAAATGTATTTGAGTCAGCGAGGGATTTTTTTTTTAATGATTGTGATTTTAAGGTTTTGGGACTCTAAAATAAATAAATAATTGGAAAACCCCGAAGGGCAGTTATAGAAATTTGGCTAGATTTGAATGGGCATAGAGAATGAGCTCCAGAGGTCGATAAACCCCTCGAAAATGATGAATGATTGAGTACCTGTGATGATGAGAGTGATTACCGGAGCAATTAAACAGTTTGATTAAATGAGCCATCATAACAATGATGTCTGCGGGAAATCAGCCCTCACATATAAAGAAAGATAGTGCGGAGGGCTGACAAACGCCAGTGGGCATTCCTCCGACTTCTGATAGTGCTGAGCCCTGCACAGCAGGCTGTATTTACAAATATGAGAGCCATATGGAGAAAAGTCACTCCGATACTTTTAAGCAGAGTTGCACCCTGTTTAAAAATCGTCAGAAGCCGAAGAGCAGACCCGTTCCCCCCCCGCCCCCCGAAGATCTCCTCCAAGATTAAAGCTAGCTCTAAGAGCAACCGATATTCTGTGACTGACTTTCACGGGACTATAAAGAAAGGTGAGTAAAAAGCCCTTAATATGTAGAGCTCTTTCAAGTAGTGGTTAAGTCGATTCATTTCGCAAGGAAAAAGCCGGGCTTGTTGTGCAGTATTTTATACTCTGTCGTATAAATCGGTAACGCAATTCAAGATATTCATGGTAATGAATACTTGGCTAATCCTCTGGGTGCACGGAGACCTACAGAGCTGTAGGTTATGCAAATCCTTTCCTAGTTTTACAGCTGTACTTTTCTACCAGATTTTTTTAGAGATCTAGTCACTGATGACTGGTATTTGCTTTTTCGCCTCCTAGAAAGATGCCAAATTCCTAAACTTCATCGGAATTATTTGATTATGGTATTTCCAATACACCCAGGCTTCGAGGATATATTTTAACTTATTTATATCAACTTATTTTCTTAACTTACTTCTCTCAACTTGTTTTCTAATAGTGGCAGTATGAATACAGACATATATCTCATTTCAAATAGCTTCAGTATGATACAAGAGAGGGTCTTTTTACTGTAATACAGCTGTATAAAAGTAATCTAGTTCAATTGAAGACTTCATCTATTTGTTCAGATCCCAGGCTGGGTGTATTGTGATGAAAGTTGATCTGTTTCCTTGTAAAAAGGAAGTTTCTACACCATTTGATTTACAAATAAGAATGCGCTTAATTAATTATAGTATTTTAGCCTTCATTTTTTTCACATGCCTGATTTTCATACTATTCAATGTAGATTTCAATGATCTAAACTAAAGAATTGTTAGTGAGCAACATAAATATAGCTACCAAAATAGGGAAAAGATTTTGCAGTATCAAACACTGCTCCTTTCACAATTTTTATTTTAAACTAAAACCCGTGAGCTGGCTAGCCCTGATGTGTGCGTGTCATCTAGAAGCAGGACCAACTTTTAAAAATGATTTTAAGCTGTTAGAAAGTGAAATTTCATATGGTCAGTTAAAGGTTTTTCAGGCTCCCCGTTGTGTCATTTTCCACTCACAGGGCTGAAGAAAGATGGAACCTTTTCCACTATCCCAGTGGATTAAAGCATACAATATATAGGAAGAGAGTTTAAAGCACTACGGTTTAGCCATTAGAGGATCTAAATTTCGGGCTAGTCCAAAATGAAGCCTTGGACACATTCAGCTATTGGTAGGATTAGGTAGGAGTGTAAGAAGCAGAAGCAACAGCACTCTTAGCTGTTGTTGGCAGTGAGTTTTTTTCCCTTCTTCTTTTCCCCTAGCATAGTGGGATACTCTTTAAAAAAACAGTAATTCAGGGAGATTAAATTGGCTGATTTCCAGTTTCGCGTACACACACTTACAACAGACTGTTCCCGTGAAAAGTGTGAGAGAGGCGAATCATTTTTTTTCCAGATCAGACTAAAGTCCAAAGAGAAATTAAGTGTCCGGTATGGAAGTGCATCTCCGTCAACAGCGAGCTCCTTTTGGCGAGGCTGGAAATGGTTTTAACAGGCGGTAAAATTTCATCTTGTGGTGTCAAATTGGGGTCAGTTTGGGGTTAGAGCTCTCAGTGTCCGAGAAGGAGCTGTCCAGCTGTGTGGGGATTCATTAAGGGCAAAAGATCCGTTTCAAGAAAAACAATACAAAGACAATCAGAGGGCTAAAGATCCTCTTCAAATCGCATTTTACAAGTGCACCAGAACAAATATGGACGCTGAAACCTATTCCCTTCAAACTCCCAAGTCGGCTTCTTAGCTCCTGGAGGGAGTGAGAGAGAATATCCTGTAAAACGTAGAGTCTGTTTTCAATCAGCCTTTCCGAAGTGTGGCATCTTAGCTTTTGCTGGCTTTGAGATCTGCCTCTATTTTTGAGAGCCCTGCAAAAACGGAGTTGCACAACAGGTAATATTTTAGATGTAAGAAGTATATATTCCATTGTTTATGTTAAACCACTGCTTTTATGCACATAACTATATTTTATTGCAAATAGAAAGTTTGGGGAAAGAGGCTATGCTTACACGAAATCACTATTTACTGTTTGGAAATCCTCTTCCACTTCCTATAGGCAGTGATTTGGTTTAATAGATATTTTGGGTAGTTTACTTTGGGGTCCCTAACAGAGTGGAAAGTGTACATTGTTGTTCTGGTTTATTAAATGCGCGTGGTTTAAATCCTTTTAGCCTTCCTACTCTGTTAGAACAATTGACGCCTTGCTGAAAGGACAAATGACTTGAACCTTAATCTTGTTTGGAACTTTATTCAACGCTTGGTTTGTTTGTTTGTTTGTTGAGCTGAAATATTTTGGATCATGCAAATTGTATTCAGAAATGAAATTTATCCTTCAAATTTGCAGATCTACTATAATGGAAAGGCTAGGGATATTGCAGAATAACATGAAATATTTTGAATATTTTAATTTGCCTTTTCCTTCGATTATATTGAATGAAATGCATCAAATTTAATGACGAAAGAAATAATTCTATTAAAATGGTCTTTAGGGTTCTAATATAACCATAACCTTGAATCAAAATCCACAGGAAGTTTTCTTTTCAATATACTATCCAGAAGATCACGTGTAATATGTTACTATTCCATCCTTATTTTTATTATAAGGAATATTCCATATTTTATGTCCCACATACAAGAAATGCACTATCTTAATTTCCTATACTATCCCATACGAAGAATAGGTTTCATTGTTAGAACTTGATCAGTTTCTACTCGTCTCCATCTAATTCTTATGATCTGATCCCCTCCCTAAATATATGGATTCTGGCAGCTGCATCATTTTCTAGGTCTGGTCTAGAATGCCTCTTTGAAATTAAGTACATATTAGTTTAATCAGATCACTGTGTTCATTTAGTTTTTTAGTTCATTTAGTTCTTCTGCCCCACCCCTCTTTTCCAATAATGTGCTTTTTTTTTCTTCCCCCTTTTCAGCAATCTATTACTTTTCGAAAATCTTTCCACTCCAGAAAGTCAATGGTAGCCCATCACGGTGAACTTTTCTTGACCTCCACTGCAGTATGATTGGGATCTTTGGAAGTTGGATTAGGAGGAGGTTCATTTAGTTACCTGTTAACATCCTCCCCCCTCCCCTTCTTTCTCTTTCTTTTTTAAAAAACAACACCAACTCAGAGAGATCTAGGTTCTCTATTCACTTGCAAGTCCCTATTATTCTCCCAATAAACTCCACAGATTTAAAACGGCACTTGTGGGGTGGCTCCCCCCCCCTTATTTCTTTCTCCTGTTTATTCTGTTAAAGATCCCACAGAAGTGAAGAAGCGATTCAATAAACAGCCCTCTAGCGCTATCTGGCGGGACTCCAACACTTTCCGAAATGCGCTTTTCCCATTCAACCCCCCAAAATTGCTTTTTTTAAAAAATTTTTTATTTTATTTTTGCTTTGAACAGTTAAGTGAGACCAGAGCATAGTACTGAAAGACTTTCTCACAAGGTGATGGTAAAAGTGCATTCCAAATCCCAGAGTCCTCTCACCCGGAGAAACATAGGAGATGGAAATCGTTAAATTACTGGGTTTTTTTGTTTTTTGTTTTATTTTCCTCTAATCTTCCTCCTCCCTCCCCACTTCCTTTTAGGATCATTTTATCTTCTCTTAAATCGGAACGCACTGCAGGGACTTTTCTGGGGCGGGCGGAGAGGGACATTAAAACAAACCCCAACCCAACCTGAATAGGCTCCTCAGAATTTTATATAGCTATGCACATGAAATGCATTTGAAGTGTTAATGTAAAAGGATAGCGCCTTTCAGATTTTGAAAGCTGTAAGAAACGTACAGGTGTAGATCAGACCTACTTGGCACAAACCGACACCCTGTACATTTACATCGAAAGCAGAAAGGGAAAACCTGTCAATATTTCGTAAGAACTAGCAATATTTCCGTGCAGAGCTAGCAATTTGCTTTGTATTTGTTCGAAGAATCCATGTAAGTAAAAAATCTTTCCAACGTGCCATCGTAACAAAAGGAAAACTGGGGATTAAAAAAGAAAGATGGACAAAACCGGTTTATTATTGCAGCCACAGAGGTTACCAGCTACACTTGCAGCTTCCTTCTCTCGCTCAAAACGTTCACTTTTGTTCCGCAGCTGCCTGCAAAACTCCAAAAAGGGGTTCGTTGCCCCTTTGAAATGAAACACACGCACACACGAACCACCGATTTCCCTCTTGGGAAGATCTGCTCCGTCCATTGTCTGAAGCGGGACAGAGATCTTAACTTTAAAAAAATATGCCCAGAGACTGGCTTGCTCGTGCATAGAAGAAATGGCTGGCAAAATAATATAAGGGGTTTCCTGGAAATACAGTTTTGAGGCTGGCATGAACAGCGCCGCAGTGTTTTATTAAAAGATGCAGTTTTCTTTCCAAAACAATCGGATCCCCTTTGTACAGCTTTCTCTTTGATCCCACAAAGAGAATGCAAGATACCTATTTGTGTTTGTTCTCCATACAAGAAATGCAAAGGACACGCAACAGAATATACGGCCAGTTAGTCCTCATAATGCTTAGTTTGGCTGTAATTAATTGAAAACAGTTATTAGGTCGTCATTGGCAATAGCGTAAATAATTGCAGCAGATTTTTACTTAAAATTGACCGGTCACAGAGTGATAGATCGATTCGAGGTATAAAAATGATGTATCAAAACATCAATGTCGATTATTTGAAATATTGTAGTCGAATCTTTTTATTGCTTCATCGGTTAAGTGTCTGAAAGTGCTGTGTTCCAACATATATTTATGTTGTCAATACTGTCAAAACTGTCAGTTTTATTACAGTGGATTTGTAATACATTTCGGATTTGCTCATTTACATAAAATACCCCCCTCCCCCGCCTCCAGCCCCTCTCTTCTTTTCCTATTTCTGGAAAATCTATGCCGGTTAAATCAAATGATCCAGGGCTCTCTGCTGCAGCAAAAAGTACAGAAAATCTCTTTTTCTGTCCGCTTTACAAGTCTCGGGCTATTTCTAACTTGCACAGTGATGGCTTCTCCCTCACCTCCAATTTTCCCAGTATAATTTAAACACTTTTTTACAATCACACGTAAATTAGGAAAACTGGGACGCTCTACATGAATAGACAGATGTGCACATAAATGAGCCAGCTCACACTCGTGAAGACGGAAAAGCAGATGCGAAAAAGGAACTGAACGTATATGCTGCGATGGTAGTTGCAACAAGGAAGCTACAGAAGCAATAAATGTATGTGCGGTGTATATTTATTTCCCCTCTCAACGGCTTTGGAAGGCTAATGAAAAGCGCAGGTTAGAAGCAGTATTGACCGTTTTCATTAACAAGGGCATCTCAGAACTGATCACTTGCTTTAAAAGTAAAAGCTTTCTGTTCAGAGGGAGGTAGCTGATTTAGGCAGTTGTCTCCAGTTTTCATAGAGGGAGCCCGATAAAAGAATACAATAAATCTATGTTGAAACGCTAAACTCTAGCGAGTCTATAAATAGTCAAATTAGCCGAGTAACTCTCGCTTCCCTGGTGAAACTGCGTGTGAAAAGTGTTGCTGTGACCTGAATTTTCTTTTTAGGGATCTGTGTGTTCAGAGAGCGTATGAAGCGGTAGGTGTCGGAGCTCATGTGGAATAAGGAAGGTTGCTTTGCTAACAGCAGAGCGTCTAGCAGGTACTTTTAATGACCGACCATCCCTCTTAACACCTTCTATTTACATGCTTGTTTTATCCCTAAGATTTTCAAAATGTAAACTGTGATTCATGTTCGAAATGTCGGATAGCTCGCTGTCTCTCACTGTGTGTGTGTGTGTGTGTGTGTGATCACTTCTGAAGTAAATTGAGAAGTAAGCTGCGCAAAGGGGGGAAATCGCCCCTGGGGTGCTTTGTTTACTTTGGCTTGTAAAATCCTGCTAGGAGATGGTTTCAGCAGTGTGTGGCAAGTGTTTCTTCAAGAAATTCATCAGCCCTTATACAATTACTCCGAGGTCTGGGGGAAGAGAGCTGCCATCACGTTCTCACATCCCAAGGTGTTGCACAGAGGAGGGAAGAAAAAAAGCTGAAACATTTAATTATAATGGAAAATAGTAATGACAAGCCCTGCAGAGCTTGCACCTAGAAAAACTTCCAGGGAATAGGGGGAGCGTCTTTCTTTTGGGGGCAAAGGAGAGCACCACCTCATCCTGCGCAATCACTAGCCTGAACAATAAACATCCTTGCAATACAAATCATTTAGAATTTCGGCGTTTTTAATGCTGTTTCATTCCGCGGTAAACCGTAAAATTAGGAATGCCCCTCAATTAAACGCAATCCACTCGTAAAGCATCTAACAACAACTATTCCTGAATCAGCTGGACTGGTAGCCACCAATGATGCTGTTAAACATCAAAGGGACGCCTCAGACGCTACCTTTTAGTCAGAAGTAAGAGGATTAATTTCTATAATTAGAGGGGGTAAATATGTGCATAAATGCATCTACTGTTTGTTACACACTCCCCTCCTCTAGGAGCGTCTCGAACCCCGCCGACGCAGGCAACGTGAATCCTTCACGGGCTAAACTCTGACGCGCAGGCGGAGAGGAATACGCGTGTGCGCCCCAGATGTGCGCATCCCTAAACGCGCTGCAAACGGAGGCTGGGCTCGATCCTGGCCCTTGCGCCTCCCCCTTCAGACGGGCTGAGGCCGCTCAGCTCCCCTCGCCCTCAAGGGGCGCTAAGGCCGCAGGATCGGGCCCCGCCCATCCAAAGTCATTCAGCACCATTGTAGGAGCACGGGACTTCCTTTTTAACCCAACCACCGGGGTCTACTTCATGTTCCCATTCCCCGGGGGACAGTTTACTGGTCCCCACTGAAGCTCCCGCCTGAGTTTAATGCTACAGATGAAATCCGCACGGCCCTGTCTGAATATCTCCTTTACCTAACGACTTTATGTCACGTAGGCAGAGGGTCAATTTCCTTTTAACCTTTCCCGTTGCTGCAGCCAGCGTTCCTGGACAATCAATGGCTCTCTGAATAATCCATGCCCGTTTGATGGTCCCTGACAAACTCAGTGTCTGGGTGCCTCGTCTCAGCGCACGCCGCCTTCGCTGCCCAGGCCGCCGTTTTAACGTCGCGGGGAGTTTGCGCCGGGGTCGCCCTTGCGCCACCGGGGAGGCTCTTTCATCTGCCGAGCCCGGAGCCCTCGGGAAAGTGAGCGAGCGCAGCGGTCTCCAGCCGCGTCCCGCGCTCAGAGCCCGGGGAACACTCTATTGCCTGCGAGCAAAGGGCCGGGATGCTCGGCTGGGTTTCTCCTCTGCATTTTGGCCCGCTCGCTCCTAGTGCTGGTTTTGAAACACAACTTGGGCGAGAGCTCGGATCTTTTCATTGTGATCGTCAGCGTTGGTCGGTGGGTAAATTATTCTTAAGGTACAGGGGAATCCTTCGGCTCCTTGAGTCCTGCCAGCCTGGGAACGAGCTGGAGGGTAGGAGTCTGGACGTGCTTTTTCACACGTTTCTCAAATTGTTCAAGCCAAAATGTTGCTCTCCCCCTCCAGTCGTTCCTGGGAATGTACAGAACCAAATCACCTGGGACAGACTTCCCTTCCTCTCTGTGCCAGGATGAGATAGGATTACTCCCCCCTCCTTGAAGCCAAAGGTAGCTGCCTGCCTAATTGCCCCACCTCCTTAATGATGTCTGAGGGACGCAGGGTGTCTTCAGCGACTTAGGCACTTATAAAACCTGGAATTAACCTTTGCGTTTGATTAAATATCCCAATGACGTTAACTCAATTCTGATCGCTACCCACTTCAGTTTTATTTGGCTCCCCTAGCCGCGGTCCAAGCAAACCAGGTGTCGAGCAACTGGCCCTGTAAATTGCAAATGGTAGCGAAAGAAAGTGTACCTCAACCACGTTCATTATGGATCAAACAAGAAAAGGTAGGACGTGGGGGGAGGAGGAGGAGAACTTTACAAATATTTTTCTGTAAGTGGCTCACATGTATGGTGATCTATTGGTGCGAGTCAGGAAGTGAAAGTTATGGTAACGCTGTGGTAATTAAACCTGATTCAGAGCCTTTTCTACCTAGGAACGTATGTTTCTTTCCTTTTGCAGAGTCCACCTTACCTACTGTTCATTAGTATGTTGTTGTTCCCTGAAAACTAATTGCATTTGATATTCTCCTGGGCAGACTCATTAGCCAAAGGCTGGATGGCGTTGCCAGTCTTAAAAAGTCTTCCAACAGCTCAGTACAAACATGTACTCCTGTACAGGCACATTGTACATAGTACAAATGAGAGCAGATTCTCAGTGCCTGAAACAAACTTTAGGTGTAGCATCTCCCCAAGTGGATGGAGGTCAAAACGGGAGCATCTTTTGTCCCACTCAACCAGGACACATTTCTGAATCCCATCCCTCACTGTGCAAGATCAGAGCTAGAACAGAAGCCAATCTAGGCATAATGAAGATATTCAAGTGTTTCTGAACCTTTGTTTAACAGTCTCCAGAAGAAAACACCCTATACATCCAGATCCAAATGAGGAGGCAGCTTCCAAATTCATTAGCCTACTCTCCTTTATTTACATCCTTTAAAGATTTATTATATGCATAATGAAAACACTCAACTGTCAGTGCCCACATGTCTGGTGTCACATATCTGTCCATTTCCACCCCCTTGCTAAATTTACGCAACAGGCTCTGGGAAAAATTCTGGGAAAATAAAAAAAACTATCATTTGTGAAGGGAACAATCTGTTTGATTGTTTTGGTTTTTATTTTTATGGTGTTCTTTATTTTAAAAAGTCTTATTCTCTTGGATCTTGGCAGGTTGAGAGGGATTGTTCAAAATAACACGGCCAGGGAAAAGATAAGCCAGCTACCAAATGTCCCTCACAAGGAGGATGAAGAGGAGCCAAGAAAGACAACGTACAGACTCAACAAATCTCAACATAGCACTACATCCATCATCAATTTCAGACTACTTAAGAAAGTCTAGAGAACTGCATCATTCTGAATTATGCCAGCAATTGTATGTTTTGAAATAAAAAAAATAGTGATGATGTCAAAGGACATGGATCTAGAACGAAGTGACTTTACTTTTCAAAGCAAGCAATGAAGTGTAATGACTAGGCAGCTCCTTGTACACAGAGACTTTAATTACTCAAGGCTCCTTCCACCACAGTTAGGTGAGACTAAAGGGCAAAATCCATTTCTGGTGTAACTTCACTGACCTGAATAGAGTTCTATTAGGGATGGATGGGCCAAAGGCTTTCTGGCAGGATTACGCTACTAGAATCATATTTGTAATCTGTATGCAGAAGGCCAAGGAACCAGAGATGTGACTTCTGCTAATCATGTAAAAACAACAAGAGTCCTGCAGCACCTTAAAGACTAACACATTTCTGCAGGCATAAGCTTTCGTGGGCTGTATACAGGCTATCATGGCTACCCCTCTGGAGCTAATCGTGTAGATTCCTACACTCCAGAGGATCTGAAAATCAGCTTGTAGGTCTCATCTGCTAGAGGTGAAGATGGCTTCCAGCTGTGCATCCCTTCAATAGTTTGGTGACCAAACTTATAGATAAAACTCCCATTGATTTAAATGGAAATTTTGCCTGGCTGAGGAATACAGGGCAGGGCTGTCTCCCTGATCCTGCAAGATGCTGAGCTGCCCATGAAAAGTGCTGAGTACATCTAATTCCCACTGACTTTAATAGGAATTGCGTACCCTCAGCACCCAATAATAAGCTCCTGGCACCTCACAGGATCAGGTCCTTAATTAATATTTTAGCTATTGTCAATCATGGTTTTTGTATGACATGTTCTCAACAGCATTATGAAGTACATGATACATACTGCAGTTTAAAATGTTTTCCACATCTGCAGAAATAAATAGGCTTTTTTAGGTGATGAAACACGATTAAACAACAGCCTACTAATACATTTCTTACAAAACAAGTACAGCATACACAAATTTATAAATCTCCTAGTATTACTTCATATGCAGTTATAACCCATCACTAATAGTTTTATTGATTAGTGGCATAAATAGCTCTAATAGAGGCAGTTCTACGGCGCAGATAAATATAAATAACAAAGAAAAAACCCATAAGAAATGTTTGTCTTGTACTCTTCCCTTGAGGCCATATTATGATCACAATAAGACATACCCAGGCATGTGTCACACTGGATAATACTATTTCTTGGGTGTTTGAAGGGACTTGGCTTTACCGTATACTTCACAACAGCTGAGCCATGACACTTAGTAGCATGATCCCAGCTCTAGTGGGAAAAATTACTAAGCTATATATTTATATGTATTTATAATTAAATATTCAAATATTTTATTTACATCATTCACACCAAGTTAAAATAAAGGTTTTTTCCAAACATGTTTCTTTTTGAGGAAGAGCTGATCAAACTATTCATTTTGAATACACTAGCCAAAAAATATAGCACTATTTTCTGCTCTCAAATAAGTTGATATTGATATGTCTTATGGTAGCACTTAAAAACCTCAAACAAGGATTAGGACCCCATAATCAATCCTTGTTTCATTCATGAAAGCATTAATTATTTGCAAGTATTTAGCAAGATTAGTTTAGGCAAACAAGTTTCAGTCTAAGGGCCCTTTGCAAAACCCTCACTTAGATTTTTTGCAATTCATTTTTCTTGATGTATTACTGGTTACCATAGTCACATGGTATTGGTTCTGTTCTCCAATTGGTTGGCTGAAAATTTTTAAACAGCCGGTTCACTACAGCAACAACAAAAAACCAAATACACTTGTCTGGGCAGGTATATCCTTGTGAATACAGGTATTCATACCTGATCTTGCTTCCATTTAAGTCAATAAAACAGCGTCAGATCCGCAAAGAACACCCATTGCACCCATTTGTGTGAAGAAACTCTGTTTGCATGAGTGTTCACATATAGTGAGTAAAAAGGGACACAAACATGACAAACCAAATTCATTTGGATTCTGAACACATGTTTCCAAAAACAGTTTTTGCAGTTTGAAATCATCTCTATTTTTTGTCAAGACAGTATAAGTACAGGTCTACAACATTAAGTCATGACAACAGTTGTCTTAATTTTCGTCTTCTACCTAAGGTTTTGCCCCAAATTATTTTGTGTTACAAATGGGTCTTGTTTTTAGAACAAGAAAAATATTGTTTGTTCTGGAGGCAGATACTTCTTGATCTGTTGTTTTCACATTTCAGTCATAGATAAGGTGCTGTCTGCCACCTATACGTTTGGGATAACAGTTTGATCTGAGAATAAATATCTAAAGAGGTTTTAGTGTTTGAAGGAACCATTCAATTTCTTACCTACCCCAACATAACTGGAAAAGCAGATATAAAGGGCTTGGTCCGGCATTTCTTGTGCATCAAAAATTCCTATTGACTTTACTGGGTGTGCAAAGAATGTAATTTTGGGTCTTATTGCAAGGAGCTGTTCACAGCTTTATGGATTATTTTATTTTCATAGAAACTACTATATTTCTATATTGTTATTCTTAAAGTTGTGAAATGCTGGTTTGCGTCTACTACCAGAATTACAAAAAGAGGAAAAAAATACTTATTGTATCCAACAGCAAAATACTGTATTATCAATAAGTACCAATGGTTCCAAATCATGGATTTCCAATTCAAATTTAGACCTCAACTGCTGAAAAGTTTGAAGGCGTTAGGATAAAGGATTTTAATTCAAGTCTTTCTCCCTTGCTAAAGTAATAAATAAAAATTGCTGCTATTACAAAGAAACATGTTTGCAAAAAAATATTCATGATTTTGAATGTGAGGTCAGTAGGGGAAAAAAGACAGGAAAAAATAAGTCTCTTCTCTGGTGTAAACTCCACTGACGTTAGTGGAATTTCACTGGTGTGAAACTGGTGTGAGGAGAGAATTAGGCCACTTGTGTTTTAATAGATGGGATTACTTTAAGAGTATTTTTAATAAAAAAATCTGAAAATAAATACAAAACAAAGGGGCAAATATGGAGACATATTACAAATAAGCATGCATGCAAAAAAGGTAAGTGCAAATTAGATTTGAATATTCATGAGTCACAAATCATTGACAGTTTGAAATAATGCAAAATGAGGTTAAGGCAAGGAACATCAAATAAATGCATCCCTAAATCAATAGCAATTTGATTGCTTGAACACTTGTAAATTGCGGTTACAGGTTTTGTGACATATAAGAAAAAAATGCTGTGCATGTGGTGGAGGAGAACACATAAACGCTCTCTATGTGTTTATATTTTTGCAGTTCAGCATGTACTTGAAGACTTGCTGTGTATAAAGTGACCAGACAGAACTTTTTTATTTTTTCAAGACAATTACAGTTTCTTTTGCTTATCCCACCTCTTGTATTGCTTTGCTTAGTATGCTAAAAATTCAATTGAATTCAGACTGAACAGCAATGTTGTAAAATAAAACAATTACTTACTTCACATGGCTTCAGGAGAAGGCACACCTGCTAATCAAAGTAAAATCATGTCCAGTGGAGATTATCCACTTGTTTCAGGGAATTTTGTTCTATGAAGTGAGAGTCAGTTGTAAGTCTCAGAGCAAATTGCTGAAGTACAGGGCTTTAAAATAATGACAGATTGAAAGATGGCCAGCCTAACCATTTAAATCAGAGCTTTTTCATTTTGTCCTGCTGTAAGCATCAATAAAGTATTGGATCTCTGTCTCACTTGTGGATATTTAAAATGGAATAGTTTAAAATGTTGATGAGTATATGGAACCAAAAGGTAAAACTGCTGAATATAAAGCACTCATTAAAAATTACTCCAATGTATTTGTTTCATCTAAATGTTCCTACTTTGATTACTAAACACAAATTGTAAGATATTAGCCAGTAATCTTTCTTCAGTGTCCTCTGTGGTTTCCCTGTTCTCCAAGATAACTGACGAAGGGAATTGTAATGGGTCAAGTGAAGTTATACATACATAGTTACACTGATGTCAAAACCAAGCAATAACATAACTTTGGAAGTGGTACAGAGGACTTTGGTCCTTTAAGAAAGAGAAGCATATGACTTCTTGCAGTGCTGTGTTTAAAAGCCTCCACTCACAGGAATGAAGCTTGCAATTAACTCATGTCAAAACACTGCAGAAGGGGAAGCCCAGATGTCGAATAACTTTGGAAAAGGATAACCTCACGTCCTCCCCAATCCCCAAGATGAGCCTGTCAGAAGCTGATATGTCTCTCATGTTATCAAGATACCAGAGGATGCCTGTATATTCCATGTTTAAATTCAAAATCAATGCTTCAGTAAACTCCCTTTATTTGTGAATTCTGCAGTGTGAATAAACAATAGATAAATTTAAAAAGATCCTCTTAAAAAAATCAAAAGGCCAGTTTTCCTTTTTAAAGACATTTCCTTCCCATCTTCAGAGTCTCTTGTGAAAGAAATGAATCCTTCTTCAGAATGAGCAAATGGGAAGAACCTAATCTAGTGGCTACAGCAGAGGACTGGAAATCAGCAGTTCTAGATTCTACTTCTGGCTTTGCCACTGGTGTGCTGGCTGACCCAGAGCAAGTAATTTAAGACGTGCCTCAATTTCTCTATCTGTAAAAGGAAGCTCATAATAGGTAATTCACAAGGTACTGTGAGGCTTCCATAAAACAATGGAACCACTCAGTTAAAAGGGGATCTATATGAGCACATTGTTATTATGAACATTATAATTCCTGCATGGGACATCTCCTCACTCAAATTCAAATCCTCTCTAATTTCTTCAAGTTAAATAATCTTGAGGGCTTTTTTCTTTCTTTTTTTTTTTCTGAGGGAGAAACACTGTGGGGAGGGGTTCCAACTGCTTGTCACATTCAGTAAATCATATAATCTTCATTATTCCAAATATGAAAGTTACTGCCTCTGCCTCTTTAGATTAGGAAATGGTAGCAACCCTGTAAATGCATGCATACAAGTAAAGGAAATAAATACTGAGCATTTTTCTATTCTATTTAGATTCTTACCTTGCACCCATCACCATGGTATCCAAGTACTGCTCAGAAGAAATTTGTTCTTCCTGCTTGAGCACTGAACTCAGAGTAGCTAATGCGTTACCAGTGAAAATAGGTCACTAGTGCTACAGTCCAATTTTCATTTCAGCAAAACACTGAGAGCTTTGTTTTATTTTCCCATAAAAGTAAGATTATTTGATTAGAATCTTGGCCCATCATCTCTATTTAGTGAGTGATCACAGTTTGGATCAAAGTTGGTGATGGTTTTTTCCCCAGAAGAAACTCCTTTTTCATGAAAAAAATCAAAGTAAACCAGCAAAGCTTCATATAACTGGGTGACAGTAGAAAAGAACTCACCTAGGGCATATCAAAGCCTACACGGGGTCAACGAATGAATCAATTTCACCGGAAAATCTTTGCTGTCTCCTCCCCAAATCTCCTTCCTTCACCTGTGCCTGCTGGAATTCCAGGTGTGTCTCAAACAGCTCTCTACCTGGCCATTCATGAACTCTTTGTTGCTAGAGTTGGAGGATACAACCACTGGCCTGTGACAGGGGGAGAATCTTTTGCAGTCCTAATCCTTGGCATGTGACTGTAGTCAGGAAATAAGGACCAGTCTCATATGAGAACTCCTGGCATCAGCCTTTATTACACATTGAACAAAAGAGAGGGGAAGGTCTGATCCAGTGAATGGGATCTAGATTCAAACTCAGGATGGCTCTTCACAGGTTGGCAGTGGCAAATTCCCTGTCTTGTGAGGAGGGGTCTCAAGTGGGAGGAAATCACTTTTCCATCATCAGATAAAAGGGCCAGTAGGAGGGTGTGACCAGGATCACCGTAACTTGCTATTCAGTCCCCAATGAAATGCTCTTCCTTCTGCTGTATTTTGTGTGAGCTCTGCCTCAGCATCCTTTGACAGTGAGGCACAAATGCCTTTTCCCGCCTCTTTCACATTTTCTGGGTGGGTTGTTTCATCTCATTGACAATTTCCTAAATTGCTGGGAGTATAGTGGAGGAGCTCATGCCCGGGCTCCTATGTTGCCTGCCTTCTTTAAAGAGGGGATTTTCCTCCCCCCAAACTGCCACAGATTATTTTCTTGTGTCTGTGTGTGTATGGGGGGGAGAGGTAGGAAGGGGGACAAAAGGGGAAATGACATAGGCGCTCCTTTCTCCTTATTCCCCCATCTATTTAGAGCTGTTGCAGCCCTAGTTAGAAAGGAGGCCCTGCTCCCCCAGCGATCACATAGGAATCTGCCTGTAGGGCTTTGGCCAGAAAATAGGAAGAAAAAGGGGGGAGTGAACTAAGGGACCCTAAGTGTCAACAAATAGAGTTCTAAGGGCAAGATTGGCCCTGATCATTACACTTACGAAATGGTGGGTGGTGCGGAGAATTGGTGTGGCCAGATTTTGAAGACAATAGTTTTGCACTCAAACTAATGGGGAGATTGTCTTGACCCCCATTCCCAGGGGGGAGAGGGTCTTTGGCACTGTCCAGACAGGAGCCCCAAAAGCCTGCAGTCCCTGTGATTGGGGACCACATGAGCCTAGCACCCCTAATGTAATGCCTTTGCTAAGGGGTCAGGGAGTGGGGGGGAGTCAAGCGAGGAGTAAATGCTGCACCTTCTTTGAAGGTGACACAGCGGCACTACTCACCTGGAGATCCTGAAGGCAGGGGCATGCCTACTGTGGGCCTGATTACTTTTCTTTGTCACTGCTGTAAATCAGTAGTGACTCCACTGCAGACCGTAGAATTGCACACCACTGTAGAGGTACCAGTGTAAATGAGGGGAGAATCATGTCTGAAGTCTCTCAGATTTCCCGTGAGGGCAGGCCACTTCCTGGCCACTCCTCCCACACAGGGTAATTTGCCTTAGATACACAAGTTACCTCCTAAAACTTCACTTAATAGAGAAAAATGCACTCTTTGCAGTTTTGCTTTCTCTGGGAGTACGTATCATCTCACTAAACTTCAACTCTATCTTAAATGCATCTTGGAATAAAAATAACTATATAAACTAGGATTTGGCAGTTACAAGATTTGGCAAGTACTTGTGTTCAGTGCAATTATTAGATCAGATGTGACCCAGACTTTATACTACATGTATCATACTAGACTTCAAACTTCACAACTAAATGTATCTCACTCAGTTTTTTCAAATTACAGAAATTATCATCACTGGATAAATTGGAAACAAAGATGTTTTACCTTTGTTATTTTAGGGCCATCTGTTAAAACAACCCCAATGCCAAACTTAATACATACACAAGACACCAAAATGTTTTTTTTATTTGGCCTATATATTTGAAGAAATACAGTGCATCTCTATGTGCCCTAACTTCTTTCCATGAATTATTATGTACTGCAAGTGACATCTGCTGGAGAAAGCAGAGCTAAATGTCTGCTGTACAAGCTCTTTGCTATTAAAACCCTAGAAATACACCTCTAATAAATACAGCAGTAATTTAATAGAAAACCTGATCTTGTGCCCACTAAAATGCAGTTACATAAGTACTTCCTGAGAAGTTAAGGCAGAACTGTAAAACTGTCCTTTTTATATTACAAAAGCTTTCTCTGCTTTATAGAGAAGCTGCAGTAATTCCAGAATTATTCTGGATTTACAACAACAAAGCCTTTTCAAATGTACTAACCAGTTGAATAAATAGGGTGTATTCATTCTTGCACCTGTACAATTATTAAGGACATATTTAAAAAAAAATCCTCAGCTGAAAATGTGGTCAAAGGTTCAAGAAAGCTACAAAAGTTCAATAGGAATGTAGCTGAAAACCTAGCATATTATTTTTAGGGTGCCTTACCTGAGAAAGTCTGACTGTGAATGCATATTCTGGTTTTGGTGAAGACAGAGAGATGCTGTTCAGAAGACTAAGTTAAAAATATCTTATTACCTTAATACAGCTACAAATGATACCTTTAAAAACACGTGAATTTGGTATATAGGAAAGGTTTTTTTTATCTAATAAGATCTTAAAAAAATCAAAGAGTCACAAAAGCATGGGGGTCAATGAAGATCCACCCTGGCAGTGAGGGCTGTGTAGCTGTACAGTAACTCAGGGGTCCGATGCCTCTCAGAGCTTCTGCAAGTATTCGTACTGCCCCATGTTCTCCCAAATTTCTAACTGTTTTAAGTAACAGTTCTGCTAATCCCTTTTAAAACAGATGGAAACACTGTCTTAGAGCAGGCACCAGGCAGTCTGAACTGTTTTCACCTGAATCTGTCTTACTAAGTCTATGCTATGGCTCCCACCAGTTTTAAAATGGAAGAAGCAGAATCAGTTTTACCACCCATTAGAATCCGGGGAAAATGTCCCTAGTGTAGAGTAGGCCCTAAAGGATATATGTGTGCTCCTCTGAAAGAGTGGGAAAGAGTTTTTAAGAGAGAAAAATCAGTTCAGAAAGTAAATCAATAGCCAGCAGCCATTTACTGATTTGTTTATCTAATGTTGATCTTAATTTAACTGTAATTTCCTCCATCAAATGCATTTCTCTTTTATTTTGTAAGGAAAATTAAATTTGGAAGGTAAGGCTTTAACCAGTGAAGAGGGATATGCTTTAGTGCAGCAATCACAAGAACATATATTTGTCTGTTTGGAATAAGTGAAGGCGGGGGTGGGGGGGGGAGGATAACAATAACATATTAAATGATATTAAGTGGATAATCTGTATCTAATGTGTCTAGGGCAGATTGTCCCCTCCAGCAGAAATCCCATGGGAAGGGGCTAAAGGGAGGATATTTTTGACAGGGTTTCCTCACAGAAATGTCTCCTGAATTGTTCCCTTAGGGGGTAAGTTCCACCCTTCTCCCTCCTTTGCTCTTTGCAGAACAGGCTATTGGTGTTATTCTCCAAACCTCACAGATTTTGGATCCAGAATCATGTGCATGAAGATCTTATGTGTTCACCTTTGCTCTCTGTCCCTGATGTCTCACTCCAATTCCCTGGCAGCACAGTGGTTACAGGACTTCTTTAGCCAGTGACTGCTCCAGAGGTCCCTTGTTTCTTGAAATATCAACATAAGGATAGTAAGGGAAAGAAAATATTATCCTTTCCTTGGCCTATCTACTTCTCATCCCGTCCACTTCCTTACCTTCCCATTTGGTGATCTGTGGTCTTCCATGCAGCCCCTGGGAAGGGGACATGTCACCACAGAAGGTGCTGATCTTCCCTTTCTCTGTGGGAGGGCTATGATCCATGTGTGGGGAGTTTCCTTTGCACTGTGAATCCTGGGGGCACAGGGAGGCCTTCAGTTAGCATTCTATGAATTATTTACCCAAAACTCGAGACACCAACTCCAAAAATAATTTCGGAAAGCTCAGGACTAACGGCATTCACTCAAGATGGGTGTAGTGTGAGTAGGGATTGTAAAAAGCTTCCGCGCTGTGAGCTCGCTCTCACTCCCAGTGATCCAGTGGGGGCAGAAACAGACCCCAGGGTTTGGCAAATGCATCTGAGTCCCAAGTGCAGTGTTCTTGCTATTCTTCTTGTTCCCTGTTCAGTAGAACTTGCCAATAGTGCTGAATTGTGCCCAACTGGGTGGCAACTTTGTGATATGGACAAATGTCCATCTGAGCATAGGCTGATATCACCAAAGTAGTTTTCATTGTCTCTAAGCTAAGTTACTCAGTTATGATCAACATTATCATCATCATCTAAGCAGTGCAAATGTCTTAAATATATCTCAGATAGCTAGATTTCCTCAGAAATTGTTAGAATTTGATGGGGGAAGTATATCGGCTATAATCAATATCAATAAATAGTACTAATAGTTTATCTTTATACTGCATAGGCATGATCCTGCAAGCACTCTAGATGTAGAACTTCCGCTGAAGTTATTTGATGGATAAAATGAGCATCTCGGAAGCGGATTTTAGCTAACCATCACAGAGAACCCTACGCAACAGTCGGGTGAAGGCATATATAAATATATATAAATATATATATATATATATGATAAAGATATCATGAAATTTTAATGAGATTTTAATAATCCATGTTTGCTTCAACAGTTTCATATATCTTATTTCCTTTAATAAAGGCCAAATGCAGCAATGATATAAGTGATAATATCAATTACTGGGGGGGAAGGGTTGATTCTGATCTCATTGTGTTGTTACACTTTGGTGTAGCTATTCCTGATTTACACTGGTTTAAGGGAAGTCATCTTCAGCCTCATGTGTAAATTGGTAGAAAATAGGTGTAAGTGGCCATAAGAGACACAGTAGTAGCGTGTATGCAAGGCATTGAAGGATGTGCAAAATGACTGTCACCAGCTACTCATGATAAGGGAGACTGTATCTGTAGAACTAATTCTTGTGGAAAGAAGGTAGAATTATGTGTTATTTTTCACTCACATGTTTTTGATAATTGATAGCAGGCCAATGTTGCCTTTAGGCTCATCACTAAGCTTTAAATTTGTAAGGGACTTTATAGCATTTGATTCTGTGTCCTGGGTTCTGATGTGAGGATCATGAGTGTTATTTCCTATGGTTTTGCAACAGACATATGGGAACAAGATTACATCTTTCATAAGCTGCCAACCTGATTTCATGGTGTCTTGGAAATCATGTCCTCCAGAGAGAGTACACAACTAAGGTAATGTTCCGGATTGCTGTTTTCTTTGTGATCTTTACATTAGCAGAGCTACATTAGTAGGTATGTGTGAGGATATATGTGTACATCCATCTGCCTCATGTCGCCACATTTAAGGTGGCTGCTGTGCATCAGATTACTCTGCTTGAGGGGTATGATATCTTTTCTGTCTGGCATGGCCTTCATTTCAGCAATTTTTGAGATAGTACAATCAGAGTTGTGTTATGGTAGGTTAAAAAGATTCCTTTCTGGACAGATCACAGCCCTTTTGGAGATCTTTTGGGGCCAATAACATACTTACTGAGACTGCAGAAACCCCTGTCTAGAGCATGGAAGCATCTTGAGAAGCTACATTTCTACATTGCTATTTAGATAAGACAGCATTTGGGCTGTTTACTTCTAATCTACCGTATATACCTGGTAGGAGGATTTTCCCCAGGGATTGTATATTAGTTTCCAGTCTGCTTTAATCTCTAAAGGTGTGGCATTTGGGCTCATTTTAGATAAATTTGTCTGCTTAACTTTCTGAACCTTTGAGCCTGAGACACTGGACTGAAAATCTCACAAGAACAGGCTTTCTCATTTGTCTTCTGGCATTTTCATTTCTAGTCCCAGCCAGAAATACTGTGAATACAGCCTTTCTTATGGTGTTCAGCACTTTTAGAATCTCAGCATCTGGGCAGTGGTGGAAAAGAATTGCCACCTTAGTCCCAAATGTCTCACAGTCTCCTTCAGTGGCCTCACATACATGCAGAACAGAAGGGGGAAACAGAATAGGATCCTGTGGCATCCAACATGGGAAAGATCAAATTACACAGTCTAATTCTCTATATCTTCTTTCAAAGAAACCCTGGCTACCTCTGCTACAGCCCACACATTTTGGGATGAATGGTATCAAAGGTGCCTGCTAACTCTCCAGTGAGCAGATGACCTTTGAGAATTGCCAGGAGTAGATACACTTTAACATTACAACAATCTCTCATCATAAGAAAGATAAAAACCTGTGACAAAAAATGTACAAATAGCATTTCTACATGTCAGTGTTGTTGTGTAAATAACCAAATATAAAAGTTGCACATTCTTTTATGTATATCATTTCTTAGACACTTTTCAAGAAAAAATACAATAAACATTTCTTTGATATATATGTATCTGACAGACTATGAAATCAATTCTACTCCTCCAATCTTTCCTCTGATATTGCTTATTATGCTATTATTTTATTATTAATAAGACAGAATGAAACTTGTTTACAGTCTCAGACACTGGGCTCCAGTACTGTTTGTACTGCTCACAAATTACATCATGGGTTTTTGAAAGGTGGGTACCCACCATCAGAAATCTGAGAAATTTGAGCTGTAATTTAGAAGCAATTAAAATATATATTTCACATGTAACTAATAGGGACCTTACTTTTGAGTTCTAGAATGAGGAAGATAGTCAGCTGAAAGCCCTCATTCTTCAATGGGGGCTGTGGTTTTCTATAGGACTCCTACCTCATTTGCTGTAGAAGATGGAAGGTGTATACAAATGAGGCAGGAGACAGCAGGAAGTGAAAGATTGGCTTTGTGGTTAAGGCATTTGATTGTCATGCCATGATGGAGATGGTCAAGTGGTTGAGCCAGGGGTCAAAGCCAGAGTCTGGAATCTAGAGTGAGAGCAAGGCTGGATCTGGATCAGGACTAGGAACAGGACAGGAGCAAGAGAGGGGCTAGGAACAAGGCTGGAGCAGGCTAAGGCTTAGGGAGTCTGCTGCCACTGCCAGGCAGGAAAGAGTTCCAAGTCCTGGAGTAACACTGAGCCTCCAGTGGGACTTATATATCTGCCTTGAGGTCACCAGACCAGTTCCTGGCTTGCAGATTGGCTGGAGCTCAGCACAGGAGTGACTCATCGATGAGTTATATCTGTGGTTCTGCCACAGATTTCTGATGTGATGCTAGGCAAGTCACTTGAACCAAAATATTTGCAGGTGGCCACTAACTGTTTTCCTCATTTTGGGTGCCCAATCTGAGACATTTGGGGCATGATTTTCAGAAGTGCTAAGTGCTCCTGACTGTAGCTGAAGTTGATGGAACCTATGAAACCTGTGGATTTTCACCCCCTTGAAACTTGAACTTTCCAGTACTTGACCTTGCAACCTTATGAATTTTTGCTTGTCATTTGTATTTAAATTTAGGAAAAAATGAACAAATATAATGAATCAAAGGGACTTATAGCCAGGAATTAAATATGGACATGCCTGCTAAAGTACTGGAATTTCTATACATTGCTACGTAACAAAGTAGCAAGAGACACTTTTAGGGCCAGATACTCAATTGATGTATATGGCTGTAACTCCAGTGAAGTCAGAGGAGTTGCACTCATTTTACCCCAGTTCTGGACCTGACCCGTAATCCATTAACAGGATTTTAACATTAGGCCTGTGATTTTGTCCCAACATCTCTTCAGGAAAGACTTGAAATGAGTGGCATCAGCAACCTGGCTTTTGTTGCTGTTGTTTAGACTTCCACCTTATTCCCCTGCATCTCAGCATTCATTTGAAAAAAAATTGTAAATGGAGTGGCTATAGAGGCAACCTTGAAACCTGCCTGCATGTGCAGAGAGCCTGAAACAGAAGCTCTGGGAGGTGTGTACTGAAGTGTTAACTCAGAAGTTCATTGATGAAAATGTCGGGATTGATAACTATATCCCTGCTGTCAAAGCATGCAAAAAAGGACTGGGAAGATCACAGATCCCTCACACTCTACTCTCAAGGGTGTCTTGTTTGCGTGCCAAGGTGAATGGCTTTTGGGAGAGAACCACCACTTTTTGTCCCTCTGATCTCACCCATGGAACCAAAAGGCCAGAGTAGAGGAGTGGAGCCTGAGGGTATATGTGAGCCCATTGGGAGAACCAGTCTTCCAGAGCCAGCAAGGCAGCCAAGACCACTGAGGAGCATAACAAGTCCAACAGCGTAGCACATCTGCTCTGATAGTGGGTTCCTCCCTTGGCTCTACTGGCTATCTGCCAACTGTACTGGGTACAGTCAGTTCATCTTTTCAAGCTTTGCTTTGCCACCATGAAGGCTAGAAGCAAATTTTTAAAATGAAAGTTCAGGTTCTGATATCATCACACCTGTCTGGGAGTTGGGCGGGAGGGAGGGGTTTAGGCACCTGCCTATTGTTCCTTAATCAGACCTGTCCAAGTGGCAATCTGGGGGAGGACACCACTACTGTTTTCCCAGTATGAGCCCTGCCTGCAGGGCTAGCTGGGGGAAAATTGCTGACAGTAGTGCCATCTTCTTGCCGTAAATGACAAAAATATTACAAAAAGAGTTTGGAATTCAGAGCACCAAAACAACCTTGCATTACTCCCATGACTGAATCTTTGGGAAAGATTACCTCGATAGTCAACAGGAGAGCCACCAGCCTGGAAAAAGCACATATTCTACAGTCATTCCTCAAGGTTTTTTTTTTTTTTCTAACCTCCTCTTAAGCACCTGTAGAGGTGGTCCCTTAACTACCTTCAGGGTAGAGCTTTCCATCATCTCATTTCCCTTGTAGCTTACTTTTTGTTTCTAAAGTCATACCAGAATTTTTCTTTTCTCCCTTGTAGCCATTGTTCCTTACCACACCATTTTCAATCACTGTTAATAATCTCACCCTCTCTTATACTATTTTCATTCAAATATGTATAGTACATTAACATAGCCTCTTACTCTACTTTTTTTCAAGTTGTGCCTTTGAAGTTCCTTTAGCCTCTCACAACTTAGGTCATACTTTGTAATAGTTATTTCTGTTAGAGTTTTTTGGATTTTGTCTAATACACCTGGATTAGGATTCTCAAAGTTACTCAGATGCCTAACTCCCTTTGAAATCAAGGAGCTAGGCAAATAAATAGCTTTGTGACTCACATCCTAGCTACATATATTTATGGAATAAACAGATACCTATTTTCATGACAATAAATATTAAAAGCACAGTTATGTAAAACAACTAAAACTTTAGCAATATACAAATCAAAATTAGAATGATCTTTATATATATATAAACACACACATACACACACATATATATATTCCAGAATGGCTACTGCCTCTTATGCAACTGCATGACATTATAAACTCTTGTTCAACATGTTACCCACACTCACCCCAGATCCCTTTTTCACATTATTGCTTTCAATGCAGAGTTCTCCTTTGATTTGATGCCAGATATTTTTACCATCTATATTATTTTACATTTATCCACATTAAATCTTATTCATTTGAAAGGTTCGTAGGCTACTCTGATGTTTGCTATTTCTAGCTCTTTCTAATTTGGTATAATCTAATTCTAATTTGGTATATCTTTAAATATACACAATGTACAATCTCCTTTATCTTCCAGATCAATAGGGTGAGATCATGGCTTCTATGGCCTGTTTTCAAAGATGCTGAGCACCTGTGCTCCCATTGACTTTGATGGGATTTGTGAGTGCAAAAATCAGGCCATTAGTCACCGTCCCTCTGACCTTAGGTGTGGAATTTCCTCACACAAATGGCAGCTCTCAGAGACACTGAGCCTCAGAAATGTAGGATTTGCTACCCCCATTAACAGGGTGTAGCATTACCTCTCTGTGTTGACAGAATTATTTTGGCTAGTATAGATGGGGAACAGGCTCTTGCCTCCTGCTCAGGTAAGATGTATAGCTCTGCTGTCAGCACTAGAACCCCTTAGTCCTTTTGAACTGGTTGTACAAGGATTGAGATTTGTTCCTGACCCCAGCTCATAGGCACCAAAGGTGGGTTGGGGAGGGAAAGCTCCTTGTGCCCCCATTCATGCAGGTCTAATCCCTGGGTTTTAACTAAGTAATGGTCCCAGTTCTGACCTGTGTGACACCCTTCTTGTTATTTCTCTTCAACCTAATGAGGCACAGCGGTATGAACGATTACTCTGAGTTTAACACCCATAAGAAATGTGGGAAGGAGGAAAATAGGATCACAGTGGATAGGTCATTTGTTTAAAGCTATTTTGGACATGGTTATATTGGGTAGAATATTCAATGCATATATATCCCGTACTCTCCTACTTACAATTAAAACATTATGCCCTTAACTTCCATGACAAGATGGTTTTCAGAGGCCTCTCATGGGAATCAAAACGGTAATTACCCGTTCATCAGGCTCAAGAGGTATGAGCTCTAGTTTTATATCGAGCTCATTAAAATAGATTTGTAAGATAAATGCAAATATAGGAAGAGGTGGGAAGAATCCCTAGGTAGAGAGATTTCATTCAAACAGTGGTCTCTAATTTGGCATAGATTACAACTACTTCCTTCATAAGTGTAGTTATAAAAGAGAGCCATTATAAAGTGTTGTGCAAAATGATAGCTTGCCCCTTCATGCATTAAGAAAATGTACACAGGGTTTTCTGATTCTGCTTGGAGAGGGTGGGGAGAAAAGGAGAGGGGTATTTCCCCCCACATTTGAGGGGAGTGCTTTAAGATAAAAGAGCAGTGAATTCAGAATTTAGGATATGGAGCTATTAGTATCACAGTTGGAAAATACCTATCCAATAAAACATTCTAATCAGTATCATGAGTTGCATCCTCTGGGCTGTCTGAGCTGCGCACAACACAAAACTAGAGGGGATGGCAGCAAATGTGGCTTTAAACCCTAGATGATCTGCACTGATGCAGACCTCCTAACCCCAGTTTGAACAGATATATTGTCCATTTCCCACTGCCTGATCAGTATTATCCTCTACAGTACATTTTCTAGTGTTTTTACTAGACTAATTTTAAATTTCTCATGCACTGGGGTCACCTTCCACCTCTTCCCTTAGCAGACTTTAAAAGTCTAATAGAGTTTAGTGTTAGGAAGTTAGGACATTGTAAATGATAATATCAGCCCTTACATATGGGAGTCATTTTAATTTAACTGTTGACATTTTTAAAAAATCTGCTTTTAAAAAAGCATCTCAATACTTGGCCATTTACCATTGCTTTATATAATCCCATGGGAACAAATTTGATTCCCAGTGAAGTCAATGGCAAAATTCCCTTTCATCTCAGAGATTCAAAGTTTCATAGGTTTTAAGGTTAGAAAAGACAATTATGGTCATTTAGTTGACTTCCTGTATAGCACAAGCCAAACTGTCTTACTCAATAATTTCTGCATCAAGTCAATAACTTCTGTTTGAGCTATATGATATCTTTTAAAAAGATGTTCACTCTTGATTTAAATACTGAAAGTGATGGAGAATCCTCCATGTCCCTAGGTAAATTGTTCCAAATGGTTAATTACCCTCACTGTTAACGTTTGTGCCTTATATGTAGTCTGAGTTTGTTTAGCTTCAGCTTCCAACTATTAGATCTTACCATGCCTTTTTCTTCCAGAATAAGGAGCTGATGAAATTAATCAAAGACACAGAAGAAGGCATTAAGATGACTGGAAAATGGGTGAATAACATTTGCTATGCAGATGACACAGGATGGTTGGCTGACTCAGAAAAAAGTCTGATGAGGTCCATGGAGATTATATATGAATATGATAAAGGGTATGGTCTAAAGTTGAATATGGACAAGACAAAAACTATGGTGGTATGCAGGATCCTGGGGAAAGCATGCAAGAGTTCAGTGAATGATGCAGTCGTATAGCAAGTGAGAAATTATTGCTACTGAGGAAGCATCATTACAAAAGATGGAAGATAGGATACTGAAGTCAGCATCAGAATAGCAATAGCAAACGAGACATTCTGGAACAATAAATATCTGATGAGAAGGGACATAAATTTGAAGACTAAATTCTGATTCTTAAAAACTTACCTTTGGTCTGTGTCAAATTATGGCTGTGAAATATGGAAATTCAAACCATCGAAAATAAAGAAATACAATCTTTCAAATTACAATCTTATAGAAGAAATCTGAAAATATCATGGATAGACATGTAACCTATGAAAAAGTATTGGAACTCAGAAAACACTAGTTAGCAATCCTATGAAAAGAAAGTTTCAATTTGCAGGGAGCATTTTAAGAGGTTCAGATGGTGATTAATGTTTACGGGCATCAGAAGGGAAAATTGATGGCTGAAAAACACAAGGCAGAAAAATAACTTCTTGGGTGGATGATGTGGTATCCTGGGTGGATCAAAAGGACTATTCATCTACTGAGAGATTAGCAGAGGATTGGATAGAATGGTCTACCATGGTTGCAAACCTCCAGTAATGGAAATGCCTTATAAGAAGAAGAAGAAAGAGTTGTCTAGTATCAGAAATAATTTACTATGTAAGTACCTGTAGATAGTTTGTCTCTTAACCTTCTCTTTGATAAACTAAATAGACTGTGCTTCTTTAGTCTCTCTATTATGTAGGTTTTCTAGACTTTTAATCAATCTTGTTGCTTTTTTCTGAATCCTTCCCATTTGTCAACATCCTTTTTGAGGTGTGGCTAGCAGAACTGGACACAGTATTTCACGAATGGTCTCACTAACATTATATACAGAGGCAATTCCATCTTCTTACTCCTGTTTGATAATCCCTTGCTTATACATCCAAGGATTGTATTCTCCTTCTTAGATACAACATTACATTGGAATCTCATGTTCAGTTGGTTATCTACATGACCCCTAAATCCTTTTCTGAGTCACTGCTTTCCAGGATACAGGATACTGCTTTCCATCATATAAGAGTGATCCAAACTTTTTGTTCCCACATGTGTTACTCTGCATTTGGCTGTGTTAAAATACATGTTGTTCAAATGAGTCCACTTTACTAAGTGACCAAGGTCAGTCTGCATAAATAATTAAAAAAAAACCCATGCTATCCATTTAATATGCTAACAGTCCCCATGTTTATTTACCACTCTACCAACTTCTATCTCATATGCAAATTTTATCAGAAATTACTTTGTTTTCTTGCCGATCATTTGTAAAGATATTGAATAGCACTGGGCTGAAGGTCGATCACCGCAGGACTCCAGTAGAAACACTCCCAAGGCTTGTCAATTCCCTATTTACAGTGACTTTTTGCAATTTATCAGTTAACCAGTTCTTAATCTCTTTAATATGGGCTACGAGATTTTTGCATACTGCTATTTTTTATCAGAATGTTAAACGGGACTAAGTTTAAATCAGAAGTCTAAGTATATTATGTCAACACAGATACCTTTATCAACCAAATTCATAATCTCTTCAAAACAAAATCAAGTTTGTTTGATAAGATCTGTGTTCCACATAACCAAGCTGTTTATTATGGAGTTATTATGAGTCTATCTTTTAATTTTTTACTGATTGCATCCCATATCACTATTTCCATGATTTTGCCTGGGATCAATGTACTAAAGTTACGCAGGCTATCCTGTTTACCCTTTTTAAATATTGGCACAACATTAGCTTTTTTCTAGTCCTCTGGAACTTCCCAGTATTCCAAGATTTGTTTAAAAGTCATCATTAATGATTCAGAGAACTGCTCAGCCAATTTTTTAAATACTTTTGGGAACAAGTTATCTAGCCCTGCAGATTTAAAAATGTTTACCTTTAATAGTTACTATTTTATATTCTCCATATTAGTTATTGATGAACAGAAAATATTTAATTATTACTGTAAGATATGAACACATCATACTGCTTTCCAAATTCAGAGTAGAAATATTTAATACTTCTCCCTTTTCTGCATCATGACTAATAATTTTACCATCTTTCTCCTGTATGAGGTCTAAACCATTGCTGGGATTTTATTTTTCCTGATATAGTTAAATAATTCCTTTTTATTGTTCTTAATAATGGGCCATAGATTTTTTTTCACTGTTACCATTAGCGTCCCATATCAGTTGTTAGTATTTCCTAACTGTTGATTTGTACACATTCCTGTCAGCTTCTCCATTTTTCCATTTGTAATATATTGTTTTAAATTTTTTTTATTACTTCTTTCGCCTTCCCCTTGCAACCAGCATAAGTTTTTAACCAAGGAAGTCTTTTCCCTCTAACTGCAGCACTGTGTTTTTTGGGGCACCTAATAGTGGATTTTAAAATAATTTTCAACTATCATTCACATTTTTATGTTTATATATTTCATCACACTTAGTTTTGTTCACTATTGTTTTCAGCTTTGGGAAACGGACCTTTGTGAAACACCAAGACTGTGTGTATGTGTGTGTGTGTGTACGCACTTATATGCAGTGTAGTTGTAGCCGTGTAAGTCCGAGGATATTAGAGAGACAGGGTAGGTGAGGTCCAATAAAAAATATTAGCTCACCTACTTTGTCTTTCTGTACTCACACACTTGGTATTTCAAAAAGACCTGTTTCCCAAAGCTGAAAACAATTGTGAGCAAAATTAAGTTGGATGAAAAATACATATAAATGGATGGAACTATATTCAGCCAGCACACAGAAAATGAAATTAGACTGTGATCATTTGCATTTAGGTAATCTCAGTTTTTTAGTTCAGTATTCAGTTCATCTTCATACATATCATGTGGCATGATATAGAATTATGAATTGGTTTAAATGCTTTTTATATTAAAATGTTATTTTTTGTAATTTTTAGAAACTCCAAGGATGTTTTACTGGTGGTGACATGAGACTCTGAACATATATCCTGTAGAATGAAAGTCCCCATGATAACGCAATTTTTCTTTCTACACATTATAGTTAGATGTTTAAAGAGCTGCTCATCCTGTCCCTCATCCAATTTAATGGTCATTGTAGACCCCCACCAGTACCATCTTATGACTGATCAGTAAGTACACTAATTCATAATCATTCCAAATACTGTTCTTCTAATTTGTCAATAATTCTGAAGCAGATAATGGTATCTTTATTGCAGAGTGCCACCCCACCATACTTTCCGCCTTCTCCACCTTTGCTTCAGCGTTCTCTATCTTTCCTAAATAGAGGGTCAGCAGTGATACCAGCCATGTGAATCATCCCACGAGATTTCAGCAATACCAATCATATTCATTTATGGACATACATTTGTTATTTCTAATTCTTGTTTTTTACACAGTCTTCTATCATCAGCATCTAGACAACTGAATAATTTCTTTTCTTTACATCTCTTGAGGCCTTGATTCTTTATGTTTATCCTTTCTTGAGTCAGAGTTATTTGTCTGAGTGTATGTATTGTGTATACACTCTTAGTAACCTTCCCTTAAATGCTGGTTTAAAGCCCTACTGGTTACTCCAGCAAGTCTACTACCCAGAAGATTGGTTCCCCTTCAGTTCAGTGAGTGCCATACATCCTTCTTGCCCTATAGAAGATGGCCCAATGTTCCACAAAACAAACCCCTCAATTGTATACCATTTATCTAGTAGATGGTTTACCTCTAATATTGTCTGTTGCCAACCTTTTGCTTGTGGGAACAGCAAGTATCTCAGAGAGGATCACCTGTAATTTCCTCTCTTTCACCTCCCTGAAACTTTTGATGATTTGTGATCAGTGTCTTCTGGGGCAGCGTCATTCATGCCAGTGTGTATCATTATCTGTGAAGCCTTGACCATAATCTTCCGAATCCCATCCACTCTTTCAGTGACGTGTTTGGTCTCTGTTCTAGGAAGATAGCATACAGTCCTTTTCACTCCATTTCAATAGGATCGGGATTTTACCCTTAGTATGCATTTACATAATGTTAATTTTAACAAGTCTGCAAAATATATATTTATATTACAGATCATAATGTATGTGTGTGTATGTGTAACACTGCCCTCAACTGGACAGACTGCCAGAATTACTCAAGTGTATTCTAGCATGTTGCTCTCTAGTGGTTGATTCACAAGTGATATAAGTCCTAATACTATTCCAGCTAATACAGATTCAACTTAAATGTAAGAGCTAAGGGCTTGTCTTTTGAGAGTAGAAGATCCGCAGTTCTACCCCGCTGTCCACCATAAAGTTCAAGAGGCAGTTAAGCTGTCATTGTTATAGTCTGTTGTGTCAACTTCCATACATTTTTGTGGAGGACATTTGATCCTTTCTTCCTTTTATAAAAACAATATACTACTACTGAACATTTTGGAGGTTGGATGGTATAAACAGGAATTGGAAATGATATTAACATTTGAGATTTGCAAATCAAAATACAATGATGGACACAGATACAGATAAATTGAAAAATATGCTCAGACTTTTAATACACTACATGAGCGGCAAATATATGTTCAAACATATCTTCAGATGAAAACATAGATCTTTTTACCTTCCTGGCTGCCAGCAGTCTTAGTAGGTGGCTCCATCTTAAGACAATTTAAAATTATTAAAGCTTTCCATGTTTATATATATTTTGGAATCCATTATGTCTTATACTTTTTCTTACCATACAAGATACCCCTCTTACAGGCTTGAAAATAGGGCACGTACATTCTCCCATTGTATACCCATCAGGTAATGAATCCTTTTTCTTATCTTATAAGGAAATTTTTCTCATAGTGGAAATTTTTGGGATATTCAAACATTGGTGCCAATCATGGAAACACTTATGCATGTTAATAATTCCATTAAACACATGTAAAGCTACTGTAGTGAACAAGACTGATCATAGCTATCATCTTATTTTTGGTAAAATGGCAAAGAGTAGATTTTAAATGGATTTGGTCTGAGAAATTATGATTGGATCTGCCTGAAAATTTTCCAGTTAACTTTGCTGAAATTGATGATCATTGGCTTCACAATTATTTCAGGACTCTTTTCTTCTTTCAGTACATGAGGATTTAGGTAAAGAATTTGCTGTACCAATGGCAGTTTCATATACATATATGTATATATATATATCTTTCCCAGGAGCCTGGTTTCAAGCCCATTGAAGTCAATGAGAGTCTATGGCCTGTGGATCATGCCACAAGAGACTATGCCTCTTATTTTCTGAAAATTTATGATTATTTAAAAAAATAATAATAATTTAAAAATAACCTATGTGAACATTTGTTTTTTTTATAAAAAGCTACCTGTATGGGTCTTTATTTGATCTGCAATATTTCAGGCAAATAAAACCCACAATTCAATAGTATGCATGCTTTAAACTTGCAGGTGATGGAGAAGTAATTTATATCATTTTAGTTAAACTGTTTCTCTTTTCTTCATAATATATTTTTCAGATTACATACAGATATCTCAGTCCAGAAATATCAGTTCAGCAATTTTATTCATTAGCTGTAGTTTTATCTGAGCATACATAGATTAATACTGTAATCTGAATTGGTAGCATCTCTTTAAAAGCTATACGTACAGGACAGGAGTTTCTTCTTTTTATTATCAGGTTGAGTTAATGTTCAACTAGGGATTACTTTGTTTGATGGAGAAGCAAAGAGACTTGGATGTTTAATTCTTCATTAATCTCTTCTTTGCCATAATGAATAAAGGTGTAAATATTAACGTGTCTGGTTTTCAAACACCAGTTTAAACTATCATCTATAAATTCACTTTCATAAAGGCAACATGCTCCAAAAAACTGAGCTACCTTGTCAGTGGATAATTTGACTGGGATCTTTGATTTGCTCATATTTTGGCTACTAAGCTTTCTGTTTCTGAGATTTTGTTTGTTTTTGAACTGCAGCGTTGGCTGCATTGCCCTAATTTTCATTATTTGGAATTGAATCTTTAAAATCATTGAAACTTAGATAGATAGATAAAATATTTGTTTTCATTAAATTTGTGATTTTCAATATAGTTTGTATTTTCCCTTTATAAATTATTTGTTGCAGCCTTTGTATTGTTTTCCTGCTTGTAATTGACAGCTTTATAATACCTGGGGGGACATTTGAGGTCTCTTTCTGTTTTCAAACACTCTTCTCTATCCAGAGCAATGGCTGTTTTTCTTTGTTTCTTTGCAGTCTGTGGAATGCTGATCAGAGAGTGTTACTGAACGTGATAGAATATCACATTCCATTGCAACGAGCAGTTTACAAAAGCCATGTAACTAAGTGTCCTGTAAAAGCAAGATGAAATTGCTCTGGCAAATCCAATGTTTCCATAAATCACGAGGAAAACTTTTAATATTGTGAAAATCTGAAATATTTGTGTCCACTTTTTAATTGTTGATGTGCTGATGTCAAACCACCGTGCAGTGTATTTTTAGTAGCTCTCCGATGACTAGTTATATATGTAGAAATAAGAAGTAAGGGGTATCACTTCTGGCAGAACTGGAGTGAATTAGAAATTCTGTTTTCAAGACATTTTAAAATATTCACTTTTTTAACCTCCTTTAAATCTACCTCTTGCTATATTTTGCAACTGTAGGGATTTAATGCATGATGCCTACATATGTGTACATAATATTCTCTACCTTTTGTCTTTAATATTCCTTGGTTTTTAATTATTAAAGATAAGTATTTGAATTATAAATATTCTAGTTATACAGGAATAGGCAAAGCAGGCACATACCCTCAGGCTAAATTCTTCCATTATCCATAATCCTTCTGCCTCCTGCCTCCATTTCTGTATCTCCTATCTTTATGTCGTCTCAAAAAACACAGAGGCATTCTTTTAAACTAACCTTCTCCTCCCCACTTAAACCAGAGAAATCCCTTCTCAATATGTATAGGGGTCCTTTCCTTGAAGTAGGATGTCATACTTGTCCTAAATATAATAAAGTGCTATCTTCAAGGCATTTCTGCATCCAAAACACTCCCCAGAAACCTGCCTAGTCCTCCCATCTAACCAGTCTGAATGTCACAAATCATAGCACAGAAGCTGCTTTATAGTGAATCATTAACATTGTCAGGAATGAGTTGGCAAGGAAAAAAGCTTTCCATTACAGTACTGAGGGAGAATATACAAATGACAGCATTGTCATTTCTCTTACATTGTTTTATAAAGCACACAACTGATTAGGAAGAGGTTATTACAGAATATATACACAGTGTATGCATACATGACAATTTTGTTTTCATCCTGTAGTGTTTGTAAGTGTATATGGGTATGGTTTAGATTAACTGTTCTAGTTTGGGTTTTTGAATTAGATGAATAACAGTTTCATTATGTGGTGAGATTGTGTAACATTAGCAAATAGATTTGAAACTGAGAGATACAAAATATGCTAAATATATGTTTAAGGTATTTTTAATCTGCATAAAGTTTAATAATGTTATTCCAAAGTCACTGTTACAGGTATTGTAAAAAGTCCCTTAGAATAATATTACTGCTGTTACCTGATTATATCTTGAAGGTAGGTAACACCTTAGCGGGATGCTTCCTTGTCAGTTTTCCTGTTTGGCACAGCTTGAATGGGATAAAATACATTTATAACATGTAATACAATTAGCTCTCTTTTGAGCATCAAATTTTGTAAAGAAAGTCATTTTGATCAATACATGTGATGCTCTTTACATAAAAACCTAATATATTTGTGTTGTAAATTAGTTTTGTTTTCCTTTATACCTTAAAAGACAATTGCAAGGAATTATACATGGCTTTGTTGTTCATGGAGATAAAAATGTGTCAAGTCATCAGTGGTAAAAAATGTGTGAGGATGTACACTATGCACCTAAGAAAAAGAAGATGGATTTTCAAAGAACCAGTTAATTTGCTTTGACAACACTAGTAGCTATCTTTAAATAATTGTAAATACTAATGAAAAGTATGCAGAGCAGATTGTGCTTGTCAATATTTCACTTATACTTGCATAAATCATTTTTGCACATTTTCCTCCTTGGCCATATGGACATATAGGGCTAGATTCTGATTTCGCATGCACTGGCGTAAATCTGGAATATTTTTATGACTTAATTGAAGTTATTCTAGATTTACACCAGTGGCACTAAGATCAGAATCTGGCTCTTGGTCTGCACAATATACAACAGCCAAAAAAATAAAAATAAAAAAAATCCCCAACCTCTCAGTCTCCTTCTAGTATTTAGGTGTGGCTTGATCGACTTCACTACAGAACCTGAATTTCACATACAGAGATAGCCTCCTCTCTCCCTCGCTAGTTGATTTTACAAGAGCTTCTCCAGACAGAACAATGTACATGGTTCTTCCCTGGAGTGAAAGAGTCAGGAATATGTTAGCTACAGGGTACTGAGAAAGTTGTAATAACTGCAACACTTCAGTCTAATCATGCTCATACTCATAAAGCTGTTGCTTCTAAATTCTCTGCAGCTTGTCCCAAAGCACACTTCTGGAGCTAGATGAAAAGGTAGAATCCTTTCTAAGTCTTTGCTTACATGATTGATGAGAAGCTATTTCAATTTTTAAAGGATAATTAAAATAATAATAATAATAAATAAATTAATTAAATATGTACTTTACAATTATATCAAGCCTTCTATCTGAGGAACTTGAAGATCTTTGCATAATGTAACGGCCTGATCCAGTGGGCTTTGAAATCACAAGGAGTCTTCCCACTGACTTCAATAAGCACTGTATCAGGCCCTCAAGAATTAAGCTTTACAACACCTCTGTGAGGTAGCTATTAATCCCATCTTTCCTAGATGAAGCTTCTGTTGTTACTACAGGAGATGAACTACTAGTAAAAAATTCAATACATATAATTTTTTTTTATCAGGCAGTGAGATATTACGTAGAAATACAACAGAAAAGAAATGGAGACACAACAAGATCCTGAACTCCTTTAGTTCTCTGAGATGGTACAAGAGACACAGGGAAGAACTCAAATGTAAATAGACAATGGGAGCTTCCTTGCACTGACATATCATATATTTGATCAAGAAAGAGACAGAAGAAAGGGAAAGAAAACTGTTTACTTGGAAAAGGAACCCTGTTGGATGTAAAAAAAAAAAGATATCTTTTCTGATAATTTTTTTACATAGAAATCAACATTGCTAAAATATTGCTTTTTCACTTTGTGTATGCACCCAGACAAAAGTGTAAAATCATTCTTCTCCTGGAAAAGTTTTTAAAATTTGGGCATGGGTGTAAACTAAATTTGATTGGAAAGATCTTTAGTTTATTATCACATTACAATAACAATAGGGAAGCTGAATATTAAAGTTCACCATTTGGTTATTTTCTGAGAGGTTGGCCTCAGAAGAGGTCAAACACCCTTAGCTCACATTTGAAGACAATGGGCATTGAGGATGCTCTACATTTCACAGGACTGAATGTAACTTTAAGCTGAATCCTACTTTATTTTGCTCATTATCACAAACATCATTGGTAGTTAAGCAAGTAATCAGGAAATCAAAAATGGAATCTAAAGTAAATGGTAATAGGTGTGCAAAAATACAAAGGGTCTTTCATTATTTTTCTACTTCTATCATCGAATCATCATTGGCACTAATTGCATAAATTAGGAGTGCAGGATTGGGTCCTGGGATTTGGTTAACAAAAATGAAACATTTCACAAGCATCACACAAAATATAGAAAGAATAAGCTTTCATGCCACCATTTTAATACTTACAGTTTCTCCTCCTTTTCTGAGTATAGGAGCATTGGCCAAGACGAGAGAGATGATAAAAATGAGTAATTGGTGTCAGTAGAGGGAAGGAAAATACTGTAAACATATGGAAACATATGACCCAAGAACTCACTGAGAAAACACGAAGAGTAACTAACATTGGACAAATCTTTGACAAGCATGTAAGAGGCACTAGCAGTGTAGTGGTAAAATGAGGGAAGGAGAAAAGTGAAAACAGGATCATTTTGAATGTCATGTAGGATGGCCAGATAGCACGTGTGAAAACTCAGGACACGGGTTGGGGGGTATTAGGCTCCCATATAAGAAAAAGTCCTGAATATCAGGATTGTCCCTATATAATTGGGACATCTGATCACCCTAATGGCATGACTCCTCTCTGTATAATACTTTGATTCAACTAGAATACTAAAGCACATACACTTATAATAGCCTTTACCTCAAAACATTTAATTGCTTGTTTTTGTGTACATAGATTATCAAGCTGTGGGAAGACTGGTAAAAATGGAAACTGGAGAGTGGCTTGCAAGTTCCTGGAGGGGAACCAGACTAAAGAGGGGAAATGCTGGACTAATCTTACTTTTCCACTGAAGAAATCCCATTGTTACATCCAAAGGTCTCCAATAAAGAAAGTCCCAAGAATATGTTAGTCATGATTAGAACTTGTTGACATTTTTCAAGCAAAACGTTTTCCTAACAAAATTTGGAGTTTGTTGAAACAAATTTTTTTTAGGAAAATGCTGATTTTGATTAAATTTTATGATTTTTTTTTTGGTCAGGAAAATTCTAAACAAAACATTTTATTCTGAACTGACATTTTGACAGCTTGTTTGCAATGTTGTTGAAACCAGGTTGGTCCCAGGATATGAGAGAGACAAGGTAGGTGAGGTAATGTCTTTCATTAGTCCAACTTCTGTTGGTGGAAGAGACAAGCTTTTGAGCTTACACAGAGCTCTCCTTCAAGTCTGGGAAAAGAAATCAAAGTGTCTGAGCTCAGTCCAAGTTGAGACATATTGTTAGGCATAAGGGGTAATGCCTGTTGTAGAAGGCCACTTGAAATGGAGTGGGCAATAAGAGTTAGACACTTTGAAATTTAGAAAATGTTGAGAATGTTGACATTTAGGAGAAAAACATTTTGGTTTGACCAAAAGTGTCAGCATTTTTCATTTAGATATTTGTGAATAAAATTTTTTCAAATTGAAGTTTTCATTCTATTAACATTTTCAGTGTTTTGACTTTTCATAGTATGTTGACATTTTGAAATTTTCCACAAGACAGAAATTCCATTTTCTGAACAACTGTACTTATAATATACTGACCTATGAACAGACAAGTAACTCCCTGTGAGTGAAATCTACTTCTCCTGCAGGAACCCAAGCCAGGTCGAAGTTTTGCCATAAATGCCTGTAAGTTAGCTAGAGCAAAGCAAACAAGTTAGTGATTTTGTGATGCTGTTGAAGGGTGATAGGAAGACTCTTTGTGTAGTCCTGATGCAATGGGAGTGTATGGGATGGCAAAAAACAATTCTGAGATCTTCTTAGGAGATCATAAAAGTGATGCTATTCTTATTTATCTGGTAAAGAAAATTACCTAATGCATGGAAAAGTAAACCGCATGAATCTTAATGTTGCTGAAATGTATGCATGTTTAGCAACAAATAGAGGGTTCTGCTTATGGCATCAAAGAGTACTGCCTCACTGTATTTTTTATGGCACAAGAAACACTATTCGCTATTTCTCTCCCTAAGGGTGAGGCCGACATAAAACATTAAAACAGATTTTCATGGTGTAAGGTTGCCAACTTCTTGTCAGAGAGAATTAGTAAGAAAGGAATGTAAACATTTGTCACCAATATTAGGGGACCAGTAGAAGAGATTGTAAAAGATCAATGAGAAATAGGACTGCTAAATTGTGGGAGGCTGATGGTTACTTTTACCATATGTCCATTTCTTTTCTTTGTTTCAGAGGACTGGTTCATGTTTAATTAGCTTTGTGAAATATGGTAGTTCCTGTTTTGAAGGATTTTGTGGACTTTGCATGTTGTCTTCATTTAGGTGGGTACCCACCCCTTGTGTTTTCTTGAGTTTTAGGTCTGGATGAGCCACAGTTTTAAAAAATGCGTGCCTAATGTTAGACCCCATGGTCCATATTAGGTACCTAAATAAGTAGTCTGATTTTCAAAAACTCGGAGTGCTCCATAGCTCCCCCTGAACTGAACCAGGGCTGTTGGGTGTTTAGCACTTTTGAAAACAGAAGTAAATTAAACAGAAGAACAAAGAATTGGCAAAATGCACAAAAATAAACAAAGAAAACCAATTCACAAAGGAAACTCTCTTAGGGTATGGCTACACTGCAATTAAATACCTGTGGCTTGCCTGTGACAGTGGACTTGGGCTCCTGGGACACGTCTATGGGACTGTTTAATTCTCGTGTATACGTTTTGGCTCCCCCTGGAGCCCAGGCTCTGGGATCCTCCCCCTTTCCTTTAATTTCTTTAATTAATTAATTGATTAATTTCTTTGCTTTAATTTCTTTTGTGTGCTACATTTTACACAGAAAATAAAGTTTTGATTGTTCCATTTTATTAAAAACAGTTTTGTGTCCAGAATCAGTGTTTTGTTCATGTCTACTGCCAAGGTCAATGAGAACTTGGTTTATCTGACAGATGCAGGTTAACTTCATAAATTGCTCCTGTAGGGCTAGATTCTGAGCTGTGCATAGCTTTCATAGCTCAAGGGTCAAGCCTGCAAGAGAGCCAGTTACAGCTCCGCTATCTTGGGTTGAGTCCTGCACGAGCCCTTACCTCAGCCCCAACCTTGGGGCTACTCTAAACCATGCTGGCTGGCTACTGATCTCAAGGCACTATGGGTATGTCTACATTGCACACTAAGCCCAGCTCTCTGGGAACCAGATTTGTTGACTCATAGAACATTAGAGTTGGAAGGGACCTCAGGAGTTTCTGAGGGACTCAGTGTTTCTAAGACAGTCCTGAGCATCCACACTATTATCAACCTGGGATTACAATTGCTGGGCCTGTGTCTCACAGCCTTGCTAATGTACCCATACTGCACTGACGTGGGTCTCTAGCTTGAGCTACCTCCACACTGCGCAATGACAGTGCTTGGACCTGAATCACAGGAGGACTCAGGCTCTGACCCACACCCCATCCGGATCTGACGACCCAGGTCCTGAGTACTTGTGGACTCCAGTCAGACTGATTTGTGTGTGGACTGAAAGGGGACTTGTGCTCAAACCTGGATCAGAGCCGGAGTTTAGGGTATGGCTACACTGCAACAAAGCACCTGGGATGGCCCAGGTCAGCTGACTCAGGCTTGCAGGGCTTGGGCTGCTGGGCTATAAAATTGCAGTGTAGATGTTTGGGCTCAGGCTGGAGCCTGGGCTCTGGGATCAACCTCCCTCCTCCCCAGCTCATGGAGTCTCAGATCCTGGGCTCCAGCCCAGCTCAAACAGGTACCATGCAATTTTATCGCCTCACAGCCCACGACAGCTGACCTGGGCCAGCTGAGGGTGTTTTATTGCAGCGAGGACCTACACTTAGTGTGCAGGATAGACATGCCCTGTGTGCCATCTGGAAATAGCTAGAGGGTAGTATTCTCCTGCCACGCCCCGACACTCTCGTCCTCCAACGCTTGCTCTGTGCTATGGGCTGCAGTGACGCAGGTGTGCGTTAGGCCATCTCAGTGCTCACAGGGAACTCCACCACTTTGCAAGAATTCCTGAAAGGGAGAGCTGGCTGCTTTTTGCTCCCTCTTTGCTGCTGGAGCAGTGCAAAGGGAGCAGGGGATAGGTTTACTGGTTTACAACCCCTTTTTATTTCAGGGCCCCTAAAAGATTGCAAATGGAGGTGCGGACCCTTTTGGAAATTTTAGAGGTAGTCTGCGGGCCCTCAGGGGTCCCCGGACTATTCTCTGATAATGACAACCTTCCATGGACCCCTTAGACATAGTCCATGGACTCCCAGGGATCCACAGACCACAGGCTTAAAACCATTGATCTAGCCCATGGTATATATAGTTGGCTCAGTTGTAAGTAGTGACCATGTGAACCCATTTGTTTTCGCATTTGAACTTTTATTCCTCCTTTACCAAGCACGGTCCAATAGTAAATTACCCAAAAAAGAAAGTTATGTGGTCTTTTAAATAAATTAAATAATCCTCACACACATGCTGCATCAGCCATTCATTCTACAATATACAGTGTTTTGTCAAACAAGGAACGTTGCTGAATCTTCCTTCTGAAAATGTAAAAATGAGTACAGTCCAGAAAGTTGCTCTGTCCAAATGTCCCTTTTTCTGTCCTTAACTGTCAATTTTCTTAACTCTTTATCAAGGAAATCTCATCTCAGATGCAGCATCTGGCTTTCAGTAAAATCCTGCTTTTTACCCAATTTTCCAGCTGGTTTGACTGAGGCAAAAGGAGGTCAAGTGACTTGCCAAGGTCAGACAGCAAGACAGTGCTTTACCAAGGATTAGAATTTAGGAACCTCCTGATTAATAGAACAAATAGCTTCTGTGCACCAAATCCCCAAGGGATGGGCAAATCACAGAAAAGGGTAGGATTAACCAAAAAGGACTTGTCTGCTTGGGTAAGCAAAATATGCTCAATACAGAAGAAATACAAACATTTTCAAGTTGCTGAGGCATAATCCAAGGAACCATTTATATGTGCACTCTGGCAATTCATGGAGGATTTTAAATGACCGGTAAGTACATAGTTGATATTTGAAGCTATATTTAAAAAAGAATAAAACAGCTAAATCCATAATATTATACATTATTTAAAGAAACTCATCCAACTGCATGGGAGATTTGCTACACAGAAACCACTCCTATTTTAACAAAAGGGCACCATGCTTAGTATGAAAAGTAAACAAACATTCCAAACATGCCTTACGTTCCAGCAGCAGCACATTTTAAACAAATCTTACCATTCTAGTTATAGAGCAAAAATGGAAACTGTCTGTTTAGATTTAAATCTGTCCCTGAGCAATTTCCATGAGTTAACACAGCAGAACTACAAGTACAGGAAGAAAATAAACAAACAAACAAAGAAACCCAAGCTGCTTGGAACAACTGAACCACTGCACGGTTTCCAGTGTGTAATCATAGAACCCTCCATGCTTGCGCCACAATTAAGAATTCACAATGGGAGCAAACCACTCCTCACTAAAAGACGAGGAGCGGGGGCGTGTGTATGTGTGTGTGAAATGCTAATTGCACACTAAACTTCAAAACTGTCTGTGATTAATATATGTACTGTTATTGTTAAAATTGGAATGACAAAATACAACATGGCAGTGCCCTAGAATCCTCTGGCTGTTCAAGAGTGCCTCCTTGCACTTTCTAAAAGTGCCAGAGCCACTCAACTTCACTTTACAGTTTTCACTTGTATTAAATAGACAGGAGACATGGAAGACCAGCCAGTGGGGTATTTTAAACCAGGCAAAAAAGGTAAACCCATTTTTTGTGTAAGAAATGTACTGAGGGAAAACAGCAGGAACAATTAGTATGTGTTCTGTTAGGAGGATGGAAGAGTGGGGAGATAGATTAGGATTTATCCTAATTTATCAAGCTTTGGCCTTTTTGATTTCGTCTTTGGCCTTAAATCACCATCAAGGACTCATTCCTATACACTGCTGAGTACGGTAGCCTGACCCAGGAAAACACATAAACATGTGATTAGCTTTATGCAAATGAATAGTCCCATGACAATTACTGACAATTAATTATGTGCTTAACTTTTAGCATGTGATTACGAGTTTTGCTGAATTGGGCTAGAACACTCAGCATTAATGCTGGTCATAAATTTTGGACGAACAATTTGTTTGCTGAAAAAATGCTGATTAATTAAAAAAACTGCTCACAATTATTTCTGGCAAATCTTCTGACTCAAAACAGCTTTGGAAAAAGTTTTGAAATTGTTGAAGCATCCTGTTACAACTTGGAAATTTTGTGTGTGTTTTTGTTTTTTGAGTCTAAATGACTTTTTGTTTTGAATTCTGAATATATTTAGACCCCCCCCCCAAAAAAAAGGTTGAAATTGAAATGTTTTGATGACCTGAACTGAAAAATATTTTGGATTTTCAGTTTGTGAACATTTTAGGGATTTTGACATTTCTACTGATTTTTGGGGTGGGAGAATTTTTCAATATATAAAATATTTTTGTGGGACAGGAAAACCTTTTCCCACCCAGCCCTACCACCCACCCTGCACTTGCAGGACCAAGCCCATAGGTCCTGATTTTCACAGATGCTGAACAGAACTTCCACTGAAGTCAAGGGAGGTGTGGATGTTCAACACTCTGAAAATCAGGACCTTAACTTATTTCTGCTTCAGTTTTCAGGTCTATGTAATGTAAGAGTAACCACTGGAGTCAGTGCATACTGACTCCTACTATATGGCAGGAGTAAACCTTTGGTATACCTAACCCACGTTCAGTGATTGGGGCTTGGAAATAAAGACCAATCGCTAACCAGTACTCCTGTATGTCACACGTCTATGGTAAAACAGATAATACTATGGGAAGACAAATAAAATTATGTAATAATAATAACAACCACATCAATATGGTGCCGGAGACACAGGCATTAGCTGGAAGTTCCACCTTAGCAGCTGAACAGGCCATTATTATAGAAGGAAGCCTTCTAATAGTCAGATGTGTCCATGTGACCAGAAAACCACTGAGAGTAGTAATGGATAGATGTCCAATTAGAGGTGGAATAATCCTCTCATTTGTCAGAGGGCTTTGGGTTGTCTACCTTGACTTCCACCCCAGTTGCCGTTATTTGTTTTTATTCATTGACTGTAATAGTTTGTAGTTGCTATACAGGGTTGATGTTATAATTTATTGGCTATATGACGTTTTCTAGCCCTGCCCCACATTACATGACACGAGGGGCCACTGTTACACTTACTTCTTCAGCAGATGTTGAGAAGATTAGTTCATGTTTTTACAGCTAAATTATTATTGTTTATTTTGAGAGACCAGGGAAGTGAGGTAATATCTTTTATTGGACCAACGTCTATACAAATATTACCTCTCCCACCTTTTCTCTCTCATATCCTGGGACCTGCACAGCTACAACACTGCAAAAACGTTATTTATTTACTGATTCATATTGATGAATGAAAATGATACAAGGAACGTGATGTAATTTCAGGATGTCAGCTTCATTCAATGACAACTTGGCTCTCCAGCTCTTTTGGGGATCTGGTTTACTGATTTAAAGACGTTGCTATGCTTATGATGTAGCTGATGAGATTTTTTTCTCCTAAGATGTCTCCTCAATGATCCATGGAAACATGACCGACTCAGAGGGAATGGAGCAAATTGACGAACTTCACTAACTGCTGTCCTTGATGTGTAGGTACTATGATGAGCGTAGGCACACAAGAAATGTCTAAATAGGTGACAGACAGACAGACTGACTTTGAAAGGAGCTCAGGGTGCCCCACACCTCTTAGCAGAAGAAAGCAGTGGGATCAGGCCCTCAGTGGTACAGGTTTCAGAAGAATATGTCATTAAAAGCATGCTTTAATTCTTAGAAATACTCTTTTCAACAATGCTTACTTGACCTACTTCCCTGATTTTTGGGTGCTACCTCTAAATCAAATGATTTCTTTGGTGAATCTTGTGTTTTATTAAGGGAAATTTCTGATGGTTCCATCTCATCTTTCTTTTCCTCTGACACTTCACTTCTGCCAATAGGTCTGCCACTGTTATTTACACTTACCTCCTTCATGTGTCACAAGCCATAGAACTGAAGCCTTAAGTAACGTGAAATACACACGTTACTGGAAAACTATCATAAAAAAAAATTTTGTAATGAATATTTGATGTTCAACATATGCATTGAATCAGATCCCAACTGAAGATTTTTGGCACAGACTCAGACATAATGTGCAAAAGCAGGTGCTTTTTACTTTTGCAAAAATGTACATATGCTCTCATTGCACCTGAAAGACACCTGAATTTGTGAGTCATATACATGAACTGGGTGCCTGTGTTCACAAACAGGAATATAGACACATAATTATGTAAGGTGATGGAACAAAGGCACGTTTTTGTGGTTGCACATTTTGTGTTTGTGACTGGAAATAGGTCCTTCATTCACTGAGGGTCAGCCTTCAGCAATAGAAACATACCTGCAGACTCTGGGGCAGATTCTGCCTAGACTTTAGTCCGATGCATAGTATGGCGAGGACATAAGTAACCTCCCCCTTTGAGGTGGGCCACACAAGATCCAGCTGCACTTGCAGCACTCTTCTCCCATAATACTTGGTGGACAGGGTAAGGGTTGGAAGAAGCCAGGCCATGATTCTGTCTCCCCCGACTCCACCCCCTTATGCACTCAGTATGGGAAGTAAGCTGCACCTTACAAAGGGATGTAGCAACAGGAGGCCTAGGAAGTAAACAGCCCCTGGCGCTCCTACACAGGCAATGTGGCTCGGCATCAAACAATGAGGGATTGTGCCAACAAGGCATAATCAAGTTACAAATGTGCACAGCAGATCAAGTATTTACACACTAAATGCGCACAAAATATCTGTTGCACATGCAAATTGTGCATGCACGACATGTATCAAAAATGAGGTCCAAAATTTCAAAGCAGTACACAGAGATTTAACTCCTGTATAGCTAACTCCCTTGCACCCCTTTGAAAACGAGCCATGTAATGACAAGATTGATGCTTTTTAGCATTTTGCATCAACAGGGATTCAATTAAACAGGGAAAGGAGTGAAGAGGGAAGAGAAAGATTTGTCCCACAATATGGAAATGTTCTTTAACAAGAATCTATACAAAGTCATAAGCTGTTCTGAGCCCCTTTAATACAGTAACACCACCAAGGTGAATTAAGGACAGAGTAGCAGCTTTAACTTGACTTTCTTGGCATTTATAGGTTTAAGATGGATGCTGGCTGTTATTTTAATTATATATTTAGGATTAAGCAGTGAGTGGCATTGAAATAAATAGTTGATAGAAAAGGACTTTGGAAAACATGACCAATGAAATACTCTGTGTGGACATAAAACAATGAGGGAGAAGAAAGGCTTAATGAAAACATTGTTTTCTATCTGGCAACGCTATTAGGAAGAATGAAAAAAGCAATTGTTAGCTACCTGGAGAGAGTTAATTAATTATTAATTATTATTTTTGTGTGGCCAAGTCAAACAGCACATCTTTTTCCATGCCTGTTTGGTCAATGGCTGGGAATACAACTTGGTCATCAGGGAATAAATACTAGTCTGACAATCTGTGAGCAGCTCCTGCTAAGACTTTTAGGGTATGTCTACACTGCAGTGTAATCCAGAGTTAGTAGAACTTGAGGTAGCAGGCCCTGGGTTTGTTAACTTAGGGCTTGAGCATCTATGCTCATTTGTAATTCCAGGTGAGGAATTGTTAAGACCTAGGTCCCAACCTGTGGCTTCAGTGTCTACACTGCATTATGTGGACCCAACTCCAAGCGTCCATATCTCAGGCTTCCTAGCACACTCCCAAAATGTGGCTGCTCTAGCCCTTAGTTCATGATGCATTGTGGAAAAACTTAACTGTTCAGAGGACAAAGAAGTTGGTTTGTGGGATACTTTTGGTGGACTCCCAGAGCACAAGTCCAGAGGGACTGTGTCACCACTGCAAGGCAATAGGGCTTGCATCTTAGGTCTCAGCTTGACTGAGGCTTGGACCCTCCATTGCTGTGGGATCCTGGGAACCCTGGGTTAGTATGATTTGTGTGTAAATGGATGTGGGGTTTAGGCTTGAGTCTGAGTCCAAACTCTGGGCTTACACTGCAGTGTTAACATGCTCTTAAAAGGTAGTTTTCAGTTGTTGCAAATCTCATATACTCTGACACTGATGTGATTCCTACTGTCATCTGTACACACTGCGTTGCCATGCTAAGCAATATATAGCTTGTATTCTGCTATTTGCATTTTTCATTTCACAGTGCTACACAGTTTAAACATTCACTTAAAAATACACTAAAAATGTCTGCTATACTTTGAATGTCACTGTGGTTTAAGGATTATGACAAGATGAATCAAATAGGTAAAGAGGTCTGTGACTGGCATTAGCTCTTAATCTGCCCTAGGAGAGAGGTCAAAATGTTAGCACTACTATCATGGAAACTACACTGCTGATATAGATTATATAGTTCAAGACTTCAGAGAGTGTCCTTCATGCAAACTGCATCCCAAAATGCTTTCCAGAGCTACATAATACTATTACGGAGATGAACAATAGGAGAGGGAGATTTGAAATGAAATGAAGAGTTGCTAAGGCAAACATGTATAGCAAGAGTATTCCACAGGGTAGACACTGCAGAGGAGAAGGTTCTTGCACCGTCATTGTCATGTCTGTTTGTAGGGAGAGTGAGCAGGCCAGGAGTAAGGAGGGGATTGTGGTCTGACTAGGCAGATGAGGTATAATGGAAAAATTGTTTCAAGGTTTCATAAACTAGGAGTCTGATGCACTTTCCACCAGTGGAAGCCAACCTGCATGCAGCCTCTAGTGAAATCAAGTGTACCTTTATTGGGGACACAGCAGCACACACCATCTGCAGCCTCTGTTGTACCTGAGCCAAAACAAACGGGCAATCTGGCTGACAAAGCCAATCCAACTCCTAAATTCATCGATGGAGTCTATGCCAGACCATAAAGCTTCTCACTCCCAGCAGAGGGTTATAGAGGTACTGCTACCTGCCTTCCCCCACAATGGACTCCACCTGGCTACTGCTGCTCCTGTGGATGCAAATGACACTGGAGATGCCTAGAGATGTCTAGAGAGAAGAGGCTTTGTAGTATAGGCTGTGTATCAGTGAAAAATCTCTGATAAAAATGACTTGGGGCGTATGCCACCTGCACTAGATACATTCCTCCCTGGGTAGCCCTTTGTGTATTCACAAGGTTTTGAACTAAATGGCTCTTTCATGGTTTATATATAAGGCAAAACACATATTTCTTTATTATAACCTATACATAATGCTTGTATGAACTAATTTGAGATGATTTCCGCATGCCAATACATAACTATTTTTACATATGTTCACAACATCATACTAATATGGTGGGGCAGAAATGGAAAAGACAGATATTCAGTTTTCAGTTGCTCAGTGGGAAAAAATTTGCTCCCCAATTCAATTCTTTGAATTGAAATAAAGCAAACCAAAATCTGGAATGAGTTTTTAATCTATTGTGTATATTAATAACATATTATTATTACTAATATATTTATATATGTAATATATGGATAATATATTATTATGTATTTAAGACTGAGGATCTTTCCAAATAAAAGTTCTGTAGATTGGATAGTACATCACAGAGAGATTATATGAAAACACGATTAATTTTTGTATAGAAAAAGTTTTTATGCTGTTACAAAACATAATGCATTGTTTGACTCCTGGATAATTTTGTATATGTTTCATTTAAGGGAAAGCTGTCAAAAGAATTTTCACAGTGAAGAGGCTGCCTGTTTTCAATTCACAATCTGAATGTGCAACCAGAATCTTTCCAGGTTCACTGCTAAGTATCTGGTCATTCAACACTAAATACACGTAAATTCTAAAAATTGAAAGAGCAAAGTTACAACCATTTTTAGAACACGGGTGATGACCCAAAGTGTTATGCTCATTGATTTTATTTGAAACATAGAACACTGCGGCTCCAATCTTCTGGTCCAATGGGGCAACTCTGTACCATTCCATCAGTGCAAACAGCATTAAAGCTACTTTGCTGGCCACTGGAAGGTTCCCCTTGTGTGGTGGAATCCTTGGGTGGTGATGAGCCACATTACTGTTTCCTTTACCACATGCCAGGTGACAAGCACATGTGGCATGGCAAGAAAAAGGTGATAAGGTTTGCTTTCCTTGTGATCCCTGGCAGATGATCCCTGGCTACTGGAACATGCTAGTGGGGCCTTAGGCATCTAGCACATATTGAAGCATCTGTTAGGCATATCTGATTATGCTACAGAATTATGGAAGTTTATAGAGGGTTTAAAGTAATCTTTATATCCTCTTCCCTGTCAATGTGCACAAAGATCGGAGCCCTAACATTTCTGCTGGTGTGTATGGGGAATATAGCTTTGAAAATATTCTCTTGAATACTATTTCTTCATATTTCCTTAAGAGACAACTTGTAGAAATAAAGAAGTGTAATAAAGCAACTAGTTCAGGGGGAAATTTTATACATGGACCAACCAAAGGGACTGGCAAAGTTTTCTGCATGAATGAATTGAATTCAGTAACACAGGCAACAGAAAAAAATGGAGTAATGAGTTAATTTGGATGAATTCTGTTCATCTTGTGTGCAGTGTTTTGAAAACATAGCGCTGACGGTGTCATTGCTGTCAGACTGTTATGCAGCTCCAACATTGACACGCAAGTGCCATCATGTCTACTTGCCTCTAAATTATAATACAGTAAATTAGATATGCTTAAAACTCACTGGGCGAAGTTCAGTCAGAGGCATAACTCCACTGAAGTCAGCAGTTTCACCAGCACTGAATTTCACTTTGAAGTTTATACCAGTTTAAGAAAATGTTTTGTTTTCATTAGCTTGTTCTGAATGTGGGAGCAGTTTGGTGGGATCACTATATAATTTTTAAACGCACATATTGGGCCAGGTTCTCTTCTGGGCCCAGTCTTGGCTGTGCAAAAAAGTTGATTGTGGTGCCCTGCTACTGAGGCTAGCTCTCTACTGGCCTGATACAGTTTAGAGCAGCCTGATGGCTGCTTGCTATAATATTCCAGTTGATAGTAGCCCCCAAGGCATGGTTTGTCAACTGAGAATAGCCAGAAAGCAGCAGCCCTGACATGCCACCTCCCACTCCAGCAAGCCCAGGCTGTTCTGGCTCTATTCCAGCCGAGGGCTCCCCCTGCTGGAAGAATTTCCATCTGGGGAGATCTGGTCACTTCTGGCCAGAACAACACAAAAAAGACAGATTGCAAGAGAGAATCTGACCCATTTTATCAGAAATGTAAAAGAATATTTCCTGACTTGATTATTTATCTCTTTGGGATAAGTAATTCTGAGAAACCCAAACCATTGGGTGTGAGAAATCACTCAGTGTGGAAGGAATTTAAAAATGTGTTTCAAAACTTCATATAAAAATGTACACTTTATAAACATTAGGAATGCCTTTGATATAGTGTCTATTCATTTATTATAGGTGGAGCTGATAGCAATGCCTATAATCAAGATAGCTTGACACTTCCCATTTTAAGGTGGTGGTTTTAGTTGCTTAGAACTTTGCCAAGGCTCATCTTTTCCATTCTGGGTGTCTGCCTCAGAATGACGTTGTGGGGGAAAGTTTCAGCAAAAAATGGTTCAGCTGTTTCTGTGAATAAAATTAGTGAAAAATCATTGCCCATCTTAAAAAAAAATGTACAGTCATTTCACAGAGAAGCTGTGGTGGCCCCATGCTTTGGAGCAGCAACTTGAAATTTGGCAGGGGTGTTGCCCTGATGTCAGGCATGTGCCTTTTGCCAGTCCTGTGAAAAACCACTCAAACCTGACAAAGTCACGAGCTGTTGAAAAATTGCATTTCAGACATGCACAGTCAAGACTCGTTAGATTGACTGCTAAATTCTTCAGAGATTCCTTCTGGCCTGAGCATGCTCAATCTTGAGGCTGCAGAACCTGGAGGATGGAGAAGGATTTTTCTTGTGATTGTTTCTCCTGGCTGCTGTAGACCACGGTGGCACTGGGCACTGAAACTGAAAGTGGGAAGACTGTCTCTCTGTGCTTTCAGTGATCCTCCTACTGGTGCTCAGCACAGTATGGAGGAGAAGGAATTGACTGAAGTCTAGAGGGGACAAGAGCTAAGTGTGCAGGGAGCCAAAGAAGGAGTAGATTGGGTCAAAGACCTTGGGGGAGAAGACTGGGAGCTGAGGTAGGTGGATATTGGGACCAGCTGGGCAAGAACACTGGAACTGTGATGAGAAGCTGTGGGGAGCAGAGAGACATAGAACTGACCAGGAGACAGGCTGGAGGGAACACGGAAAAAAGAGGTCAGGCATGACATAACAGGGGCAGCAAGGTCTGTGTCCATTAGAGAAACTGGAATGGATTCCTGACTCTCAGCATTTCTCTGCTGTCAACAAATATCCGGGAAACCCGCTGGCAAAGTGTATGTCTCATTCCCCACTAATGCTGGTCTGCATAAAGGATAACAACCTACGACTTCTATAAGATTCTCTGTCAGTTGAAGAGACAGAGGTCCATGTGGTGGGTCTAAAGGTTCCAACCTGATGATGATCCATGTTGGGTCAATATGAGGCTGCATGATTGAATATCTTCTTTTTTTTCAGTTTGCTTTTTTTAAAACCTAGGCAATTACACACAAAAACTACATTAAAACGTTCTACTTGCAAAGTCAAATACTCAAAATCTTTAATCTTTAATTACATGATCACATATTATATTTTCCACACAGTTTTCCTCATTTACCACTCAGAATGGACCTGCTCAGGGTTGTGTAATGAAGGAGACTTGTTTTTGGGCCCCTGTCTCACCTGTTGCACAAGCTGGAAGGTGTGAAGTGAATGGAGCAGTTGACTACAGGAAGAGAAAAGAAGGTCCCGTAGTTAAGGCAGTTGAACACTCCCATGGAGAACAGGATGCTATCCCTACCTCTGCCACAGAGTTCCTATATAATGCTTGGTAAGTCACTAACACCAAACTTTTCACTGGTGGCCACTAATTATGTGTCCCTCATTTTTTGGGTGCCTGATTTGAGACATTGGGGTTTGCTTTGCAGAAGTGCTGAAGACTCACAACTGCAACTGAAGTCAATAGGAGCTGTACTTTGAACATACAAAGTGCTACAAAATGCTAAGTAATCTGAAATAATAATATATGATCATGTAATTAAAGATTGTACCATAATGCATATGCAGAAGGGGGCAAAATTAAGATTGCAGAGGCAACCTGAATTCTGGCATTTCCTAACTTTTGGGTACTTGTCTTTACCAGCTTAACATTCTTTTAATGTAGTTTTTGTGTGTGTAATATTGTTTAAAATATCAATCCAATTCAAGGTGAAATCTGCTAACAATGAAGAATATGGTACCTGGAAAAAGCATCCAGGAAAAAGCATATTGGTGATAAGGCCTTTGTATATGTGAGCCTAACAGCATCCCAGTGCAAGAAGGCAAAGGGCACACTATATCTGGTAGTAAATTTCAGCTGGCTTGACTAGTCCAGTGTATCCCAACTCACTAATGTCATAACTTGTACCTAAAAAGTGTCACATAAGATATCCATAGAAAGCTAATAACATTGACCATTGATATAATTGTGTGGTGTATGTTCAAAGGAAAAATTCAAATTGACTAACATTTTGGAAATCATGTTATCAAAGCACAGCTGCCAGACAGGGCTGAAGTTACCCCACCATAAACAAAGGATGTGGCTCTGCTTTGAAGATATTTCCAAGGAACATTAAGATACAATGGGAATGCAATTTACATAGAAAGTAAACAGGATCATCAAGTCAACAATGGGAAGGAGATACCCATTCAGCAATATGGCAGGGGAAGGAGATTGCAGGAAACATATCAATATGGATTTTAGCAAACACCAGCAGGGGTGTTGCAGGGGCAGAGAAACAAGCATGAAACTTCCTTAGCATGAAACCAGGAGACTTCATTTGCCTTTCTCATAACTTGGATGCATTTTACTTTTGGGAGGTACCTTTCAGAAGAATCCATTTCAAAGGTCTATAAAAGAGAGGAGCAACCCTCCCCCCTCAAATTATCTTTTCACCTAAGAACACAAAGGAACAGAGTACTTTGAACTTTGTGGGAGATCTTGCTGGAAGGTAGATTGGTAAGGAAACCACCTTGATCAAAGGCTATAGCTTGTTTTGTTAAGTCTTAGCCTCCAGAAAGCTGTTTTCACTTTTATTTGCTTGTAACCATTTCTAACACTACCCTTTATACTTGAATTCACTAAAAATCCTATGTCCTTTTGATAATAAATTTGTTTTACTTTTAATTTAAACCAGTCTAGTGCTGTGTTTGATTTAAAGCAAATGTTCACGCCAGGTAATGTGACAAACTGCTGGGTATTGTATCTCTAAAGGAACAAACAAACGTTAATATCTCTCCAAACGGTCTAGGAGAGGGCTTGACATTGCAGAGCATATGAATGCAGGTCGGAGGGGTGTTGGGATTATCTTGCCAGGTGTAACCAAGGCCAGAGTGTGGTAGTGGTGTAACAAGCAGGCTGCTGAAATCACAGTGGCTGAATTAGAGCTGCTTAACACAGAGACACTCAATGCATGGTTGTATGTTGTTTGGCAGCATCCGGATATGGGTGTTACAGCTTCAGAGCATTGACAGGAACTCAGGGTTACAGAACAGGCTGGGATACAACCCCTCATGGTTCAGGATTGCACTCCAGAATGTGACAGTATATTACACACGCTGTACTTGACTCTTTTTCAATAAGAATTAGGCTAAGGACAATTATCTTGCTTCTTACTTTATGAAGTCCTGCAATAACTTTAATTATAGTGAATAGGTGCATATCCAAAATATTTGAACTGCAGATTGTTCAAATATCACAGTTTGGAGATAAGGAAAAGTTCATAGAGATACAAGCTGCTTATTCTTTTCTTTAACCAAACCCAATGCCTATAACTGTACACTAAACCACTTATTCACTGTGACAGGCAGGCAGCAGAACACAGATATAGTAATCTGCCAGTCTGGTATCCGGTATGCATTGGGAGTCATGAAACAGATCCCAGCAGGCTGAATACTGTGCACCCACGCATTGTACAATACTGTGATTACAGCCGGTGGGTGGTTGGATAACTGCGCATTTCAGATATGCAGGAGTCCAGTGTAATGTGTGGCATGATTTGCCGGGGTTTTGGGACACACACTGTAATTGTACGCTTGGTGTAATGTCTGATTGGCTTGTCTTTCATGCCCTTTGGAGTCCAGACCCTCATGAGAATGATATTATAGTGAAGTTGTTTTGAAGAACATATTTTAAGTAAGATAAATGAGCAGAAGCTGAATAGTTGGTGAATGCTACATTTCTGGGAAATAAAGCAAAATGATTTACTCGAGTCACAATTTGTTGCCTGATATATTTTGAAAGTGTATATTACCTTAAAACAGCTATAGAACAATGGCAACAAAAAGTATAATGAACTGGGCTATAACTGCACAATCCATCTTGAATAGTGAATGCCATAACTAATAGGAAACAAATGATTTTTCAATTCAGCACTTAGGCAATGCCATACCTATTACAGTATTGTGGCTGAATATTGTTTCTAAAATTCCTCCAAACTGTAAACTGTATAACTCAAGGGTCTAGTCTTCCCCACCCTTAGCCCCTTTCTTGCTGTTTTTAACTGTGTATAGGGTCCAGCTATCATAAGTGTTCAGATGGCCACATATTCATGCATTTTGCGGCAGTAGCTCATATTTTTGTGATGACACACCACAAACCCTGCCTTGCAATATGTTAGGAGCCTCCCTCAAGGAATATCGGCCACTGACTTTAATGGGAGCAGAGAAATCTCAACACCATGCAGGACTGGATCATATGTTACCATGTAGCAGGTCGTCCTGCTCTTGCAGTATGAAGCATGTTCCTCATCTTGGAGAGGAATGTTTATCCAGGAGGGAACCAGCAAAAGAACCCCAAAGGCACAACAGTTGGGCATTTTAGGCATGCATTGTGCTGGCCCATGACTGGCTGATACCATATCTACTTTTTGTGAGATTGGTTGAATGATGCTTGAGAAATGAATAAATAGGGCAGGTGCATCTGTTTTTCCTTGTCAGTAACAAAGACCTTCCGAATAAGCCTCTCCTTTAGGTTGATCTTGTCTTCTTGTTAGACTAGAGGGAGTGGGTTACTAAAGTCTGGTTTGGCCTGTTGCCACTTGGACCTTTATTTGATGGTATAGGGCAACAACAGTCACCTTATCTGGAATAAGGAAAGAATGTTTCACTCACTGCAAATTGGCCAGACGGTGTTTGCAAGGTGTTCACCTTCCTCGGTGCAATACTGTGGGTGACATATGACAGGGTATGTCAATTGCAAATATCTTGGCCAAAAGGAGTAGGTGTTTTCTGCTTTTTTTCAAGTAACTGTCTGAGAGGTTTCATGCATGGTTATTACGTTTAATCACCACTTTGTAGGCATGGTTCCTGATGTTGTGAAGGCAAGGGGTTTAGCTCAGTTTTCCAAATCAGGGCTCAAGTAGAGAAGAAAAGGGGGCTAGACAGATCTCAATAATATTAATGTTAGGGGTCAACCCCATGGGTCAAACTAGAGAAAAAAGAAGTGTTTGGTCCTCTCCCAACTCTGCTTGTTTGTTATGCCAACTTCAGATACTACGCACAGTAGACGGTGCCAATCTTCATAACATGAACAGGTCTCTTCTTTCTCCTAGTGGTAGAGTTATCATCCAATTGAAATTAATAGCTCAATTCACACCTCTCCTGGAGCTAGAGTGTCAGGTTGTCCACAGACATCACTGCATCTTCTTACATTTCATATTTTGAAGGTTATTGTTGCACCCATGATAGTTATAGGACTTTTTAAAATGAAAGCTTAGGGGAAAAGTACCTTTTCACAAAGCTGCTGAGAGCCAGTTCACTTCACCGCTGTCTGGCCTTATTATTGGGCATATGAGTGATAGACCCCCCATTTGTGTGCCTAGTTTTCCCTGTGGGAGACTTGGGTTCAGCATATCACATCTTCACTTCATTGGGACTGAGTGATTGCCATACTATGGTTGGAAACTCTAACGTTAAAGATAAATAATCAGACTTTCCTTTCTAATATGATATCTCTAATGAAATGGGGTAGGGGAAGAGAGACAGGATGTATAGGCACAGTCAGGGATTGACAGGAAAGGAGTTAATCCTCTCTGGCTAAAGGTAGATCCCAGTTACCTGTCCTGAAAGCAAGGATTTGCAGCACAGGAGGGGTGAGTCGGCTGTGGGAAATCAATCCATCAATTTTCCATCTCCTCAGAACAGGATCTGAAGGTTGAGCTGTGGGTGGAATTGGGTAGTGAGAAGATGGTTGCAGCTGAAAGAAGAAGAGGGAATGAATATATTGTTTGTCCCTATTTCTCTCCAGAAATGGGCTGAAAAGGGCCATACTTTTGTCTCTGATTTTGGATTTGGTTGAAGTAATCTGTTACCAGATTTGTCCGTCACTTTGAAGTATGCTTATTTATTAGGGTTACCTTCCTGGAAGAGGGGGTGTGAGTCTCTTAAGGTGCTGCTTGTGTTACTGGTGTGTTCATATGGTTACAAGTCCCCTCCCAGTGGAGCTATCCTGCAGGACCTAAGGTTTTCAGATTCAAATAAACCCCCCACAGATACACACAACCATTCCAGATTAACTGAGTGCGTCTGAGAAGACCGGGCTATCAGCACTCTTAGGTGTCACCCTTATGTGCCCCTGGACTCCATAGGCACTTCTCAGCTGCCACCTTTATATGCCTCTTTGCAACACAATTGTTCTAGCAGTAACCCCCTTGATAAGCAAACCCCATAGGATTTTGGGCACTCCAGGGATCTTTGGCTTAGGTAAAGAAGCATTGCTACAGAGCAAGATAGGGAAGCCAAGAACACAAAGGAGTAAATGCATTTGGAGAGAGAGAAACTGGCAACCAGCTTGATTATAATAGTTTATTGCCACGTATATAAAACTTATGATACAAATAGTGATGCCATACAAGGAGAGAAAAACAATCTAACACTTACAACACAACAAAATTACAGTGGGGCATTGGAGAAGGCTAGCCCAGGTTTGATTACAAAAGTAGAAAGTTATACCTGGATTAGAGAGAGAGAATTGGGGAAAGATGTGGGGAGGGGAATCTCACCACTCCTTGCAGCTCAGAAGTTCCCAGGAGATAGGCTGTTCAGCTTAGGGTCAGGAGCGCTTGAGAGAGAGGCAAAGCCCACAACAGGATCAGTCAGGAAATGGGGAAGCAGGCAGCATTTGGGTCCAGGCATCAGAAGAAGAGAGTTTGAATTTTGGGTAGAGTTTTTTTGTAGAAACAGTTTTGTTTATGGGTAAATACAGTCTCAATGAAGTACTGCAGAGCTGTTTTCTCTATGCTGGACAATAGGAGCTGATCGCTCCCAGCTATGGTCAATGTTCCTTGAGAGAGCTCACAATGCAACCAGGCAGATTCAGTGTTTTGCATATCAATAACTAGAGTGGTCTGATAACTGTGGAGCTGGATGGGTGTAGGTGTGAGTTCATTTACATCAAGAGCAGAGATCTCCCATCATGCACTGCTTCCCTGCCTTGCCAATCCCAGAGTTCAGTGCGGATCCTGCTTTGGAGCTTGGTTCTCCATTCTTCATGCTAATTCTTGTTCCATCTTCGATGTAAATGAGGCTCCAGTTCTCCATTCAATGTGCTAATTGAGATGCCTCTTTTTACATCTTCTATGTAGATGAGGCGTGGGGAGTTGTCTCAATCCCATCACCCTTGTTTGGAGGGTTTTAGGTGTGTCTCCCACAGCCTTTTCATCACTTTTGTTTCTGGTTCAAGCGGAGGCTGGGGCGGATTCAGGTGAGCCAGAGAGAGAATAGGAGTTTTGTGCCCTGGTTCCCCAAGAACACAGAGCTGCCAGGTAACAAACCCATGGCTTATTGGCCAGAATTTCAAATGTACGTGGCACCTACCAGCTCCCATGGGCATTTGAAAATCTTGCTGTGGCAAGTAGCTATCTAAATAGGAATTGAGCTCTTTTGAAAATCTGGCCTTGTGGCTTTAGTCTGTCCCTTAAAGAGACAGGGCATTCTTTACATTTTCATTTCTGTCTCTCAGTAAAACATATAATAAAGCTCTGTGGAAAACACAGGACTGCAGAATCCTTTCCTGCTCCTTGCACCTACAATGGGAGGAATTTAATTTTCACACTTTTATTAGCATTGTCCAAAGTAAAATGAAAAAGGTTCAGAGCTTCGCTGTGGAGGGGAAAAAGCCTCCCCCAACATTAAAGGGACAAATCCTTAGCACTGTAAATTGGTGTAGCACTAGTGACTTCAGTGGAGCTATGATGGCTTACACTAGCTGAACATCCAGGTCAAAATATTTATAATACAGCTAATATGAAACAACTCAGACTGGAAACACTAGAGTGGAAATCTACCAAGACAAGGCTCTCTTGGGAGAGATCCAGTACCTCCCTGTTCAGAATGTGTTGCTCTGTAGGAAAATATGCATGACAGTGCTGAGTGATAATTTTGCAAGGTTCTTCCACTTACATTCGTGAAAACAGTGGCAGAGCAGGGTATTCTGCGGATTCTTGTGATCCCCTGCCCAAATGAATCACCTGCGACATGTTGCTAAAATCCTACTTCTCCCAGAATATTAAATTTGCTGAAGCAGAATCTATATAACAATTTATAGCAGGTTTCTAGGTGCTGTGCATCCATGGTGGTTTTCCTGTTTATGGCCCATAGTTTCCTCCTCTGTAATTTCCTTACTGAGACCTTACTCTCAGGTCTGAATATATTTACATGTTTTACTCCATAAGCTTTTAAGCAGCAAATTATTCAAAACAGAGGTGAGACCTCTGCCAGTTGAGTTTTCCTTTTATTGTTTCCCATGTACTAGCTTTTGGAAAATAAATAAATAAATAAATAATGTGAATAGGCATAAAATAAATGACAGTTCATGTTCCATAGGTTCATATTTATGACATGAGTGAGCCATAGCCACGTTAGCTATTTCATAGTCTGCAAGATGTCCTTGATGTGCTGCCCCTCCATATGATTGCTAGCACATGTAATCTTTGTCCACATTACTATCAGGTATAGAGCTCTCACTGATTTTTACACATTCAGCTTCCACTTTGTTATATGTAGCATTTTTTGACTCTCTTAAATTATTTTTACCTTTTCCCTTATTTTATTTCCATCTTTCCTTCATTAGAAGGCAGATAAATATAAAGGGAAAAGTAAAATAAGCAAAAGCCATCAATGATGAATCAAGATACAAATGAAAAGAGAGGGAGCAGAACATAAATTAACAGAATTAATGAAGCCTTCACCCATAACACCAGGGTTATAAGCACTCTTCAAACAATATATAAATTATAATCCCCAATTTTACATAAACAAAGCAGCCTACATACTTTCAGCCATGTAAAAGAAAGAGCAGCATCAAATAAACAACCGTCTTTTACTGCCTTTCAGACAGTAGCCACACAAGAAAACCATTAACTACTATATTAGGTGAGTGGTGATGGCAATGGATGAACATGGGATGTCCATGCTGATATTGGTAGGTCTCTCAGCTGCCTTTGATGCTACTGATCATTAGATATTCTTGGCTCTTCTGCAAACTGTGTCAATAAGGCTTCTGCTGAGTGGCAATATTCCTTCTATTCAGAGAAGGGGGTGTGAGGCAACCAGGGAAGAATTGGTAGGGGAAGTAGAAGTGGATGGCAACCTGGCCAGCAGTGACCATGAGATGGTCAAGTTCCTGATCCTGACAAAAGGAAGAAAGAAGAGCAGCAGAATACAGACCCTGGATGTCAGAAAAGCAGACTTTGACTCTCTCAGGGAACTGATGGGCAAGATCCCCTGGGAGGCTAATATAAGGGGGAAAGGAGTCCAGGAGAACTGGCTGTATTTTAAAGAAACCTTATTGAGGGCTCAGGAACAAACCATCCCGATGTACAGAAAGAGTAGCAAATATGGCAGGCGACCAGCTTGGCTTAACAGATAAATCTCCGGTGAGCTTAAACACAAAAAGGAAGCTTACAAAAAGTGGAAGCTTGGACAGTTGTCTAGGGAAGAGTATAAAAATATTGCTTGAGCATGCAGGGGTGAAATCAGGAAGGCCAAAGCACAACTGGAGTTGCAGCTAGCAAGGGATGTGACAAGAAGGGTTTCTACAGATATGTTAGCAGCAAGAAGGTCAGGAAAAGTGTTGGCCCCTGCTGAATGGGGGAGGCAACCTAATGACAGATGATGTGGAAAAAGCGGAAGGACTCAATGTTTTTTTTTGCCTCTATATTCACAGACAAGGTCAGCTACCCGACTACTTCACTGGGCAGCACGGAATGGGCAGAAGGTGAGCAGCTCTCAATGGTGAAAGAACAGGTTCAGGACTATTTAGGAAAGCTGGACATGCACAAGTCCATGGGGACGATGGGAGTTGGCTGATGTGATTGCAGAGCCATTGGCCATTATTTTTGAAAACTCATGGCAACTGGGGGAGGTCCTGGATGATTGGAAAAAGGCAGATATAGTGCCCAAAAAGGGAAAAAGGAGGATCCAGGGAACTACAGACCAGTCAGACTCACCTCAGTCCCTGGAAAAATCATGGAGCAGGTCCTCAAGGAATCCATTTTGAAGCACTGGTAGGAGGGGAAGGTGATCAGGAACAGTCAGCCTGGATTCACCAAGGGCAAATCATGCCTGATCAACCTGATTTCCTTCTATGTTGAAATGACTGGCTCTGTGAATGTGGGGAAAGCGGTGGATGTGATATACCTTTTGACATGGTCTCCCACAGTATTCTTGACAGCAAGTTAAAGAAGAATGTGTTGGATGAATGGACTATAAAGTGGAGAGAAAGTTGGATAGATCATCAGGCTCAACAGGTAGTGATCAATGGCTCGATGTCTAGCTGGCAGCCAGTATCAGGTGGAGTGCCCCAGGGGTTGGTCCTCAATTTTCTTCAACTTCTTCATTAATGATCTTGATGATCACTGCACCCTCAGCAAGTTTGTGGCTGACACTATGCTTAGAGGAGTGTTATGTATGCTGGAGGGTAGAGATAGGACACAAAGTGACGTAGACAAATTGGAGGATTGAGCCAAAAGAAATCCAGTGATGTTCAATAAAGACAAGTGCAGAGCCCTTCACCTAGGACAGAATTATCCCAGACTGGGGACCGACTGACTAAACAGCAGTTTTACGAAAAAGGACCTGTGGGTTTCAATAGACAAGAAGCTGGATATGAGTCAACAGTGTGCCCTTGTTGCCAAGAAAGCTAATTGGGTTGCATGAGTAAGAGCATTGCCAGCAGATCGAAGGAAGTGGTTATTCCCCTCTATTTGGCACTGGTGAGCCCACATCTGGAGTACTGTGTCCAATTTGGGCCCTCCACTATAGAAAGGAGGTGGACAAACTGGAGAGAGAACAGCAGACGGCAATGAAAGTGATTAGGGGATTGGGGCATGTGACTTATGAGGAGAGGCTGATGGAACGGGGCTTATTTAGTCTATAGAAGAGAAGAGTGAGGGGGGATGTGATAGCAGCCTTCAACTACCTGAAGGGAGGTTCTAAAGAGGATGAAGATAGGCTATTAATGGTGGTAGATGACACAACAAGGAGCAATGGTCTCAAGTTGCTGAGGGGGAGGTCTAAGTTGGATATTAGAAAAGCTTTTTTACTAGGAGGGCTCGTGAAGCACTGGAATGGGCTACTTAGAGAGGAGGTGGAATCTCCATCCTGAGAGGTTTTTAAGGTGCGACTTGATAGAGTCCTGGCTGGGATTATTTAGTTGTGGTTGGTCTTGCTTTGAGCAGGGAGTTGGACTGGATCACCTCTTGAGGTCCCTTCTGATCCTAATCTTCTTTGAGTCTATAATTCTTTTTTCCTCAGGGCACTGTCATGTGGCATTCCCTAGGTTTCCATCTTGCCTCTCTTCTTGTTCAACATCTGTAAGGAGATTTACTGAGCAGGTCTTGACAGCAAAGGTTTCAGGATGGTGATGACACCCAGCTCTATATCTCCGTTTCACCTGACCTGGCTATTGCTATTGAATATTTGGGCCAGCACATGTAAGAGAATGGGGCATTGATAAGAGCTAGCTAGCTGAAGTTCAGGACAAATAAGACTGAGATAATATTGGCAGGTTGACAAAGGAGCCAGAATTTATGGTAGGGAAGATACCTATCACTCTAACTAATGCCCACCATTAGTTATGAAAGCTTGTAAACTGGGAGTATTATTGCTGAGTATTAATGGGAAAAAAGCATTATTTTTCTCATCTGCTTCTGGCTAGGAAATAGCATCCATTTCTTTCTGGTATAGACGTGGTTGCCGCAATCCAAACTTTTTGTTAATTCAGGGCTTGGCTACTGCAGTGTGCACTTTAAATCAGCCAGAAAACTGAAATTTGTGAAAAATGTGACAACCTATTTGATAAGTTGTGCTTTTGAGCAGGAGCACTTGACAAGGGGTTCTGTGAGCTACACTGGCTGCTTATTGGTTTCAAGGTGGAATTTAAAATGCTACTTTTGACAATAGGTTGGAACTGTCAAAGGAGCCAAAGGGACTTTGGTACCAAAATCCCATCAAAGTTCCATAGGTTTTAGTTGCTTAACTCTCCAACTCCTTTGAAAATCCTAGCCAGAAAAGCCTTAAATGTCTTGGGACCTGGCTGCTAGGCTCAATAATCAGAATTAACGGTGCCTATTTCTTCTTCTAGGGCAATTTGGGCAGACTCAGAATGGGGGTCCTAGAATTATCCTCAATTACTGATGATCCACTTCCATTTTCTGAAAATGTCCAGGCAGTAATTAAGGGAGGAAAAGATTATTTTGATCTGTGGATTTAAAATTGAATTTATTTTGTGTTCATGTGAAAGCAGGAAATGTAATAGCAAATTTAGTTTTTGTTCCTTCCACCTGATTTCAAAATTAATATTTAGTGTTGATTTTCGACTTCATTTTCAGATAAGCAGAATATAGAGACCTACTGAGATTGGATCACCTTTGGAAATCCTCAGGATTTCCTAGGAAATACATAGCTAGTATAATATTGCATATGAATCAATGCTAACTTTTTAATAAGCTACTGTTCTTACGTGACTAGCCCCAGGAACCTAAGCATTCAGAGGTCTAGGAATATGGCTGGCTTGGTAGTGCATGTCCAGGATTTGCTGGGTGGTTTGGATGGCTTGGGAGTGGGTTGGTTTAGACCTCTTGTGTGAGGGAAAGGATGGGAGGCAGGTCATATGGAAGTGCATGTTTGGTCAAGGCACTGTTTTATTTGAGAGTACTGGTACAGGACGGTCTAGGCCTGCCTCTCAGCTAAGAGGGAGGCACCACTAAGCCCAGGCCGCAAATGAGATCTTGGGACAATGAAAGAGAAAACAGGTGCACAAGTGAGGCCAAAGGTTAAAAATCAGGGATCCAGAGGAGGACACCAGAGATCCCCTGACAGTGCCCACTGCTCCTCGACGATGCCAGGGGAGTCAGTAGACACTGCCTAGAGGAACGCTATCCAGGGGCATGATTGTACAAGAGATCAGAAATAGACCCCACAGCTGCAGAGCATGCATCCATCCAGTTTCCTTCAAAAGTACTGTAGGGAAGGGCACTAGCAGCTTAGAGGAGCAGTATCACTGGGCTATTGTCCAGGGAGACTAGAGATAGTTCCAGTAGTTGAGAGGTGAGTTAGTTTTCTGGGTGCAAATGCCCTGTTGAATTGCAAGAGTGTTTAAATATGGGTTTGGCTGATGTGCCTCTCTGAGCTTTGCACTGAAAACATTGGGCAATTCAGAGGGGGGGTGGAAGAAGAGGTCAGCAGCTGCATAGGACATATTCATTTGTAGGATCAAAGTGTAATTTCCTGAAGAAGAATGTACTTTTCCAGAAAGAGCTATGACTTTACACAACATTGTGTTGAGATTTTATATGCACAAAAGTCAGGAAATTCAAAGCTGCTGGTTCCTATAGGCTCAGTAACTCAGCTCCTTGGAAAGAGCAGTGGTAAACTTTACGCACAGGAAGCAGCTGTAGATTATTGTGGGTAACTGGTCCTTTAAATCTGTGAGAGAGAAGCAGCTGCAGGTCTAGTGGCCATTTTGTTTGGGGTTGTTTACTGCATTGCTCTCTCTTCCAACTGGTAAATATGTTTAGCTCTTATTATATTTTCTCCTGTTTTTATAATGCCCAAATGTAGATTTTCATAGCTCTTCTGTGTATCTGAATGCAGAGGACCAGAGACCCTGCTTGTTTACAGTTTACACTTCACAAAGGTCTGCCAGGCAGAGTAGTGAGGCAGCATGGGGGAATGAAAATCCAAATGTGTTTTTAGAAGGTGTACAGGAAATAGGCTGTGCAGGGGGGCTAATTCACTATTGCCTTGGACCTTGCGGGGTTGTTTACACAAGTCAAAGTAAGTGCATTATAAAACAGTTCTATATCAGAGTGGTT
>ML675613.1:57801671-57854171 GCA_007922155.1 Mesoclemmys tuberculata | reverse complement strand
TTTGCATCCATATGCATTGCATAGTTTCTATCTAATAGCATCAATCTGTGCATCACTGAGCGTTTCTTTCCTGACCTTATTACTTTACTGAAATTAAGCTTGAAACAATCTGATGTCAGATACTGTAGATCTACTTTTATTGCCCGCTTTGCTGAGCCCCTCCATATTGCTAGTGCTGCATCTCATTTCAGATAGGTTTAACCAAATATATATTCCTTAGTTTCTTGAGAGCCTGATAAATTGTCTTTCATGTTCTAAAACAGGAGGCCAGTCTTTTTCATACATTTCTGGAAACAGATGTAAATTCACATGTACACAGCTGACCAAAATTCATAGGGTTTTTTTGGCATCACAAATAAATCCAGCATATCAGATGAGGAAGGACAGTACAATGAAGTTGACTTTGGTTCAGTGTTTCTGATTTAGTGGCAGGTTCAAATGTACTTGAAGAATCTGTAAAAGTTTATTATGGTATATTCAAAAGGATTTGCTCAAATAACAAAGCTCCACTAGAATGAGTTGTAAGAATTCAATAAAATGCAAACTATCTTGAAGCCAGTGCAAGCTTTTTCCCTTCCACCCACCCCAATCTCCTTTCTCTCTCTTCCCATTATCATATAAACGTAGCAGTTTCCTGCAGAGTTCCACCGCAGTCAAATAAAATTCAATGATAAAAATCACTCAACAGCTCCATTAAAATGCAACTAAAGTTATTCTTAGGATCACATCCACAGGATTAATGTATTTAGGAACGGTCTGACATTTGCACAGATTTTCCATATACAGGGCCTGATCCTGCTATTTGAAAAACGGTCAGGGCTTAGTGGCATGAGTAAAGAAAATTTTGTCCCCTTATAGTTAATCTTAGACCTACTTCACATCCTCAGTGTAACAAATGCTCTGATACTCATGTGATTCTTTGGCTGGCGGAACACTGGTAAACTGGGTGGGGTTGGGATGCTGACTCTATCTGCACCGAATCACAAGTCCCAGGTGTAGGGCTAGCTTCCAGTTTACTACAGTATATCAGATGGCCCTACACAGTACTCTAGTGTAGTCTATTCATGTTCATATACAGTGCTTATCACCATGATATTTGAATGCCTTCCAATGAGAAATAAACCGTTGTCTTATGGTTTCTTCTCTGTACCTGGAACAACACTCATTAGTTAGAGAGAGAGCCTTAGGAAATATCACAAGACAGTCTGCAATTAGGAGAAAGAGACCTGGGAGCTGTCAGTGCGTGGTGTCCCCTATTGTATGCTCATTGCACAGACAGGTCAATTAGCTGCCATGCGGGGAGCTGAGTAAGGGCCTTGCTTACACTGGGGAGCAGGAGTACATTTGTTTTAAAAGATGGCTGTTGCTCCGTTGTTTGCACAGCCCAAGATCTGATTTCCTCTAAAACCCACCTGCCCTTCTCCTCAAACATGCTCCCTTTCCATGTTACTATCCTGGTAGCCACACCAGGAAGCGCTGGGTCAGGGCAGGGGTGAACACATGCTGAGTAAGCTTGTGTTTGAGGTGGCTTTTACTGTTCATGCCAGCTGAGGCCGCTTGAGCACCTGATCTGGAGACCAATTCCTGTACTTGGCCACTTAAGCGCTGCTTGAGCTTAGGCAGGATCAGTCTCAGAACTGTATGTATTGCAAAGTGAGGAAGGGGGACAAGCTCCAACCAAATGGTGTCAACAGCCTCGCTAGTTCGCAAAAAGCCCTTTTCCTTAAACAGCTAATTCTTCACTCTGTTCTCAAGGGGGAAGCAGAGTAGAATGAAAAAAAAAAAAAGGAGGAAAAAGAGTCGGGGTTAAAATAAACCAAACATACTTATTCATACAAAGTAATGCCACCTCTCAAATACTGTGCTCTTTGTCAGCGAAATCCAGGCCTCAGATGGTAAACTCTCTGTTTAAAGTGCCAGCAAATTGTCCTTATAAACTCAATTTTTTATCATATTTACCTTCATTGAGTTTTGTTTTTCTCTACATGAACCAAAACTTTCTTTTTCTTGTCCTTAAAAAATTGATGGCAGGAAAAAAAAAAAAAAGGCGAGAGGGAGAGAAAATGTAATGGAATGTTACTATTACAGAAGATGGAGTGTGTTTGCTTCAAGGGACAGCTAGACTCTGTCTGGTGTGGAAATTTTCTTCTGTCCTGCTATTTTGCTCTCTCTAGGGCCTGAGCGAAATAATGCTGATTAGTACAACTTTTTACAGAGTTAAGTCACTGCACAGTCAACTTATGATCAGTCCTTGTTAAGCAGAAGAACTGGTCTCATACATGAATGTTTATCTGCTCGCTTACCATAGGAACATCTAGATGCAGAAGGAAGGAATTTGGGGTTCCAAGACAGTGGATCCAGTGCATGATGACCATTACGTGCTATTAAAATCTGACAGAAAAATCTTGAACGCCTCTGTGGATAATTATTTTAACTTAGTCCTCCCTAATAAATGATCATATGACATTCTTGCAACATCAGTATGAAATACAGATTTCTATTTTCAGAAGAAAGCAAATGTTGTTCAGTTCAGCATATCCAAACAACTACTAAGTTATGACATTTGCTATGGACAGTATAGCATTAGATTCACCTCACACCTAATTTATAACTCATGAAATATTTCTGGTTATAGAAACATTTATATGCGCGTGCGCACACACACACACACGCTTAAGAGGAGACTGAGTAAAAGGAATAAAATATTCTAGACTTTAAATGTAATAATGTCTTTAAAGCACATTCAGTGTTTTATTCCTGCAATTTTGGCTACATTACCTTAACCCCATCTCACTGAAGTGAGAGCTGTATTGAAGGAACTGAGACCCAAATCTCAAAGAATTAATCAGTTACTAATTATAACATGGTGCATCATTAGTGGTTGTGAAATGGAACACAGCATATTCATCACTGTAAAAAGCTTGATTAAATTTGTAATGTAATATTAGGTATTTGGTTATTTCTATCATACTGTTCTTTGCTGTGCTGACTGCAAAATATAATAACTTCTAAGCAGTGTGTAAAACAAAGTGCTCAATTCACTTTATTAAAATATCCAATAATAATTGATTTAAAGGCAATAAAATGTGTTCATTAGAGGGTTTATATTCAAGAAATATTGAAAGTATACCTAAAACTGTCACTTTTATTGTGAATGAACAGGATAATATAATTTGAAAAGAGTGTGATCATACTAAAGATTTGTCCTGCAGCATTATCTGATAGCTCGTAAAGTGCTGAAATTTAATATGATGCTTTCAGTCAGTTTAATTGAAATTTAATTGCCACTTTGGGCAGAAGGTTTAGATCTGATCAATAAAATATTAAAGATTTTGTGCTTTCTCTTGGAACAGTTTTAGCTGATGCATCAAGTGTACCCTATGTTATAGGAAATATTTGTTTGTTATAGTTCACACAATGCTCAATATCACATTCTAATTTGAATGTTTTAATGTGCTGCACAGATAAATAGTAATACTAAAGCAATAGTTGATCCATTTAATTACAATAAGATGAAAGAAGTAACGGTCACCTTCAGAGTCACGAGAAAGGCATTAATGTAAAAGAGCTATAAATATTTTGAAATGTCAAACCTCAGAAAGACAGAGTCCGATGTGAGCCTAACTGTAAATCAGGCACAAAGAAGGACCTTGAAAAAAAAGATGGTTCTTTGGTATTTTAGAAATAATTACTAATACAAAAAGGGTAATGATGAACCTATAAATTACATTAAAAAAGGCCATTAGAGGAGGATTAGTTTATAAAGCTGAGATGGTTCCTGAAAATTGTCCTGCTGGTTATTTCTACTTTTCATTTCATATTATTCATGAACCCCAAAATTATCTGATTAATGATAAACTAATTGATTGCTGCTTTGCAATTCAAATACTGTGGCCAAGTCTGATATCTCCCTTTAGTATAATCCATACAGCATCTTCATTTTCATTCTTTCTTTTGGTGATGGCATAGGAAGAATTATTCTAACCTGTTCTCCATAACCTGTAGGGGCAACTTCATTCCAAGCAGTGCCTATGCTAAAATCTTATGTGTAGTTTGCTGAGACTGAGGAATTCTGGGTTTCCACAACCAGAGTGAAACCTCCATTCCCTTCTTAAAGACTTCATCAATCCTTTTGCCAGCTAGCCACTATCATGTGACCTTGATGAGAAGAAGGTACATTTGGAGGTGATTGAAATGCCACTCCCCTAATTATTGAGTAGTCTACAGTAAGGCAGTTGATCTAAAAACAAACAAACCACCATACCACAAAGCTTGTTTATAAGATCTTGGGTTTTCTGCTCTGGATCATACAGTCCTGTCATCAGGTCACTGGGCTACAAGTCATGAGAATGTTCATTCTTTGAGATGGGACAATGCTTCTAGCAGCAATGCATTAGCTGCATTCTGCACTGTCAGGCACATAGTAAGAATGTAGGGGAAGATTTGGGGAACAAGCTGTCTATGTTTATGAATCAAAGCAGTGTAAGTTATGATACAAATTTCATTGCAAGCTTCACATCTCTCTGAATTTGGTCCAATGGGTAATGGATTCTAAGATGATAGAAAACAGGAGTGTAGCAATAAAAATAACTAACAGCAAGGGGTAAGTTTTTTTTTTTAGTTACCACCTTAAATTTTAGAAATTAAGTATTTTAACTTTTACAACCTTCAGGTTCCTCAGGGAGTGTGGTCTACCAATTCAAACACCCTTACACCAGCTGATTTGTTGCTAAATGGGTGTAAGTGGGCTTAGGGGAATCGAACATAGATCATCTTATACCTTCTTGGTTGCCCAGTGTGTTAGTTAAGCTATTTCTGTTTTAGCAGGGACACACACAGGTAATCATGTATGTGAAATATACAGATAGAGATACCTGTTTTTCAGGCTCTCCGACATCAGAGGGAAGCAGGAATAGGACTTGTATCATTTAAAATACAGCTCCAATGAGGACAAATCTTTGTTTCATTTGAAAATAAAAAGCAAAAGAAAATAATTTTAAATTCTGTACAATATGTGGAAAATATAGAACCGTAGAACACAACTAGAATTAACATGGTTAGCTTTCCCATCTTCATCTGCTGCGTACAGGAGCTTGTAACCTTTTGTAAAGCAGATGAGAACATAAGATCTCAGCTAAATTGCAAATGGCATACAGGTCGATTTGAAATGATAGCAGCACAAAACAACCCCACCCCATACCCACCAAAACCAACGTACCAGATAAGTAGCCAAATATCAACTAAACAAAGAACCAGGTAAATCCCCACAAGTAATCCCCCCAATATGACTTCAGGCCAGTGGTTCAAAAATAACTGCCTTGTTGGAGGTATGACTCTTGAGTGACAACATGGTCTGATGGACAGAGTTTAACTAGGGAGCTAAGCTGATTTCTTGGTTCTGTCTGTGACTTGCTGTATGGCCTTGGGCAAATCGCTTTCCCTGTGTCTGTTTCTCTATTTGTAAATGGGGAGTTAATGCCTCCTTCCTTTCTTACCTCATGGGAGTATTGTGAGATTTCAGTGGTTAATATTTGCCACAGCACTTTGAAGATGTTAAGTGGTATTCTCCTCTGGACAGGTTTAAATTGGAGGCCTCAGGTTTTAATCCTCTAGTCTGGTCCTCCTCTCCCCCCAGTTTCCTAACTTCTTCTCTTCCAGGTTTCTGGGGGTTAAGGATGAAGGGCATTAGTATGGGAGTGTTACATGTGCAGCTCACTCTTCTTTTCCAGGGCTGACCAATGCTATTCTCTGCCTGAAGAATACTGGGTTGGGGTAAGAGTGGGAGTGAAGCACTAATTATAGGATCTACAGAAGTGGACCACAGTGTGGGTTTAGTGAGTAGAGGGGAGCTGGTCTGAAAGAAGAAATTTCCATCTGTCCCAACAGCCAGGAGATATAATCTTTTCCATATCTCTGTGAGAGAGGAAAGACACATCTCCACTCCCAACAGCTTGGGGGTGGTGGTATGCCAGGAGTTCAGAATATAAAACATCATTTATGAATGTAGGAAGTCCATCCATGAGACCTGAAAGCTTTCACTTCATCACACTCCTAAGACTTAAGGTATAAATATGCTAATTTGGCTCTGACATGTCTAGCACCCTGATACACCAAAAGCCAGCCACTATATGGTTTAATGGCAGACTATTGTGACACTGTGTAGGGGAAGTGGTTTTGGGTTCAAGCTTTTCCATTTCTCCCAGGGTCACCTGGGGTTGGTAGTTCTGGAAAATATTTAGCCCCCTGCAGGAGACAGAACCTCAGTTTGCCTTTGAGCCATTCATTTTTGTCCTTGGTTTGACACTGATGAGCTCTGAAAGGAGTTGAGTCCCAGTCCTTTTCAGACAGTGCGTCACCATAATGTAGAGTTTGAGGGAGTATGGATGATCCTGTGGGACCATATATCCCATTCCAGATATGTTTAAATACATGACCCTACTGTTTTTTCAAACAGTTAACTTCTTCAATAGCCTACCTAGGCTGAGTGCTTACTAACAAGGCTCTAGTCTGCTATCTTTTAATCGCTAATCCCTTTAGGATCCTTTGACAAGGGCGCAGGGCTAACTCAGGTAGAACAGGATTTTAAAAAGTGAGTTCCTAAGTGAGTAGCTAACCAACAGGGGAGTTTGGTGAGGGAGTGAAGAGAGTGAGTTTGAGAGGCAGATGCACCTAATATACATATTTTACACTTAGGCCAACCCCCTCTCCCCCTGCCAAATCCAAGAACAAACAAACAAATACCCCTGCAAGAGTAAAAATAATGCAGACAGAAGATGAGCAGCAGAGTGGGAGTTATTTAGTATATTGCACTGAATGCATCATGTATGATTACTTGCCTTGTGGGCCTGTGGTATTAGGAGTGTATTCAGTGCAAGTAACTCATGGCCCTCAAAGACTGAGTACGGGCTCTTGAGATCAGAGTGGCTGAAGCAGAGTAGCTAAAGGACACAGATATACCTAGAGGGACACAGAGTCCTACCTCCCAGTCCGACAGTGCTGTTTAGACAGATGAAAGTCCTGGGGAAGGAGAACGTCAAGCTGTAGTGGAAGGAAATGATCCCATAGTTGGGATCCTCCTTCCAGATGATGTCATGGTGTCCTCTTGCACTGAGGATCCCCCTTGGCAGTGGGGATGAGAACCTAGTTTCTAGGAAGAGACAGGTAATGGTAATGGGGAATTCAATTATTTGAAATATAGGTAGTTGCATGGAGAACGGCATGGTGAATTGCCTGCCAGATGTGAAGGTTGTGGAACTCTCAAGAAACATAGACAGTCTAATGTGCAGTGCTGGGGAGGAGCTGGTGGTCATGGTATATGTAGGTACCAGAGATATAGGTAAGATAGGGGAGAGGTCATGGAGGTTAAAATCCAGGACCTCCATGTTAGCAGTCTCTGAAATATTGCTAGTTCCACATGTGTGGCCTGGATTGAAGAGAAACAGTGAAATGAAAACGAGCCACATACAACACATCACGTGAAGGCAGACGACAAAATATTGACAAATTTTATAAGGGCTTGTATATAAATGGTAGAAATGGAAATACTAAGATAGGTGAACTTCAGTGCCTCATATATAAATAGGCATCCCCGAAACCCGATGGAATGATGATAATCAATGGGACATGGTAATATTAGGTGGCAAAATTCTATAGGAATGTCAGACTAGGGTGAGCTGATTGGAGAGTTGCATTATATGTGAAAGAAAGCATACAGTCACATATAAAAAAATCTTAAATAAATAAAACTTAACATAGAATCAACATGGATAGAAATTCCATGCTTGAATAATATGAGTATAGAAGTAGAAATATACCACCAACCACCTGACCAGGATGGTGATGGTGATTGTCAACTGCTCAGGGATATTAGAGAGGCTACAGAAACCCTAATAATAATATAGGATTTCAGCTATCCTCATATTTGACTGGGTAGACAGGATGGGATGCAGAGAGAAAATTCCTGGACACCGTTAATGATTGCTTTTTGTGGCAGCTACTCTTGGAACCCACAAGGGGAGAAGCAATTCTTGATTTAGTTCTAAGTGGAAAACAGGATCTGGTCCAAGAGGTGAATATATTGAACTGCTTGGTACTAACGACCATAATATAATTAAATTTAACATCCTTGTAGAGATGCACAAACCTACCACAGAGCATTTAACTTAAAAAAAAAAGGAACTACACAAAAACGAGGAAGCTAGTAAAACAGAAATTAAAAGGAACAGTCACAAGTGAAAAGCCAGCAAGCTGCATGGAAAATATTTAAAAACACCATTATAGAGGCTGAAAATAAATGTATTAACTCCTGACCCCACATAAAACAGCAAAAGGACTTAAAAAAAAAATTCCACCATGGCTAAACAGCAAAGTAAAAGAGGAAGCCAAGGGCAAAAAGATATCTTTTAAAAATTGGAAGTCAAAACCTACTGAGCAAAATATATAGAAGCATTACATCTGACAAGACAAGTGTAAATATATAATTAGAGAGGCCAAAAAAGTATTTGAAGAGCTACTAGCAAAAGATACAAAAACTAACAGCAATTTGTTTTAAGTACATCAGAAGCAGGAACGCTGCCAAAAAATCAGTGGGGCCACTGGACTATCAAGATGCTAAAGGATCACTCAAGGAAGACAAGACCATTGCAGAAAAGCTAAATGAATTTTTGCAGAGGATGTGAGAGAGAGTCCCACACCTGAGCTATTCTTTTTAGGTGACAAATCTGAGGAACTGTCCAGACTGAGGTGTCAATAGAGCAGGTTTTGGAACAAATTGATTAATTAACAGTAATAAGTCAAGACCAGATGGTATTCATCCAAGAGTTCTGAAGAAACTCAAATATGAAATTGCAGAATTACTAACTTTGGTGGGTAACCTATCGCTTAAATCATGCCTCATCAATCTATTAGAGTTCTTGGATGGTGGCAACAAGCAAGTTGATATAGTGAACTTGGACTTTCAGAAGCCTTTGACAAGATCCCTCACCAAAGGCTCTTATGCAAAGTAAACAGTCATGAGATAAAAGAAAAGATCTCAAGGATCAGTAAATGTAAAATCTGTAAAAATAAGGGCTGCTTACAGAATTTTGATCCAGTTCAGGATTTGGATTTCAAACATCTCCCAGGACTAATATGTCAGCCTGAGTTTATTTCCAGCCTTTCGTCATCTTGAATCACAAATTTTAATGTAACCTTATTCTTTGAATACAATGTTTTCGTGTATATTAAAATAAGTAGAATTGGATTTCAGGTTGACATGACATTCTTTAGTTTGTACTTTAACTTTCTCACTTCCCTTCTCCAAGTGTACATTTTTTCAACAGGAAGGCACAAATTGGTGTCACCTTCCCTCTGCACTGACAGTACAGGATTAAAATTGTTGCACCAGAGAGTCTTGTATTTTTTCCTTTTCTAATTTATCACAACCACATATGCCACAGGAAGTTAAGGTGGGGGAAGGGAGAGATGCTTAGCTGATAGACAGTACCTCTACCTTGCAGAAGATTCATTCCACTGCACATTTTGAATCTGCTGACAAGAAACTTGCAGCACAAGTAATCAGAGCCTTTACAAGATTGATTTTTGTCCCCTGCTGGCATATGGCATATGGGGGGAAAAGGCTCTCATCTCTCAAAGTAATCTTAACTATTTAGAAGCCATTATTGCAGGATTACCAATCATCTGAATACCTTTCCAGTGTAGCTTAGTTATTTATTAGTAAGTCCAATAAATTAGTCAGGTATCATTATGTACTGTAGGTCCAACACTTCAGACCTTGCTCAGTGGGAGTTTTATCTGAGAAATGGTTGCTATATCAGTCATTGTATTTGCCAAGTTTACTAGACCTGTTCAGTTGTATAAAAAGTCTGTGTGGTGTTAAGTATCCTTTTAATTGTTGAGAAGTCCTAATGATGTATATTTCCAGCTCACTCCTTCAAATTGATTCAGTCCAAAATGTAAATATATTCTGTCTTAGGTTTGTTAAAAATACTTAAAGTCCTAACTTTTCATATGGACTGAACTGAATCTATTACCTATACAACTCTGGAAAGGAAAAGGTAGGGAAAAAATGGAGAAGCATGAAATTTATCTGATGTTTGGTTGATGTATGGGTATATAAAATCTTAAGTAATATAGATAATGTCACACAATATGGCAACATATATTTTCAGTTGAACATTATAAAACAATAAGGCATAAATGGAAATTAAAGGAAAAAATCTGAATGGTTGTCAGAGAACACTTTTTCATTCAGAAAACCATAAACATATGGAATTGGGTGTCAGGCAAAAGTTTCTGAGATAAGAAGAGTGGAATAATTACAAAATAGATTTATATCCTGAGGAATAAAGTACAGACAAGGGGAAAGAATTTAAGCAAAATTATTTTTAACCCTCATCAAAAAAATTCTCATGAAAATCATATTTAGCAGTAATTTTCTGAAGTTTGCCTTCTATTCTTTGATCACTAATTGTATATAAACAAACGTGTGTCATACACACACATACAGAGCTATACTGTATTTTTTAAATACATTTCAGTATATCTAAATACACAAACAGAGAATGACTATGCATTTTTTATGGTTATATCACTATTGCTATAAATTAATGGTTGATGTGATGATATTGGGTGACTAAATTCTATTAGAAGACATGGAACTCAAAGGCACTCTGATACCATGGTGATGTGTGCAATATAAAAACTAATATAGACAAATAGATAGATAAAAAGGCAGCTCCCAAGGCAAATAAAAGCAGTAAACCTAATTTCATTTGTGCAACCAGTAATTAAAGACAGAGATGAAAAATGCAAAGCAGAAGATTTTCAAGTCTCTTAAACCTTAGTGTCTTTACAGAGATTTGGATAAGAAGATACAGTTTAGTAGAAAATTTATAGTCCAAGTCTCAACAATAACGCTGTTCTCTCAGATTCCATTTTTCCTCATAAGCTCCCCATTGATATATACATTATGCTGTCAGAAATAATGCAGTCAACTCATATTTAAGTTAAGACTCTGAAGAGGCATGAAAAGGCATGCGTTTGACAGAATTGGTGGGAAGAATAGATAGAGACCAGCCCATATATCTTACTGACATACCCCAACAGAAGAGCACATTCACAGTCCCTGACCATTACTCTCAATGGATTCTCTTACCTGCCAGCCTCACTTGTGTCTTATCTGGATCGAGCACAGTTTGCTACCACCTGTTTTGCTACCTCAGTCAGCCAGTGGGAGAGCAGCAAGACCACACTATCTAAATTCAACAAAAAGGACAGGCAGTTCTGAGTTTCATCTGCATGTTGGTGACACAGCAGACAAAAACATCTCACTATCTCTGGTAGTAGTGGTACATACACACTAAACGTGAAGAGAACTAAGATAGAGCATAGTGGTTCCTTGTTGAAGAAGAGTAAATATTTATTTTGCACTTCTTGGAGATTTATGAAATAAACTGGAATGAGTAGAATGTATCACCAACTACCTCCTACAACAAGGAGGAGAGAAAGAGACTAAAACAGTTAAGTGGGGGGTGCCCCTGTCCACGCCACCAAGTTACCTCTGGACGAGTGAAAACAACTTTGTTGTCAGTCGTGTGAGAGTAGATTTAGCAAATGCGGTGTGATCATTGTATCTGTTGACAAGAGATCATCCACCACTGATAATGCTAAAACTGTAACCAATTCCTGCCACGTCTGAAAAACAGAACAGTAGGATAATCTATGTTATCAAAATGTGACCAGGCTTATTTCAACATCATCTTCTAGAAGGCAGATCTCATCACTGTTTTTTTACAAGCAATAGAGGGCCACAGTCTAGTTTTCAAACAGTTGGGTATAATTCCCTAAGCCTTTCTAAGATTTCAGTGGGCAAAAATGATGTAGATGAAGGGACAGTTAAAACCTCTCTTGACTCGGTGCCACTTAATTGGTTCAAATACAAGCAATCCTTTAAAGAAAATGGATGAGAAATGTCTTGCAAGAAGAAAATCTTAACAGGAACCAAGACAGTCAATTCACTAGACTGCCCCCCAATCAAAAAATTCTGCTGTACAAGATTTTGCTGATGCCATGGTAAATAATGGCTTTTCCACCTCTCTCTCTCTCTCTCTCTCTCTCTCTCTCTCAGTCCTTGGGAGGAGGTTAAAAATTCTCAATGCAGCAATCCAGTATTTTATTCTGTTATTTAACATGTCTAAACAACCTCTAATTCTGAATGTTTTATAGCTAGTTATATCAAAGATTTTCAAGAGTAGCTAGTGAGGGAAACGAAGTCTGATAATGCCCAAAAATATTTTAATGGGTCTTGATCCCTGCCCAACAACTCAGGCAGGTAGCTAAAGGCTTGGGTGAATGGTATCTGTGACCACCATTGTGTAGTCCAATGAAAACGTAGGAGGAACTCTGACATGAATGGAGGCTGGGATTTAGCCACAGTATGTAGATCTATTGAAGAAGAAAGTAGAATTATATGTATCCTTAATTTGCAAAGAGAGCTGTTTGTGCCAAACATAATGAGTATTTTAACAAGATACATTCAGATGTTGACGTGTATGAATTACTTTGTATGTATTGCTTGATAGCCTACCAGTGAGCAAAGTTGTTAACATCACTCTAGGCATGTTATGGATTTACTGTATTACATACAATGCAATTATTGATTTACATAAGTATTGCTATTTTTTCCCAAATGTAACAGATTTTAGCTTGAAAGGACTATAAACTGAGAGACTTGCTATAGTTTAAAATTGGCAGCTGGTCGGGAAATGAATGCCAAGCAAAGTGAGTGTACAGGAGGTTCCTGCTGTTTCCGCAGGGAAGCATCCCTGGGTGAGACATCTGCTGTTCAAACTTCACAACACATTTGATCAGGTGACACTCAGTCCAGACCTAATCCAAATTTCTTCCACTGAAAAATTTTCTGGCCAAATGAAAATACATTTATACTGTTTTATTTCTGTTAAAAATGGTCAAATCTTGTTAATTAACTTATACGTTGTTTTACTAATGAATCTCTACTTTTCTTGATATTGCTGTAGGGCAATAATTGATTTTTCCATGCATGTTTGCAAAATCCAGATCTGAATCTGGATCTAAATGTCTTCGAATTCCAGGGCTCTTTGGATCTGGATTACTTTGGGGGATCCAGCTCCAGTTTTCATTTAATCACAGACTTCCTACACACTCCAATTCAAGTGAATGTCTGCATGGTATCACCATTAAACATGTTTTTGTGGAACATGTGTAATCGTTGTAGGAGGTAGTGGGTGATATATTCTACTCATTCTGGTGTGTTTTAGAAACACTTTTAGCATAAATCTTCGAGTGTGATTTGCACTTCACTTAATTTATAAATATATAGACAAGCCTCAGTCTGCACATCATAACCGGCAATGTTTTTGTATCATGCACCTCAAATGAGAAAATCTGTAAATTAGTTTGCTGTTGTCTCATCTGTTTTCTTTGTCCCTCTCGCGGCCCCTTCTGCTGTCTAAAGAGAATCCGTTCTTTCCAACATTCTTTCTTACAATTGCTACTGCTTGACTGATGGACAGAGGGACACATTCTAGGAAGAAGAAATGAAAACTGAAGTCCATAAGGGTCAATGGGAAAATGTCCCTCAATAGGATGCTTTTTTAAGAAAAAAATATTACTGCTGAATCCCGCTAATATTAGAAACAAAGTTTAAGGTTAAGACTTGCTTTAAGCAGGGGGTTGAACTATGTGACCTCCTAGGTCCCTTCTAACCCTAATCGTCTATGATTCAGGCATGGGTATTTTTAGTAAAAGTCAGGGACAGGTTGTGGGCAATAAACAAAAATTCACAGAAGCCCACACTCTGTTCTTGACTTTTATTAAGAATACGCTGGGGGTGCGGGGAAAAACGTAGCTGCTGGGGCTTGCAGTTGTTCCAGCCCCATCTACGTTGCTGCTACAGTGACCTCGGGACTGGCTGCCGGTCAGCTGTTCGGTGGCCTGGGGATGACAGCTGCTCCAACCCTGCCCCAGAAGTCATGGAGATCCTAGAAAGTCACAGAATCCATGACTTCCGTGACCAAATTGTATCCTTAATGATATTACTGAACAAAATCCATGTCAACAACCCTCTGCTCACATTTTGCACCACATCTAAGCCACTTGTACACATTTTCACGGCTTTCCTATGCTCCAGCCACTGTATTTGCTCTGATCTTCAAGTATCTGCCTAGTTTGCTCCACCCAAATCACAAACTTGTTTGTGCCATTCTCATCTTTGCACTATCTTCCATGCCTTTGTCCAATTTATGGAACCCCTGTTCTGACCCACTCTTCCTGGGCCTACTTCAAATGGCTGCTTAGAACATGTTCTTTCTGTGATTGTAAAGACATTTCACAAAGGTATAAACTCAGATTCTCTGCTGGTGTAAATCACAGAAGTTCCATTAACTTATGAACCATCTGAGGCTCTGGCCCTATTTAATTTAAACAATAAAAAGCCTATGTCTCCATCTCCTTTCTCAGTGAACCATGTGTGTGTTTTGTTTTGTGCAATTCCTTGAGGATAGAATCTCTTTTCCTGTACAGGATTGAAAATGTTGTTAGCCATCGACTAACGACAAATAAACAATACAAAAAGATTCTCCATTGGCCTTCTTTCCTAAGTGAACTGTTCACAAGTAAGAACTGCGGCAAACCTTGTTGAGAAAAGTATAAGCCTTATGTGGCATAGGCTTTGTAGGGAGTAGGCTTTGAATGATGGCTTTGGCAGAACTAGACCATGATAATATTGGGTTAACTGCCAATATTTGTCTATCACCACCAGCCACCACAAGATCAAATATATTATTTTATAGACCTTACTGGCACCTCTTATATACCTCATAGGATCAAAAGAACTACTTGCCTGTTGGTATATTAGAGAGGTGGGCGGTAAGAAGGAGATTCCCATCACAGCTGCTGCTCAAAAGTTTGGGAATAGTGACAATTGATAAGATTCCATACTACAGAAATTCTAGAGGATATAAAGCTTGACATCAGATGTAAGCAATGTGTGTATTTTTCCCTGCTCTTTTCAGTTCCTCTCTTTCTTTCATTTCTGAGGAAATGAATTCCCCAACTTCTCTATTTGGTGTAAGCTTTCCCTGGGCTAGTGAGCTGGCTTGCCTTGTGGGCCCTCTGCAGCTGTCACAACTCTTGACTATGACTCATTTTATAAACAGCTACCTGTGCTACTGACATTTCTTCATCAGTCCCTCTGAATTAGGCATAAGTATTGGTTTCCTATTAATGTTTCATTCTTATAATCCTTGTACACCTGTGAATAAGAATGTACTACGTGAAATGTAAGGTCTCATGGGGAATTGGTCAGCCTTTAGGTACTTAGAAATGATCAATACATGACACCAAATTATCTTTTTTTCAAAAGCGAATAGAAGTTGGTCCAATAAAATATATTCCATCACCTGCCTTGTCTGTCTAATAGTGTCCCTGCTCAGGCTCCAGTTATGTGAGGACTATGGGGGCAGTTCTATGGAAACAACTAGATGAGGCACAGAATTGGCTGATTGTTGTTTACCCCAGGACTCCTCCGGTTCTGAACACTGAGATGTGGGGAAGAAACAGCCAAATCTCAGAGGTTTCCAATTTTATATATTGGATTAGTTTAACTAAATAAGCAAAAAAAGAATAAACTAAAATTCATAGAAGCTAATCAAATGGGCTAATAGCAAATAATACAATTAATCTAATTATAAAGTTGATACAAATTTTCTAATAAACTGACAATTCTTTATAAGCTTTACTTAATTATTTAGAAGGCGGCAGTTTTGTCTAGCTATCAGTCCTAGAAGTAAAGTAGTGTAGTTGTAGCCATGTCTGTCCTAGGATATTAGAAAGATAAGGTGGGTGAGGTCAGTCTCAGTACCAACTGATATATTCATATTCCAGCTGGATGGCTGAACACAGGGAAAGTCAAATCACTCCCAGGTTGAAGCTAATGTTGAGACAACATCTCTGGTACCAGTTAAGATGGACTGTCTAAATTATGGATGATTAGGTGATAGCCAATCTCTTTCTCTCCTCCAAATTATAGGTGGTTAGGTGATAGCCAAAAGTGCTCTCTCACCAACATAGGGTTATATGAAACATTCCAAGATAATTCAAGATGATTTGGCTTCTCACATTAAAATACAGGATTTTAAGTGATAAAAACATGATTTCTCAGGATTAAACATACAACTACTAATCCATAATGTATCTGTGTGTGATCTTTTAGCCAATGAGGTTATTTAATCTGGGGCTGCTTTAGGTGTTTGAGAAACTGTTGGGTATGTATAGGCAGTGTTCTCAAATTCTGTGAGTTTACACATGCACACACGTATGTGCGCTCACTAACAGTCACCCACTAAGCAAACAAGCCAACCACAAGTGCAAGAATGCAAACCAGCACTAAAAATTGGAAAAAATAAATCCAATAGACTTATACTTCACAGGCTGGTTATTGCAATTCTTGTGGTTTCATTCAGCTTCAGGAAGCTGATATATTCATAATACAGGATAGAACAAATATGGATACATTTTGGAAGAAATGGATTTTCCCCTAAATTTGTCATTATTGGTGATGGTGCAGAAGTTCACAGGCCTATACTTTTTAATCTGAAGAGAAGATTATGGGAATTAATGACAGTTGTAGAAAATGATTAGGTTTGGCATAGATGTCAGGAAGGTCAAGTTTTCTTACAATTTTCTCCTTTCTCCCCCAGTCAACCCCTGCTCCACAACTTTTCCTGTTGTGCATAGGGCATAGGGCTCTAATTATCATATGAATAATCCAGTTTCTGAATAACATACATTATTTACAACAAAAATCATGCCTCACAGTTGTTCTGTGCATGCAACACAAAGTGCTATTGACTTTGAAGGACTCTGTTAAAGTATAACACTTATATCAGTTGTTTATTTTAAAATGCCTTTTCACCATAGACTAAATAGTTTCAAACATTAATAATGAATATTTACCTAGAAAAAATTACAGTCTAAGGAGTGTACTGCCTGGAGGATAATGTTAATTAGTAATAATAGTCCATATGTTAGCATGTATTTTCAGAAACTATATTCTTTTACATATACATGGAGAATAATAATTTCAGTAACCTTGTTCAAACTGGGTTATTTTCTTAGAGGCTTTGTAAATATCTAGATATTAATCCTTTTTACTATTCAGCTGAGATTGGGAGTTGCACATGAGAATTTTAGGTGTGTTCTTAAATCAGGCGAGCTAACCTACATTAGTTAACTCAGGTTAAAATAGCAGTGAAGACCAGGCAACCTAGCTTTTAACTTGCATTAGCAACTGGAGTTAAAGCCCATAGGGGAATATGGAGTTGAACTTGAATGGCTAACTGGAGTTAAAAACCAAGTTGCCATTTTTTCACTGCTAATTTAACCTGAGTTAGCTAACATGGGTTTGCTAACTGAAATTAAGAACACACTATTTGTTGCAGTATAGACATACCTTAGAGGAAAATATAGTCCCTGGGCACTGCTGATTTATAATCAAGCTGCAAAAATGTGTGCTCATCTGAAATATCACACATTTTTACTGAATAAGCAGATTGTTCACAAAACTTGGGGGAGGGGGATGCAAGGCAGTGGATAGTCTGTTAATTATTTTGCACAGATCCAAAACCAGGTACTGGATACCTTCAGTATGAAAAGCCTGATTGTGGAAATCAAGCCCATTGACACAGTGATGAGAGATTCCTTAGCACAAATTGGGCAGAAACATTGATAAAATACATTAACAGTTATTTTGTGTCAATAAGTAAGATGCTGTGAGGATAATCATCCAAGATTTCCTGACATAACATCATGTTAGTCACTTGCAAGTACAATTCACATGAATAGGTAGCCCCTAAATTTCAAAGGGGTCTTAAATTGGGCTCTTTTTGTGCTTGAAAACACCTAAACAAATGGGGTTTGCATGTGTAAATTCCAGCAACTGTGTATGCAGGAGTTAGTGCCTGAAACACTGTGTTTGGGGCGGCGGCGGTGGTGGTGGTGGTGGGGGGGATGTGCACAAAAGGAGGCCATCTGAAAATCAGGCAGTTGATGTTTTGTACCTTCATACTGACTGATGTAAAAGTCTACAGAAATTTAAAGCAAAAAGGTGACATAAATTGGTGGAAAAATGTGGATAGGCTAAAGAATTCTCCCCCCTTTCAAACTTTCTCAGACCTCAAAGTCAGTAACAAAACTCTAACTTTTTTTGAGGTTCATGTTCAGTGAATAATTGGCATTTTACCATTGCCAGTCTCCTTTAATGAGAAGACTAACTCCTTGAGGAAGAATCTTTTCTGAGATTTGGCTCCCTGTCCATTCTCATCTGACAAAAGTGGTTTTGGGAAATGCTCTTCCTAGTCCTGCTGAATTTTTTTTTGTCCTACTCTGGTATAGAGATATTCCGTGGTACAATGGAATAACCAGAAAACAGCCCTGCCCAGGCCTTAGGCAGGCTCAAGGAACCCCCCCTCAAATTCCCTCAGAGACAGAGAATATTCTGGACCTACACAGGTTCGGAACCGTGGGCGGCATGTGAGTGTGCTTTTTTCTGCACCCGATTCATCACAAATGCACCTTTTCCACCTAATGCTGGGAGAGGCAGTGAAGTGACACAGAGGAGTTGTGGGATTTTGCCAGAGCCTTTCCAACTATTTTTCTAAAGGTTTTGGTTTCATAAAATGGAAACCTGTTTTGCAAAACCCAAAACATTAAGGAAAAATAATAATTTGAGGCTGACAAAATCTCATCATCCCTAAGCCTACCAATCCTTAGGTCTGATTTAAACCCATAAAAACAAGGAACTATAGAGTTCAGTCTTAAACTCCACTGAAAGATACTTTCTTGTTGCTATATACTAAAAGGCTCTCCAAACAGAGGGTGGTCTTGAATAAATGTGTGCCATAAGAACTCAGCACAGTGAGGATGAGTTAAGGATGAAATATCAGCCTTGATTCTGAATTTCCCTGGTTCATCATTTTAAAAATATTTTTTTTATAGTTTAGCATACTCTTGATTCAGTTGCCTTTTTCAGCATTCGTCACCTTGTTCGTGTTTTATGCAATGTCTGATAGCAAGTGTCAAGAGAAATTTAAAATTATAGTTCATTTGCTCTGGTTAAACATAAGGAAGCAAAAGCAATTACCAGAGTAAAATGATGGAATTAAAGATTCTTCTTACAGCCTAGTTAGGTATTTAGTGTTTGATGAGTGTTGCAAAAGATAAATCCATTTTTCATAGAGGGCTGTATCAATCTACCAATCATGAATGAAAGCCACTGAACATGATTTAGATATCAAATATATGGCCTAAAAACAAAAATAAATCTTTGAATAGGAAGTACAAGATAGTTGACAATATACTGTCCCTTTTTTGTTTCTCAGTAGGAGAATGCTTTTCTTTAAAGTGGTGAATAAACTTTATACAACATTTTGAAAATTTTTACTAAAAATATGCTTAAAGAAAGATTAAATTTTAAGAGATCCGTGCAGATGTTCTGTAGAAGATCTGATATACACAATCCCATATATGCAGATTAAATGCATCCTTAGTCTGAGGATAAAATGTTAATTAGTTTTTAGTTTAATTACAGGCTTACTACATGCTAGAAGTTTAAAATTAATTGATTGGTGATTCAGTTTGATTGACCATAAAAATGAGCATATACTTATTGTTTTGGTTCCTAACCTAAATTAGTGCATGTGCATCTGTAATTTAATCCATGGTTTATACTTTACAGTACTTTTTGCAGAAAGATATCCATTTGATTATTGAATATAGCAAATTTGAATTCATATAAGCCATATATAAACCAGGTTTTTTATATGAATGATTTATAAATTCAATGATATAATTGTGTTGACATAGTTCCTTGTTATGATATTCAGGGCTAAAGTGAGCTTGTAGGTTCAGTCCTAAGTATGGGGCGGCATGTACCTGCATTGTTCCGGAAGAGTTGCAGGAAAGAATTGTGCCTCAGAGAGTCAAAATTCCTCCATACTAATCACTTGCTATAGCGATTGAGGGCAAAATAATTTACTGAAGCGTTGTTTGGAGTGGGGCATACTCCTTTCCACCCAGCTCCTTTGGCTATGGGTCTGTTCTCTTGCCACCCACTTGCTTGCAAGGGGGAGTAAGTAAGGGACATGCAGGCCCTGTTCTCTCCTCAAGCTATGATCCTAAGAGATGTTGTGCTGTGCAAAGGGTGTGTGTCGTGTATTCTCGCCACCCCTCTGCCCCATGGTCAGCCGGCTTTCCTGGTGAAGGCATGGGAAGTGCCATAGCCACCAGTCTGTCCAATCTCCTTCCCTCCCTCCCCACTTGCAAACAAGGAGGATATTAGAGATGCCTCCATGACCTCCAAGCCCGTAACTGTGGTAGAAGCTAGCTCTTCAAAGAAGCACAAGAGTCCTCAAACTAAGACTTGACGTGCTGTGGTCCATTTTCTTTTGGGATTTACATGTGTAAAGTTTTGGGTTACACTACTTTTGGCTTTTCTGTTTGTAAGGAAGAAAAGATTCAATTATAGGATTCTTTTTGTGACAGTTGAAACAAATTCTTTCTCTCTCAAAATGCCCTAGGAAACTGGGACCAAGTAAAAACACCTCTCAGGAGCCAGAGTTTTAGGAACAGCTGTGCCCTAGTTTTTATGGCCATTATACAGAGATTTTACATGTGTGTTCGAAAATATATATATCTACATATAATTTATTTGTTGCTAGAAGTGGAGCCAAAATGGAAACACTGAAATGGAAATGTTTCCATTTTGGCTCAGCTGAATTTTTTTCAGCTTCCAAGGTTTTTAAAGTTTCTAAACTCAGAGTTCAATACCAACTCAAATAAACAAGTTCCTACCCTCTTTTATCATCCATGTAAGGATACAGTCCTGTTTTTATTGAATTCAGTAGGACTTCTCGCGCCAATACGGACTACTCAGGAAAGAATAAGGGTTCTAAGATCCAGCCCTAAATATCTAAATGTCTCTGTCTGTACTTAGATGTAGTACTAAAAATGTGTTAAAAAATCCTGACTATTTAGAAACATCCCTATATATTCAGAACTCAGAAGTGCAAGTAATGGTTGAAATTACAGGCTAGCCAGATCCTCATTTATGTCAATCAGTGTAACAATGGGGTTACGTTAATTTACACCGTCTGAAGAGCTGGACGTTCGTTCTTAATGATGTTTTATTATTTTGCTTGGAATTACTAATTTGTATTACAGATAAGCAAAATTGTGGACAATACATGCTAGTTTCTAATACAGAGCGTTAAAAGAGAGGGTGTCAGATGCACAAGAGAGGAGAATGCAACAGGGTTGAGGCATTAGAAGTTCTGAGTTACATTTAAGTATACATAGTGTTATTTATTATAAAAGTTATAGCAAGGCTTTAGAAAATGCTTCTGAGTCCTACCATCTGCTTGTGGTGGTGTTGTTCGCAAGGTTTAGTATTTTTTTCTGGGGTCTAGCCAGCCCGCTTGTGTATAATAATCTGGAGTCCCTTTATACTTTACTCAGTAATCATTCGCATTCTGTTGCAATACCAGTAAAACTTTAAACAACTACTTCTCATGTTTAATTCATGTTGGGGTTATTCTCAGATGGCCTTAGAATGCACCCATTCACTACAACCGTCTTAAAATAGCCTTTGGATATACAAATTTACAGATTCCTTCCCCGTTTTCCCAGAAGGAAGGTTTTACTGTATTTCCAGTGCACTTTTTTTTTTAAATATGGACAGACAGACCGACCAGGCCCTGAGAGGTGCTGCTGAACACCTACATTCCCTATTGACTTTGGAATTAGGCCAGTTGCAAATATACAATTAAAATGTATATTTTTTAAAAACAAAGCTGCCTTTATTGTTCTGTTTAATTATGTGTACATTTATTACAATGAAATACGTTCCATTTGATTTGAGAGTTGAAATAGCTGATTTTCTTAACATATTCTATTTAAAGATTTTAGTTAACTGAAAAGCATTACAAATTCAGGGAGTCTGAGTGGCACTTTGGGTTACCTAACCTTTCATTTCAAAAGTGTCCAGTGAATTTTTATGTTATCTATATGACTTGATCATATACCACTGCCCCTAAATTTTTGCTGTTCAAGTTGTATATGTTAGTTGTGACTAGTCTAATAAGTGACATGGTATTGTTTCTGGTCCCTGATTAATGGAATGTATAAAGGGTTTTCTGCACAAATATTAGTGCCATGTGACTTGAAATTCAGGTTCCGTGAAACTTCTTCCATTCATGGGCTTGTGTGTGTGGAAAAACTTATTTACATTTATAGAATATCTGTCACGTGCTTCACATGTTCATGGAAAGCGAATGCAAAAGGCCCGTGACTCTGGCCAAAGAGAATTCATTTAAAAATTGGAATGAATATTTATGGAAAATGCTTTGCAGTATGTATCCTTTTCTAGAAAAGAATATTATCATTCTATTAAAATGAAATTTATCAGAACCATAAATGACTATACCATACCAAAACACCTCAGTCTGCTGTCTGAGGCTGCATCAGTTGCATCATATCCTGTTAAACTGACAGTTCTGATGCAACCTTAACCGTCCCAAAGCAGCTTCAGTATAATAACCCCTTAGTCCTACACATTGGTTGGTCTTTATAGCTTTGTTTTTGCTAGCTTAACATATGGAAGCTAAGCTGAGGTAAATTCTAGTGAAGAGCAGATAATTGTAATTTTAATACATGTTGGCAGGTTGAGGTAAACCCAAAGGTTCACCCAGTCTTTACCTTGTGCTGTTAACCCATGCAAAAATTACTAACTGCCTACTGTTCAATAGGATTTTACTATATTAGTTACCATGTGTTAGCTAACATCAGGTAAGAATGCACCTTTTTTCCTAGTGTGGATGCACCCTATGAGTGGATTGTGGCAGGACTCCACCCATGCCAAGAACTTTGCTAAACTGGGGCCTCATGGGAGATCTTCAAAGGCACAGATGGCAGTGAGGCACCTATCTGCTATTGAAAGTGAATGAGGCAAGGAGTGTGTATGTACTACATATATATAAAAGTCTGCTCCCATACAACTAACAGGTAACACTGGGGATGTCTAACACCCAATTGCTATGAAAGAGCACAATAATGAATTTTAAATCCAGACAGTGACAGACTTTAAATGTTCCAAGATTTGCTCATAGTTTTAGCCTCATGACTCCCATTGTCTATAATAGAAGTTGGATGGCAAACTATACGTACAAACACCTTGAATATTTAGGAAACATGGAGGTGTTCTGTGTTTTTGCTATAGAAACGTGTGTGTGTGTGTATATATATATATATATATATGTCAAGTTCAACAGTCCATGAAATGATACAGTAATCTCAAGAGTTCCCATGCAATTTGGGGTATGTTTTCTTCTCCATGCAAAAGCAATTGTAAAGATAATTGCTACCCTGAAAGTAAAGTAAACCCACAAAACACCTGCAGCCTGAAATGTCTTGTGGTAAAATAGCTTTTCTCATTTTGCCTCAAAATGAAAACAATTTTTGCAAAATAACTTCTGCAGCATATCTTAACTTTTCCCATTTTATGTCCTCTGTGTCTACTTTGTTTGGTAGTAGATGTTTGCTAGTAACACATAACTGTTAAGATGCATATTGCTTCACTTTGCATGGTTTTCCGAGTCTGTTCTTTAATCTATTTGTAGATTTTCAAGAAATAGTTAATTTGGAAGATTATTATTTTGACCAGCCTTCTCTGGTCATTCATAAATAATTTTGTAGAATAAATAAATAGACTTTCAGAAACCATGATGATGATGATAGCATATCAGTGTAGATCAGGCAGAAAAAAAAATTACATTGACTGCCTATAGCACTTTTCAGCAAAAGATCTAAAGCCACCGTAAAACAGTTACTTAAAAAAATGATCAGACATTAAGGTGGATCTACAGAATATCCAGAATTGCAAAGCTTTTTTTTTTTTAATTAGGATTTAAAAAAAAGAAACTCAAGATTAGTTAGAGATTGACCTAACAACTTCATGCTTGAGAGCATAAATCATTTTCTAACTAATGTGGGTTAGGAACAAGTTTTCCCTAGAGGCAAACTATTTTATAACTCCCTGTTGCAGGATTTTTTTGCACCTAGAATTGGCTATTTTGAAAAGAAGGATATTGGACTAGACTGAAGACTGGCCTGACCCAGTATGGCGATTCCGGTGTTTCTATTAAGCCTCACAATATCCTTGAAAAGGTAGGTGGATAATCCCATTTTAGATATGTTACAAGGCAGCAAGGGATTAAGTGACTTGACAAAGGTGGTTATCCAGCAATGGTTTATAATTTATGTACACATAATGGCTTTCTGACAAAAATATACTACCATTGCCTCACCAGTAGCCACAGAGGTAAGAGACTAGACTCCTGCAGCCGCTGGCAGTTCACATTGTGATCTAACCTTGCTCAGAGCTATCGTGTGGTTAAAAAATGTCAGCAGTCACAATAACCTTGATGATGCTAGAGCACCTACCATAGGTGGAGCTGCATCAATCTTTGCAATAGTGGGAACATTTTGCTGTAAAATACTAGTGTGCGCAAGAGCCATACAGACTTGGTTAAAGGAGGGTTTTGCAGCATTTGTGCTCAGCATCTATATTGACTGCGTTACAAGACAATATATTATACAAAAAACCTATTTATGGTTGCAAAGTTAAGTGCTTGAAGATTACAAAATGTCAAAATTTATGTTGTCTGTTCCAACCTCATTTAGCCCCTTGTGCATCCAGCCAGGCACTGAATGAAGCAGAAGTCCAGTGGAAAAGCAGAATAGCATCAGATATTGAAGTATAACAATTAGGGCTGGTCAAAACTTTTGGTGGACTTTTCTTAAAGAAAAATATTTTTTAACTAATCAAAAAAAGACTTATCCCAGAATGGGGAGGTGGCTGCCGGTGGCACGTGCTGGGTCCGGGGCAAGGTGGGTACCAGTTGGAGTTCATCTTAGTTTTCTCCTGTTCCATCTATTGCTCCCACAGTAGGGGATTGGGATGTTGGAGCCATGGGCTAGGGCCAGCTGGCGATGGAGAGGTTGTTGGGAGAAGCCCATCCTGGGTTTCTTCCCTCCATTCCCTTACAGCTGCTCTGGCTACTCCTAGGCCTTCCTAGCACCTGCTGCTGTTGCTTCGATGATTTGAGCTGGATTATTTAGAACATCAAGTGATTTTTCCAGGCTGCCAAAATTTTCCTGATTAATGCAAGTGATTTTTAACACTTTAAAACTCAGCTACATCTGAATGGCATTTTACTGGACATAGCCCTGAGGTTTCTCCCTGCTGAGTATCAAAAGCCTGCTGCAAAGAATGGAGGTGTCAATACTTCTCATAGAAAGTCACAAGAATTCTTTATGATGGCAAACGTTAGGCAACCTAAGTATGGGATAGTTACCAGCTTTCCCTATAGTCTTCACGTTACTAGGTATTGGATGTTACGGATATTTTTGTGTCCGATCTTCAGGTGGTGTGAATTGATGTAACTCCATTGAAGTCAATGGACTATGCTAAAATGCAACAGTCAAGAATTTGGCCCATAATGTATGGGATTGGAATTAGTAGAAGAGTGAGACCAACACAAATAAGAAAGGATAAGAGTAAGGGGTTAGTATACAAAAATTTACTTGTCACCTTGACATAGGTCGGCTGAAGCTTGAAATGTTGAGACAGCATTGCTGCCTGTGGGAAGTTTTCTTAGGGAATATAAGCAATGGTGGGCTGAGACAGACTATTAGTTGGTTGCCTCTTTTATGATTGGTTTCTAGGAAACTGTCCCGTCATCTCTCCCGTGATGCATCAATGACAAAATCCTCTAAGGGGGACCTTGTATTACAGGTAAAATGTATCATGTTTGTTTATTGCTTCATGCAGACCTCTTGTGTCATTTATTCTGCACTCTTATGAAAGTGTTTTCAGTGTTTATAGAAGGACTGGTGGATAACGTTAAAATTATGTCAGAAGAGGAGGTTTTGGATGTACTGGGCCAGTTCCTCAGATGGTGTAAAATGGAGGCAGTTTAAACCAGTTGAGGATCTGCCCATCATGCTCAGGCTTGTTAATGCAGCAACAGCAGCAGGAAAATGCAGAATTATCTGTCAATTGAGAATAATTCAAGTGGATGGATGACTCAGGACAATGCATCAGTCCTGTATAGCTATTGCTAAGGCTCTTTCAGTCGATCATCTTTGAAAGGGTTAGAAACATGTTACTTTCACGTGAACAGCTCTTGACTCTTAAGAGCCAAGAGCACTTCACTTGAAATGTGAATGTCTGTTGAACCTTTATTCTATTATTAAACCATTTTAGTCTATTACCAAACCAAGGCACTGTAGCAGGTTTCCTCTTTAGTTCTTGGCATTTCTAGACTTGAAAAGAAATGTGGTGTGATATTAGCACTCAACTAATTATACTATTACTGTCTTAGTTTGCACTAGGCTTCCCACCTTACATTTCCTTGATTCATCAAATAGATCACACCATTCACCCAACAGAGCCATTATGTTGTAATGGACAAACTCAAAGGGGATAAAATAATGGCTTTGTTGGAACAATTAAAGTCTACTTCAAATCTTATTTTAAATATGTCAGTGCAATAGGCTATACACTAGCAGACAGCAATAACTCCTGTAAAACTCTTATAATCTACTGGAGGCTGTTTGTGGTCAGTGGTGATTCAAAACAATTAAGTTTTCAGTAAACACAAATTCCTACAAATATACACACAGATTTTTGCCTTCAAAAGCAAAATAAGGTCTCTCTTGTTGCTGTTTGGCTATTGCTTGCAGTAGGGAGAATGGGGAGGTGTATTACCTAAAAACACAGCTTCCTGTACCATGTTGTGCCCTATAAATACAAGTACCTCTTGGAACTGAAAAGTTGTATATGGTTGTACTGGTTATAGTAATTGGTAAATGGTAATGGTTGTACTGGTAATGGTACTTGCTCTTTATTTTGGTTTCAAAGGTGTGGAACTGTAAAGGACCCTATGCCCTTGTCTATAGTAGGAGACTAGGATTTTTTTTTTCTCAAGTTATTCCCTCTTCTGCCACTGGTTCAACCTCACTGGTTGTAGCACTAGTGGGAAGTCAAGTGTACAGAAGGCAGCAGTAGCTGGACCACATCTGCACTTGGAAAGAGCTGAATTCAGCATCGGCCAGCAATCAGTGTAGCTGTACTGATGCTGACCCCTAAGTGTGAAGGTCAGGTGGGCTTTGCACTAATTAAGTTAATTGGGATTTATTCCAGTTATAAATTGGGAAAAACCTTGAGTAGCTCATTTGGTGCAAACCCCTGAATGGGCTTCACTACATTAGTGCAGCTATTCTGGCTGCTGATCTGAAACTGTTCCCAAATGTGGACAAGCACAAGAAAGGTGTCATAGGTCACTGTCCTCTGGCATGCCCCCTTGTGGCCCTCATGACCCTGCAAGTACATTGTGCTCAGGGCCTACTCAGATTCTTTCTATCATTTACCCAGATTAAATTGGTTCAAGACATGTACCCCTTTCACAGAGTCTAATCTATTCTTTCTGCCATGTTTAACTCACTTTGTTAGTTGCCCCAGGTCACTTCACTCTAGATCCATATAAGAGTCTGGTCAGCTCGCCCAAACCAGGAGTCCCCACCTCTCTTCCTTGGAGATGGGCAGTAAGCTAGATATAGGGCTTCAGTCAGTTTCTCCCTCAGCCAGTCACCTCTCCCCAATTAGTCCTCAGGCTCAGATGGTTCAACAGGCAGCTTTCTTCTGCTGGAGTCCTCCTGGCTATAGGGGACGAGGCAGCATTTATGCTAGTTCCCTTCTTCAAGTTCACTCCCAATTGGTTGGGTGAGAGAAGAGCCTTGCCCTGCTCTCTCTGCAAGGCTCCTGGCCCTTAAAGATACCGTGAAAGGATTTTCCTCCCAAGCACCACTTATTCCCAGGACTGCTTCCCTCTATCATAATTTCTTAGGTCCTTCTATATATATTGGAGCTTTCAAAAATGTTAAAGAGCCATACCAAGTGCGGGTTGGACTGACTACTAGTCACAATTTCCTTGAAGGGAGCAGACTACCCCACCATGCAGGGTAAGAGCACAGCAAGCAGAGAGCCGAGACTTCCATTTTTCTGCTAAGCATTGTTCATTTTGTTACCTCAGCTCCCTGACGCTGACCCAGCTCCCTAACTCTGTATATTTTGTCCATCTGCCATGTCTTATCTGACACCCTCACAAGGACGGGGACTATTGCCTTTGTTATTTTTTGTAGAGCACCTAGCACAAGGGGGCCTTGATTCTTGATTCCTAGGTGCTACTGTAAAATTGGAACCCTTAAGTTGACTCCAACACTATGGCTACCTGTTCTGTCTAACCTTGTTCCCCTTTTGATACACCAAACTGCTGTGACACTCCACAAAGCTCAGTTAATCCAGGAAAACAGATGTCTTCCTATCAATCAAGACTTCAACAACGCCTCCCCCCATCCACGTCTTAAGTCCTGCAAGCCTTTTTGGGAATATTTGCTTAGCCGCATGCAATCAGGCTATGATCAGAAGGAAGCTTGGAAAGCAGATTGGGCTAAACAAGATTTAAAAAATAAGCACCTTGTGACGGATCCCATGCAGAAGGTTCTTGGGTTCGAGCTCCCATGGACATCTTGGTCAACACTGAACTGAATCCGAACCAACCCTGGTAGATGTGGATATTTAATGCACCAGTGGAAAATCAAGGGTTCCCCAGTGTGCGAATGTGGCTCCCCATGACAGATCATCAAACACATCACCACCTATTGCCTAATTTATAAATATGATGGAGGCATCATTCCAGTCAATTCTGCCGTTCCTGATGTAGCCATCTGGCTCCATCAACTTCAGGTGAAATTGTAGTTCATGTGCTACACCAGGCATATGAAAGAAGAAACTAATATTCATTAAATAATAACACTTAAACAGGGATAGTGCCTGGACTACTACCCAACCACTGTTGCGAACACCAGGGGAGCTGAAACAGTGATGGCAAAATGGGGAAGTTTTCGGAAGGAAAAAAAATCTTCATGAAGACAAAGCCTAAATTCAAGCTGAAGATGGTTCCATGCTGCTGGAGCAGCAGGATGATATCACCAGTCACAGGGAAATGTTAACTTGAAACTGTGTCCAAGCCCCTGCTGTTACACTTGTATGGCAATGACAGATACCTAGATAAAATGGACAGATTCTGGCAGCTGGATGCACATGAGGTAGTAAGTTAAAATAGCACATGACAGTATGCTGTAAACGTTGGTAACAAATCTTCCGATTGTCATAGTACCCTTGACATACAAATACAATGAGACTTATTCAGTGGTTTGTTTTTTTCTTTTTTTAAAAAAAAAGGAATCAAACACTGTAAACATATTCCTTACGATAATGTATGATTATGCAAGCAATGAGTAATAAAGTAAAATAGAATATAAGTGCTGTTATGTTAAATCATTGTATAATATGCAACAGTTTCAAGCTGCTGCATCTCACTCCACCATAACATTTGCAATGTAATGAAATGGCCCACAGTGATTAATATTCTTAAGTGCTTTTCTTTTTCTCTTAAGAGCTTCCAGACAGAACAACAAGAAATATACCACATTATCAGTATTTGTGTGAAGTCAGAGTGCCACAATCGTTATTGGTTTTACCTTCTATTATAAATGCACATTAGTAAGTTTGATCTGGGCACTACAAACAAATCAGAGAATGCATTTTGAGTGAAATCCTTAACTGGTGTAAATGGGTGCTGTTCCACTGACTGCACTGGAATTATGCCCATTTGCACCAGTTGAGGTATGGCCTTTTCACTTCAAAGTGAATTAAGGATGCTCCACACCAGAAGTGTTTTCTCTTTGTCATTCAGATCTCTCCAAAGGCTTGGCTTTTGTTTTTGTTCTTATGTATATACATTTGTATTTTTTTTAATGATTCAAAATATATTATTTGAAGTAAAAACTTCAAGTCCAACCTAGGGAAATTTTAATTTAAAAAGTTTCTGTGACTTAAAGTGTGACTATTACCTCTATGGTAAGAGTGTAACACAATAGAGTATAGTGAAGTGGTTTAAATGTCTCAAATTGTTTGAATATGTCGCAATGGTCATTTGCACCTTTTGTAGTTCAGCTTTATGTAAGTTGTGTCTATAGGAGGAAAACTGGGACCTACAATTTTCCACTAGTGCAACTACAGAAATTATAACTCTGAACAGAGATAGTTGACAGAATGGTAAAAACACATGAATCCCTGCCTCCACTGAAGCCTCCACAGTTATTACCATTTCAAGGTTTTAAGTTTAAGTACAGCTTTACAGTGAAAGTTCACTCCAGTCTATGATGGGGTTCCTCTGTGCTAGTCCCCTTGGAATGTAGAAATTATCATCTACCCCATGTCTTATACTTGTTGTTTTTCTTAAAGCCCCAGCTCTTGGACTCAAGTAAAAACCTGCCCCGAGTGCACCCTATAGACTCAGAAACCAGAAGGCTAATAAAAAGAATCCAATATGTATTGCTTTAAAAAACAAAACAAAACAAAAAACTCTTGATTTTTAAGCCAATCTCAGGATGGCTGAAGACTCCTTAGCTTTTTTTCTTTCTGCAGCTACTCCCAGCATGGATTTAGGAGGAGTCAGGCCGTTCTTACTACAACAGCTACCTATTGGGAGTGGAGAAGTGGCTTTCCAGGGGGTGCCTCTCACCAGAACAATTGTTCTCAACCTATTTACCATTGTGGACCACAGATGGAGCTCTCTATGTGTTATGTGGCCCTCATCTACACACGCGCGCGCGCACACACAATTTGTATGGCCCTAAGCATGTCATGTGGGCCGCAGCTGTGTGTTGATTGGGCTGCAGGTTGAGAACCACTGCATCAGAAGCTGATGCCAACGCTAAGCTCCATGGATGCAAAAGACTGGGTTATTTTATAAGTAAAATCTTCACCTGTAATAGGGAAACTCCATGCAATATTTTGTAATGAAGAGGTCTGCACTATAAGAGGGTAAAATACTGGATAGAGTTTGGGTCTTCACTACTTATAAAACTCTCATCCATAAAATCTTATTGTTACTATGAGTAGAAATGGAAATCCCTGGGACAAGAGGAGAATTCATTCCTATGGAAAATAGTTACAGAGAACGATAGGGAGGATCAGTGCATGAACAGATAAGCCGAGTAGAATCAGAAGATAACTTTGAACCTCTCTCTATGCTCAACTTCTCTTTGTGAGCAACTGCTCCTACTGTCTAACAAGATGGATTGTGTTGGACCTGCTGTTATGGACAGTGATCCTTCCACTTTTGCTGCAACTGGTGGGGAACAGCACGAGGGATGAAGTTGGAAATTAAGGGTGGAAATTTCACTGAATTGAATTAGACAGGGATACTAAAGCTGGGAGATAAGTCAGGATTGGCCCTGGGTGCTGGGAAGCCACAGAGGGCTTCTAAGGGGAGGTCTACACTTACGATGATGTGTAGAGGATAGACACAGCATGCCCAGCTAGCATAGGTAGACGGTGAGACACTGCTTAGGTGAGCAGAGAAGGGATGCCCCAGAACTGTATGGTCTGTACCTTACATGGCTTTCTGCATGCCCAATGTAGACATGGGAGGCACTGCTTGCTATTTTTAGCAATGTGGTGTACTGCTGTCTCCCCAGTGCTGGAGACTTTCCCCACCACAGTGAAAGATTTCAGCAGTTAGAAAAGGCTCTGGCAGAGGGGAGGCAGTGGGAAAAGTCTCCCGCAGTGAGGAGCTACAGGAACCTCTCCTTGCTGCCTCCTCCTGCCAGAAACATTCATCAGCATGTGTAGATATACATCAGAGTGTAGATGCAGCCTGCCTTTCTCTGAGACGTGTAGCTATGTGTACCATATGTGCTGAGTTGGACAGAAGTATGTCATCTAGGTGTTGGTGCTGCTTGCCATGGGAACGGTATATAGGTGATGTGATGGGCATATATTATTCCAGTCAAGGCCTACAGTGGATTGTGCTTATGGATTTGTCTTGAAAGGAAAGTCAAATCTGAAATTAATCAAATGGGCCATCATGCCCAATATCAAGGCATCTATGCCCACTTTCATAAATCTAGCCTGTAGTGGGCCAGAGGCAATGTAGACCTGAGCTTCCACTGTTACCATATGTAGAGCCCATATTTGACATAGAGATTGAAGTCAATCCTATCTGTGTATGCTGTCTAGTGCATTTTAGAGATTCACGTGGGAGGAGAATAACACAATTGGTCTCGTACAATCAGTCCCTGTCAGGGGTTCGAAATGATGACCACATCTTGGTCTGAGCTCAAATTAAAGACTTCTTTTGTTTGTTGCTATCAAAAATAGAACATAAGATTGATTTTTGAGTGTGCTTTGGGAGTATACATGAAGAAAGCTACAGAAATAAACATTACAAAATACGATCTGATCAGTAGAAAACAAAAACATGGTCACCTCACAATACTCTATCGGAGAAGCACAAAATAATGTAATAGTACATTGAAGTAATTAAAAAACCTCAACACAATGAAACAAGAAAATGGGACAACTACATCCCCATAGTACAAAGTACAAAAGTGTGTGCAACGATGTCAGCCTCAGCATTCATAATCGTTAATAGAACTGCCTCTACATGTTCACTTTGGAGATATTATGTTCAGTACATGGGAGTGTGACAGAGCAATGAATACAGCGTAGTCAAAAGATTAAATGCAACCTGATTTTCATGCTCAGTCAGATCACTTTGTTGATATTGTGCCCAACGACCTTCCACCAAAGGGGAGAGAAGATCTAAAATCAGCTTTGCAATGGAATGAATTTTATTTTCTAGGACATAACCATTAGGCCTCTCTTTTTCCTGGAGCTTTCAGAGATGTATTTTACTACAATCTACTTTATGAGAAAATATACTTAGACAAAGAGCTCAAAACATAAAAATATTGCAGTATACCCTACACTATAAATATAAAAGTTATAAATAACATAACATGAGGAAACAATAATAATATTAAACTTTAATTCATGTTTTTAAATAAACCTCTTACTTAATGATAACACAGATGTGACTATATGTGGTAAGCAAAGGACAAAGTGAGACCCAGACATAAACATCAGCAAACATAAACTGGCACATAATCAACGTATACATCTGCAGAGATATTTTGTATTTTTGTATAGAAGCTGTAGCTTGTATTACATGTAATTATTTCCCTGTGGCTTCATAATTGAGTAGGGTTTTTAACGTGTAATTGGAGTAGGAAAGAGTTGATTCTTGAATGTAGCTAATAAATGTTTGCAAAAACATTAGTCTTTTTTAACCTTATGGCAGTTTCTAAATGAGGGTGACTTCTGCTAAAAACTGTATGACAAAGCACTGGCTACTTAAGGGCCCTTCCCAAAGCCCATGGAAGTCAATGGAAAGAGTGTCAGTGACTTCAGTAGTTTTGGATCAGGTCCAAACTGAATGCGGCTGCTAATCAAAGGCAACTTATAACAGAAGGTACAAGGTATACAATTGTGTATAACATTTTTTCTCTAGTTGTGATCACATGTCTAGAGCTACACAATAATATATCAATGTTAACAGCCAGTGGAAGCTTTGAAAAATACAGCTATGTTGTCATTGGTTAATAGTGTAGCATCTTAGTTAATGGTGAGAAGACAGAGGGGAAAGAAAATAAGGAGGCACAGTCCTTGAATGATGGAGATGTAGTGTATTCAATTTTTTTTCATCTGGGCAGAAGATTGTATTTGTATGGGCAGTGGGCAGCTTTAGAATACAAGGCAATGCCATTTTCTTTGTCTCTCACAGAATGAACTCTACAGTCTCTCAGTTGGCATGGTGTATTTGTGCAGAGTAGAATGGAACAGCAATCAGATCATTCAGACATCAGTGTTTCGGTGCCTTCCCCCACTTTAAGGCCTTAACAAACACATTCAGTGATGCAGTGAGTTCTCTTACAGTCCACAAATCACAAGAAATTTGAGGAAGGATTTGTGTCATTGCTCATTTCTCTAATATTCTGGGAACCATTAAACATAGGCTCTGTTCTTCTTTTTAAAGTCAGAATATAATTCCTGTTAACAGAATTAGGGGCGAATAGACTCCATCTATTTATTTTTCCATTGTTGTCTACACAAAAGAAGGAAATATACAGTACAGAACCAGGAAGCATTTCCACAATGCACAGGCCAGTAGTCTTTGATGCTAAGAATACTGGGCCAAATTTGGCCCTATTGTAAGCTTGTGCAGCTCCACTGGAGTCAATGGAGTTATTACCAGAGCTGAAAGTGGCCCATCACCACCCTTGACCTTTGTGAAATATCCTAATTCTTTTCACAACATATATATATTTTGACATTTCACCAATCAGACTAAAACTGATGCTATGCATCATAACTCAGTTGCACGGAGTAATGTATCACATTCCATGTATTTTAAGTGAGGAAGTTACCAGACTTTGTATGTGAAAGAGATGTTGATAGACAGAGATGCCCTGTCCCTAGTGATGAAAGCATAGTGGTGTTCCATGCATTTAGTAGTAAGTAGGAATGACCATACTGAATGGGTTTGCGAGTGTATTTGGATCACAAAAATGAGGGTGGATGACTGCTGTGAGGATCTGAGTACTATCTCTTTCATAAAGTTATGTGATCTAACTGGAAAATGACTTCAGCTTCCTTTGTATCCATCTCCATACCTCTATTGAGTTCTTTTTTTAAATGGCTAGTTGTTTAAAAGAAAAATATATTCAGTCAGCGAAAAATGCCATGTGTAGACGTGCTTTAGCATTTGCACAGGCAGTTATTATGTCTGTACATGCAGATTGGGAATGCATGTGAAAACAGCTATTTAACTCGGAAGCAAGCTTTCAAATGTGCCTTGACCTGATTCGCATGCTAAACTGTGGGTGCACATATGAGTTCATAGTATTTGCATGCTTGAGTGGATCTTTGGTTTTTTTCTTCTGATTAATTAGGTATCGGTACTGCTGTAATGTGAAGATCTACCTATACGTGGTTCTGTTCTAGCTAAAGGAAGTCGACACAAATAAATGTCAGTATTTCACTCATTTCTTCGCTCAAAGAGCCAATATTATTTTTTCTTCCACCTCTTTTGTCAGAATATTCTTAACCATTCACACTAGCCTTAGTTGGTTTCAGGAAGCAGATGCGGAGTCTTGGGAACAGATTTTTTGCCAGCAGCAGCATCTGGATGTGTAGCTGTTTTCCCTGGTGGTGAGGCTGGTGGCAGTACAACAGCCTTCGGGGCTAATATCGAGGGTCAGGCTGCTCAGGGAATTAAGTCTTTTCCATGAAATGTTTTTTTCATTGACTTGGTTCTGATTTTAAGGAGCCTGGTTCCCACTACCTGTTAAGTGAGGTCATTTACAACAATTAGGTCACGTTCACATAAAAGAAAGATACTCCCCAGGGACCAAATGTACTGTTTGGCTTGGTTTATTTAAGAATGTCTCTTAGAAGCTAGAATGCAGGCCACTTGCATTCTATGGTCATTTGCCCACACAACTCCTGTTGATTTCTGCATGCATTAGGGGCCAAATTCAGTGGTGACAGAAATGGAAATTGCATTTCTGAAGTAAATGGTAAAAGAGTGAACCTTAGCAGGACTACCAGTTAATAATTAAGAATATTTAACAGAACTGATCAAAATATGTGCTCAATTTATTTAAAATGAAAACTGGTCTTTTTCATAATGAAAAAATTTGAGGGAAATTTTAGCTGTCAAATTTTTCCATTTTTTTTTCTCTCTCACTGAAGAACTGAAACAAAAATGTCTTGGTTTTCTGATAGTTTTCTTTTCTTTATTCTCCCTTCTCCCCTTCATCTCCCTTTTCCTATAGCAAAATGGAAAGATAAAATATGAGAAAAGGAGAATAATGGGGAAAAAGAAGAAAAAACTAATAAAAAAAAATTCTGTAAAAAAATACCTATAGTTTTTTACCTGCTTTATTAATAATGATTATTTCTGTAGCATCATACATGTGCATGGAGCATTACAGAACAGTTAGGAAGATGGAGACACAGAAGTGTGACTTGACCTCCTATCCAGTGGTTGTTCAGAACAAGTGTAACCTAATCGTTCCTAGCAATAGAGAGAGAGAGGAGGGGTTGTGGTATGAAAAGCAACTAATAGGAAAGTGTAAGATAAGGTTGGCCTCCTGCTTTATCCTATGGCCTCCTGTTAGTTGCTTTCCTGCTGCATCCCTTCTACCCTGTCACACATTTTGCACACATACTGGCTGTCAAATTCTACTTTCAGATACACAGGTGAAAAGTGTCAAAGGAGTTACTCCAGATTTATACCCAGAGCCTGCACTAGACATAAGCAGACTAAACAATTGCTTAGGGCCAGGGCAGCTCAAGGGGGCCCCCTATTTGCTTTTTATTATAAGAACTTGCCTATTTTAGTATTGTGTAGGGGGGGGAGGAGGGCCCCCAAATATTCCTGCTTAGGGCCTCTAATGGGCTAGCACTGGCTCTATTTATACCTGTATAACAAACAGCAAAATCTGGCTTAAAGAATTCTCGTTACACTACTTTAATACTGGATATTCATTGCTGTTGCTACTGAATTTGATTGCGAGATTTCCAGATGAGCTGTATAGCCTTATTCCAGGCTAAATTTGGCCCTGAGTCTTCAGAAATTAACCCTATTTTTATAAACTGTTTTAAACACAGACATGCCACTGTAAAAATGGATATTTATCCCTGCTTGGATCTAAAGTGTTATGCCAATAAGTCACTATATTTTCACGCACATATTATTCACCCGGACAGGGAAATTATTACATTAAAATGTTCTGTGCAACTTTCCTTAAATATTATGGCCTAGATTCTAGCTATATCAGTGTGAAAGGACCAGAAAGTACGCAGATATGGGATATCTGAGAATTCCTCTGCCATGGGCGAACTATCACCTTTCACAGCGCTGGCATTGTCAGCCTTGGGTGGGGTAGTCCGCCATCAAGGGGAGGTAGCACCTTGTGGTCAGTCCACCCCATCATCTGGCTTGGCCCTTCAAGATTTCAGAAAGATACACATAGAGACCTCAGGGTCCTGGGAATGAACTGTATCTTTAAGGGCTTGAAATCTTGCAGAGAAGGCAGGGCAAAGCTCCCCTCCCCCAAACCAATTGGGGAATAGTTGGGAGAAGAGGAGCAGCGGAAAAGCTGCCTGACAGCAGACAGACACTGACAGAAGAAGGCTGGCCTGCTGAACCGTCCAGATTGGAAAGCTAATTCAGATGGGTGTTCAGTTGAAGGAGCTGGCAGAAGCTTCACAACTGACTAAAAGCTGAAGCAGGAGGCCTGAGGTGCAACTCGAGTCCCAGAGGGAGGGCTGAGGGAGAACTGCTTAAAAGAGAAAGATACTGGCAGTCTGAAGGCAAGAGGCAGAGAGCTTCTAGCAGTACAACCCAGCTGCCACAGGGAAGAGCTGACACTGGCTTTTAGGAACCACTTCTGTAGCAGTTGCCAGGAGAAGCTGTGAGGCTCCGCAAAGGCCGGGTAGGGGCAGCAAAATCTGCAGAGCATGTGAAGATTCTGATGGTCGAGGTAAAGGTAGGAACAGCCCAGGGACAATGGTGGGAGGGGTTGGTGGAATGGTCCTTTGCTGCCTAAACAGGTCCCTGGGTTGGAAGCCAGAGCAGAGAGTGGGTATGGGCTCACCTATCTTCTTCCCAGGCCAAGAGGAGAAACACGATGTCAAGAATAAAAAAAGCCAAGAATGGCAAGTGTCAGATAGAGGCCCGGAAACAGTCTTGAAAGACATTCGATTTTGCCTCTCATATTTTCTGGATTTTTCTATTAACCCTTAGAAGGGAAATGAACTGAGCAATGATCTGGCCAGAGAGCTAGGCTACCTATATTGACAGACTGTTGTGGCACTACAATAAATGAAGGGGGCGCTAGGCTGAGAAAATCCATGTAACATAGCACCCAGACACTAGAAGGCACTCTAGAGATGACAGGCAGGACGACATGGCCCCTGCAACACCCTGGCTCTTTCTAACCCTGGTGTAAGGGGCAGAGAGGGGGCATAGCCAAAGCATAGCACACTCCAGAAATCCCCACTTGGCAGATGGTCCTTGCGGGAGTGTTGCTAGCTGGCTTACATAAAAGCAGCCGCTAGATTTGTAATTTATTAAATTGCAGGGCATTTATTGCCCAACACCAGCTCTCATAGCATGTATTTTCTAATAAATTTGTTACACGTTTGTGGTTTGTAACCATATTTGCTGGTGTGTGTTATCTACTGTGAATGGAATCAACAATGTGCATCTAAGATAAATGGTGTGATAAATCCTCAGAAACATATTCATCTTTAAATTGCCACATTTTAGCTTTCAATTCTGAATCTGGATTTAAAGACTATAACGGTAGCAGTATATCTATAGGCAAGTCATGCGTCCTAGATCCCCACAGTTTAGGCCTCGGCCGAGGTGAGTTAGTAGTTGATTGCTTATACTGTATTCCAGAACTGCCACAACCCCCAACAAACATTGGGCTAAATTCATCCCCGATGAACGCGCAGTGATGTCAACGAGGTTACCTCAGGAAGGAATTTAGACTATTTTTCAGAAATCTCTGTTTCACTCAATATAAAAATCTCACCCTATCAGGCAAACCTCAGATTCAATGTTCAGTTTGATCCAACTGTTTCCTGTTGCTTGGTATCCTTGTAGGTGATGAACTATTCGATAACCTTATATAGATCCTGTATAAAAGTTCCCTTAGCGAATACAATCCATTTTGTGAGCGGAAAGGCAGATAATTTTCATATCTGAGAAATTAACCTAACCTACCTGCAGAAGCATGAACATCTATAGTAGGGATAAGCTGTGAAGTGAAAATAATCTTTAAGTAGCTTTTTTGGAGCCATTGTATCATGTTGCCAAGTTTCTGTAAGACTGTGCCGTATTAATATTATTTGATTAATTGCTGTGTAATGGATTAAGATTGCCACCCCTAGTATGAGGTTATAGTTATAAAAATGCTGTTCTATCACTGACAATAATTTTACGTTATACTGATAACACACACTAAAATGTTACTTAGATGAACATTATTGTAATATTATTACCATTGACATGCTGTCCTTTCACAGTATGCAGTGCATTCACAATTGGTGACTATACCTTGCATTTGATCTCAGTGATGCAATAGTTTTTTCCCCCATCTATCTAACTTTTGTGACTTCAGTATATTCATTATGATGAGATTAAAAAAATGGGCGGTGTCTGAATTGCATGTGACATTTAACACTATAATGGACAAAGCACTAGGCAAGATGGTGTTGGAGCAAACCTGTATAAGCAGAGGGAGGGACTAGATGAACTAAAAAGTTTGTTATATCAATAATTTATGTGAATCTGCAAATCAGCTTGTTTATGAATGAGAGTATCTGCATATGAGATGAGGTACTCAAGCTTTTTGATAATGCAAACTACTGACAGAGAGATTGTCTCATGGACTCCACCTATTCATGATTGTAAACTGGAGAAGAGGTTGTTCTGCACAATCACATAGCATTCCTGTGACAACTGCAGCATTATTTAGAAAAGTGATATTAAGAAAGCATTTAATGCATTTTTAGCTTCTTTTAATACAATTTAGCAGCTGGGGAAAAAGGAGAGGTATCACCATGTGATCAGCAAGCTCTCCATGGAGCACTTTTAGCAAGCCTCTGATATAATGGAATGTGTGGAATATGCATTTATGCTCAAAAGGGAGCATTTTACATATTTGTTAGATTGTGGCTTGAGTCTTTCACTGAGGTCAGCGGTAAAGCCCCCACTGACTTCAGTGTGATCTGCATCAAGCCCCAAATCTGCATGCCAGACTCTTACAAAATGTGTCTTTGTAAACCAGGTGCTCTTCAGACTTCGGTGCAGTACAAAAATGCACCCTCCAATTTCCTATGGGTTTGTTTGAAGTTGGAAATTTGAAACTTTGTTTTGTGGGTTATCTGTCCATTTAAGGCAAAATCCTTCAGGATTTAATAAGGATTAAACCTATAAGGTTCTCTCTAATGATTGATAGAATGTGATAGCTATATTTTTAGAAAAAGCCTATAGAATTATATGGAAGGGACATACTTTCCATTTCATCTATAGGATAGTCTAAAAAAATCTAATAACATTTTCTAATAAATCCTATAGGACTTTTGTATAAAGGTTTGTTAGACAATTTGTTTAGTTGTTGCTCTAATATTGTAATGTCAGCAAAAATCTCTTTTCCTGAAAAAAAGTTAAGAAAACTAGCTTTTCAACCATTAAACAGGATCACATTTTAAAAGTTTGCAGAAACATTATATTGAATCTTGTCAGCCTTAGTTGGGTATTCCTAATAGAACAGTATTTTGTCATGCGATAAAATATTCTTTGGCTTAATGCTGCATCTTTCTTTTCAGACACAAATTGGATAGCCTTTTCCTCCTCCTCTAATGATTTTCCTTCCTGACTTACTGGGTCAAAAATACTATTTGAGAAAAGTACTATTTTTAGGTAATAATAATTTCCATTCAGGATGACACTAAGCTTAAATTTGGTTGCAAAATTCTTGTGTTAAAAGAATAGAAATAATGGCTTAAAAAAGAGAGAGAAAATTATGCAGATATGAATAAAACCACAGTAAAATAGTAAAGAAGTTAAATGTTTAACCATCCAAAACCCAAGTATTTTATATATCATGCACTTCATTTCAGATAAATGACATGAAGAAGGCTACCATGGTTTCAATTCCCTCTGCGTTATTAGATATTAGGGGACCTAGAAATAGAGCACATAAAGTATTTTCATTAATAAGCTCTCTTTCCTGTATCCTTCACCTTTCTGTTATTCTTCACCAGAACACCCAATTCATGTTTTAAAAAAGTAGACTAACAGGAATCAAAAGCTATACAACACAGATGCTACTCTAGCCATCAGAATCAGGGCAGTTTTTAACTTCATTAAATTGCTGTCATATGGTGTCTGCTGACATGCATCAGACTTTGGAGAGTCTTACTCATCAGGTATTCTCTAAGATTGTTAACAAGAACAGCAACTCTCATTAGGGGTCCCCAAAAAGCAGCTAATTAAGGGACAAAGGTTGCTCAGATTGTGACAATTACACCTGTAGGTTCCTGTAGAAACACCAAAATCTCTAACAAACGTATGTTTGGTTGCTTAGTACATGAAATAAAGAGCTAGTCCATTAAAAAAATGAGAGGCAGAAACTGTCAACCATTTGAAAAGCTTTACGAAAATGATCATCCAATTAGTGGCTATGATCAAATCAACCATGAACTCTCTCTGGATGGCTCCATAATTTTCCTTCTTGCATGGTGTAATTTCATATAGCTCAAATGAACTCGTGAGAGGTAATTCAGTTCCAAACAGTTTTCTCATCACTGCTAATTATACTAATACATTGAAATGCCTCCTACAAAATGCATGAGCCCTTTAAGCCACCTCATTAATGTGATATAATTTTTGCCAGAATATATATCAAACCTATTATCACCACAGGTTTTCTTCAGCATTTTTTTTCAAAATGTCTATCAAAAAGCTTGAAAAAGTAGATTTCTTTGGTCTGGTCTCCTCATAATTAACTGTTTCTTTGAACTGTGGTTGTCTATTGTGGTATTTTTCTTTAAACACTACTAGCAGTATGCAGTATGATAGGGGTATCCCTCATACCCACAGGTTTTTCCCCCCGAGTATTTGATTCCTTAAATCTTTTTTCCGGTTGTAGCTGATTCTTTAAATGGCAAATGGTGCATGCAATAATGTGCAAAAATGAGTTATACAAACTGAAAGCAGGGGTGTAAAAAGAAGCATCATCTGAGACTAAAATAAAGACAGATTTTATGGTATTTATGTCAGTTAATTTAACTGCTGGTAGGGGCTTTTGTTGAAACATGAGTTAGTTCCAGTGTTTAACCTTGCAGCATTAATTTATGCTTTATGGCATGAGTACTTCATCACTCCCTCCTTGGGAAGACAGTTATCTCATTAGCTAGAATTTAATGAAATGCAAGGATACACTTCTTAATTTCAAAGATTACTATAACACAAATCAGGTGTAAATCTCAGACTGACTGTCCCTTCCCTTTGCCTGTTTAAAAAAATAGATTAATTTTGTAATCATATCACCAAAATTCATTTGGTGGGATAAATTTCACTACTGCTATTCAAAAGGCATTTCTCATCTGTAAAAGTTAGTTTAACTTTGTATGCCATAATACTGGTGACATTTAAGATCTGCATAAAGTTTGAGGTTTATAACCCATCTTTACTACTGTGACCAATTAAAAAAAATATAGTGTTGACTTCACTGGGGGATTTTCTTGCACAAGGAGTACTGAATGGAACTCTGTTTCAGTTTCTTATAGATCTACAGCACCATATGTATGCAAATTCAACACTACTGATAACTGACTAGGATATTTTACTGTTTTAGTATTTCACATTAGTAGTAAAGGAAGTTTAACTGTAGAATCTGCAACTAACTGTAGAATAGGCAACTAAAGTGATTAGGGGTATGGAAAAGCTTCCATATGAGCAGAGTTTAATAAGATTGGGACTTCTCAGCTTGGAAAAGAGACCGCTAAATGGGGGACATGATAGAGGTCTATAAAATCATGAGTGATGTGGAGAAAGTAATAAAGGAAGTGTTATTTTCTCCTTCTCATAACACAAAAACTCCCAATGACATTAATAGGCAGGTTTAAAATGAACAAAAGGAAGTATTTCTTCATACAATGCAAAATCAACTGTGGAACTCCTTGCCAGAGGATGTTGTGAAGGCCAAGACTATAAGGAGGTTAAAAAAAAAACTAGATAAGTTAATGGAGGATAGGTCCATCAATGGCTATTAACAAGGATAGGCAGGGATTGCTGTTTGCCAGAGGCTGGGAATGGCTGATGGGATGGATCACTTGATGATTATCTGTTCTGTTCATTCCCTCTGAAGCACCTGGTGTTGGCCACTCTCAGAACACAGGATACTGGCCTAGGTGGACCATTGGTCTGACCCAATATGGCCATTCTTATGTTCTTAATCTTGGAGATATCCTGCTGAAGGAAAAAAATGGTTAATCATATAAGCTCAAAACAACTGGTTATAATGTCAAATACCAAGATTAGCTATGTATTGGGCCAGAAGATGTGCAGAGACTTCAGTACTGAAATCAGCGCTGTGGTCAGGGCCTTGATTGCAGTATTCATGAAGGCAACTGTCCCATGCTGATCTAAGACATTCATGCAGACCACTCTTATAAATCTGGGGGTGTCCAGCTGCTTTTTGTCTCCTACTGTATATTCCTGCTTAAGCACCTTCAGATCTTTGCTATAACAGACCATTGAATTTTCTTTCCCTGGGATCAAGCCCTCTTAGGGTGGAATTCAAGGGGTTGGCCGTGGCCTGTCCAGCAAGTTCTGCTGGATCAGGTGTAGCTTGGGTTGGCTGTGATAGTGCTTCTTAGCCATGGAGACCTGATATGGAGTCCCCCCCACCTCTACCCCTTCCTCCCTATCTTGTGGCTCAGATGTGGCCAGCTCCTCCATCTGCCTTCAAGAGAAGTTTGCTTTCTGTTTGGGCCGTTTGCCTTCTCCTTCCCTCCTTGGCTGTCCATAGCAGCACCACTGCTGACAGAAGACAGAACATCCTGATGAGGCTGTCAGACTATGTATATCAGGACAAGATACGGTTAGGTGGTTTTCACTATACAGAAAATCTTTCTAAAAATTCCAGTTCTGCATAGCCAGGCACACAGCAATCACGATAGATTTTCCTAAAAGATCGATTACTCATTTAAAAAAAAAATTCCTAATCAACATGAGGCACATATACATCTGAGTACCTACAATCAAATTTATGTGCCATCTAAATGGCTTTGAAATTTTTTGACTCTATGTGGGAATCCCTTCAGCACTGAAATGCAGCAACCAGATAGGAAAATGGGGCACAGCACACCATCTTGTCCCCCTTCAAGTCCTTCCTCAAAACTCACCTCGTCCATAATGCATACGGTCAAATGCTGTGTGATAATAGCTAGTCAGGTAGACAACTCTGATTATTACTGATGGCCAGCTAAGAATGGTGGACTTCCAAAAGGAAGGATGATGTAATGGATACGGCACTAGCCCAGCACTTGGGAGACTACCTGAGTTTAAGTCCCTGCCCTGCCACTGGCTTTCCGAGTGACCTTGGGCAAGTTACTTAGCCTCTCTGTGCATAAGAATGTACCTCACAATGGTGCTTCCCAATAGTGAGGACAAATACATTAACAATTGGGAGGTGCTCAGACACAGTGGTAATGGGGGCCATATAAGCACCAAAATAGATAAAATATATTTATTTGTAGTATAGTTTCCCCCTCTCCATTTTAATCACATCCACCTATTAGTTCTTTCTTTTAGTTTGTAAGCTCTTTTGGGGCAGAGACTATCATATATGTTTGTACAGTGCTTAGTACAGTGGGGGCCAACCTGGTTGTGCCATTTACGTGTTACTGTATTATAAGTGTTGAACAAGGATGCTGAAGCATATCTTCTATTCATAGGAAGCTTGCTATGGAATGCCTAAAATGCCCACATAGAACAGACAGGATATAATTTTTCAATATTTTAACCAAAAGACCCCTCCACAGTAAACTGCATGAATTTCAATGTATCTGCCTAAGAAGGAAGAAGTGCTGAATCACTCCTGCCTGGATTTGACCCTCTGGTTTCAAGGAGTCTGGATAGTTCAACCATGATGCAAAGCCTTATGCTTAATATGCTGTACGAATGCCCTAATATTACCTAGTGACACAGGGTGAACTGCCCCGTTAAGGGTATTGTTGTTTAGCTGCACCCCATGCCAGGCTCAACCAGCCTTTCCAAGGTGATGGGAAATCTTCTGATGGAAACTGGGGGAGGGAGAGCTGCAGGGAGGCTCTTCCAGCAGACCCTGGGTCAGGAAAAGAATCTGCTAGGTTGAATGCTTAGCTGGGGACATCTGCTGTGTAGGCAGCAGGAGAAGCCTCTGAGACAGAGGCCTTAGGAGGGGCCAGGCAACAGGGCCTGGTTTATTTGTTTTGGTTGATATTGAACTGTAATTGTGTTTGAACTGACACAGCCCTAAGGAAAGAGACTGGAATGCTGACTCCAGTGGAAGCTTCGTTGATACACCGGCTAGTGAACTGGTCTGCCAGCTTACATGGTAGGGAAATTTAGATGAAGTCTTGACACCAGCTTTGGGGAGGTCTTGTTACATGCGGTAAGAACTGTATTTAAGAATGGTTTTGCACTTCATTTAAATTTCAAACAAGATATATTCTGAGATTACAGATGAAGAGCCAAAACAATTGTCACTACCTACCTGCATCATCTGTTTCACGCACACATGGTACCTACTAAATAGGGCCAAACTTCAACAGAATTTGGGGGTCTTCAAATTTGGGCTTTTTCTTTGGCCCCATCTCTAGCTTTTATAGAAAGCTTTTTGAACACCTGAGCGTCTCACCCCTCCTCTCTTGTTCACTGCTATATAAGCTTTCATGTTGACAGGCTCTGTACTTGTTCTCCAGAATTCCTATTAATACTAGAGTGGTTATAATCTGGATTATCTTCTTTTTCTCAGTAGCATTGATAATAGTTTTCAAGGGGGAATTTTCACTCATGGCTGCTTTTCAGTTTATTTTATTTTTGCCTTTCCTGATGCTCTTTTTCACATTCCATTTTAGAACAAGTGTGGCCTCCTTTTCAGTGACGGCATACATAAGGCTCAATTGCTCTTCCTTTCAGAAGAAGTTTATTTTTCTTTAAAGTCTAGACATCTGTGAAGGTGAATGGAGGCCTAGATCTTGATTTCTAAAGAAATGTTAACATAATGGGAGGGGACGGCTTATTCACCAGAGTTAGAACTTGAATGAAGTGTTCTGCTGCTTTACTTTTAATTCTATCTTCTTGCATACAATAGCAATTGTTGAATCTAGCTTTTGACCTAAATAATTTCTTCTAATAGTAGGAGAAGCAGTTTATTTGGTGATTAGAGCAGCGGGTTGACAAACAGGACAGCTGTGTTATAGTGCCTTCTCTGCTCCGGGCTGTGAAATCTTGAATTAAGTCACTGTAGGCACATTTTCAAGAAGCCACTGGCTTTTGGTTTCTCAGTTTTTGGGGACCCACGTTAAGGCACCTAGCATTACATTCACAAAGGGACTCAGGCAGTTAAAGTCCAGCATTTAGGTACCACAGAGATTCTCCAGACCCCCACTTCAGCTGCAGCCTAACCCTTTACTCACCTAAATTCTCTATTCACCTACATTCCCACCAGTGAATTCCCCTAAGTTTCTGCTGGTGGGCATGTGCAAAACTGCTTAAATCCTGATACCATAAAACTGCTTGGTGCTTAATTTATGCCTAATCTTTGGTGGGATTCCTCTCCTATCTTGGCTGCAGGCCCTGATCCGGTTGACGTTCTCACAGCATGCCAAACCCACACAAAATGCAGCTGAAGGCGAGCAGATTGGGATTTTTGTTGGGGGGGGCGAAGAGGATGGGTTGCCTCAATAGACCCAATCATTTGGTGGTGAGGGTGCTCCCTTGGGCACTTGAAGACCCAGGTTTGACTCTCCTCTCTGCTTGATTTGAACCCATGTTTCTCAAATCCCTGAAGGATGCTCTAACGCTCAGGCTATTGGGTGTTCTAGGTGGGCTGCTCTCAAGTCCTCTCGTTTAAGGTGTTCCAAGTCCATGTGCACATCCCCTCTTCATAGGTGTGCGGGGAACAATTAACAAAGTCTTTGTTCTTTGATGTTTCACAATGACTTATTTCAATGCGCCTTCTTGTGGGCAAGACCTAACACCTTCTGCCAGAAGCCAGCATTTTGCATTAGTTAATGCTTTTTTTCCTGTTTGGTGTGTTACACCATTACAGAGGTTTACAATGCAAATACTCAGTATAAGCTCATAACATGGGCTACAGATGTTATAAGTGAGATCAATACATTCAGCAATTTACAATCATTTCATAAAGACTAAACACATTTTTATAACTCTAATACCTATCTTAACAATACTAACACACAGGTGAGCCAGACTGGTTTCCAACTATGCATTTGTCAGTGTTCAGTTGAGGCCTAGAGGCCTTGGCAGTCTCTCTCACTGAGCGTTTAAAGCCTCAGGTGAGATAAAGGGGAACTGTGGATGGTCAGCACTTCTGAAAATCCAAAGTTAAGCACCCAAAATCAGAGGACACATTTGGAAATTTGGGCCTTAACCTCTCTATCACCTCACTGTACAATGCATATAATAATACCTACTTCATAGCAGTGTTTTGACAGTTAGTTAATTGCCAATCCCAGGTATTCAAGGATCATGAGTCAGGCAGTTGAGGAATGGCTTAAAAATGATGAGATTTTTTTTAAAAGAATGAATTTGGGGTTCATTGTGGCCTAGTTTTTTCGCTTTTAGGGTTCATGTTTTCTAAATTTTCTCTATGATAATGAAGGTTAGAAACTTACTTTTTTTAAAATGTGAAAGCTGAAATTGTCATACAACCATAGGACTCCAGGAGCAGGGGCTCTAAGAAAACCAATACATATTGTGAAAATTGGCAATACTGATTGCAGTGTTGTGAGATCCTCAGATGAAAGTGGCTGTATAGAAGGCCAGATCATACTCAGGTTGAAGTCAATGGCCAATCTTTGATTCACTTCAGTGGGAGGAAGATCAAGCCCTATGTGGCTGAGACAACTGGAGAAGGAAAGATACTTCAAAACATCCGTTTCTATCATAAATCAAGGGTAGGAGATTCCCCTCAACTCTTGATATCAATGGTGGAGTGGGTAGGAGAAACTACCCTTATACACACACCTGAACTGTTCCTTTGAAGCAGGTGGAGGCTTTAGAAGAATTTTAGATAGAAACCTCACAAGCACAGAGAGAAGTTTTTGGGAGAATACTGTTTTCCTTTATTCCAGTAAAATTCGTTGTTCAGTGTTAGAAGAAAAACATTCTACGATTCCTTACCATTGTCACATGACATTTCCAAATTGGGTTATTTCTTTAAAACAATAAAACAGAAGCAATTTGTACCTATCCCTGTCCATATCCCCCTTCTGAAATGGTGCAAGAAAGAAATTTGTGGTCTTTACAAATCCTCTTCGAAAGATGAGGGCAATGGCAGTCAGGAGTTCAGGGTTTATGTTCATAAAATCTTAAGCTCCAAGCAGCTGTGTGACCAGGGAGTTGTTTTTGTTTTGCTGTTATTTTTCCATTGCAGAGCAGGATGGCCTTCTTTCTTGCTAGATTGGCTTCTCTGAAGCATATATTCTATGCAGCTTTCTATGGCTCCCACTTCACAGGAGGTCACACATTAATTTATTCTGAATAGTTCTTAAAATTATCCATTCTATTTTTTAAAAAAAAGACCTGTTTGCCTCTTCCACCTCTGTTTTTATCTTAAGTTTTTCTTAAATTATATTTGTCCTGTCAGGTAACAAGACTATTTCATGATTTCTTGTCCTCAGAAAGATTATGACTTCAAATTGTGCTTAGTTTGGTTCTATTAAGCTTCCATTATTTTCTTCTTGGTAATCTGAAGTGTCAGTTTTGCTTGTATTAAGGGATTGACACAAATAGCAGTTAAAACGTAACAATAATAATATACCGAACAACATGATCACTGTCTTGCATAGCTCGCTCACCCACTGTATAAGAAACAGAATTCATGTCAGCTTACTCCTGGTAGCGTCAAGATAAGCATGTTGATTTATTTGGGTGGGCTACTGACAAGCATAGACTGATCATAAAACTATCTGTAGATTTAATTCTTTTAAGGATCAAGGGGCAATACTTTATCCACTTAGTCTGTTAGATATTAATTTTTAGATTTGCCTATTCATGGTATCATTAATGAAGAAAAGCTACAAGAGAAAACAGACCATTTTCAGGAATGTGATTCAGAACATTAACACCTTAATTTACATAAAATTAGTTACATACTGCTGCAGTAATTTAATTTGTTTGACCAGGCCTTTGCAACTGTGAAAAATAGATTCTGAAAGGCCAATCAAAGAGTTCTACATATTTTCTCCAAATGACTGATTTCAGAATAATATGATACCAGAGAGATTTAATTACAAAGTAGTTCAAAAATACAGTGGTGCCAGCTTTGAAAGGCATGGATGGGAATTAAAGTAATATTTTTGACTCCCTGTAAGAAGTCTGCCTTGTGTTTGAAATAACTGCCATATTTTCCTCTTGTGCACTCGAGATGTCATAAAATCACAATTTCCTTGTGAGAGTTTGGGATATGATTATAAAAGGGCTGAACTGTACAAAGACCATAATCTTTAGGAAAATTCAGTGACAAACGTACAAACAAGGAATTAGTTAATATTGATCTTCACTTCAAGGATAGACTCATAAGAAAAAGGTCTGGAAACATTTTTTTTCTTTTTTCTTTTGTTTTTAAAATAAAAGCTAAAACCTTCTCTCACGTTTCCATGTCCCATGGCTGAAGGAGGGAAAACAAGTTTCTGTATCCTGGCTGTTGAATTCATTGCTCTATAGGAGAGCAAATTACCCATCATCCTCTTAAGAATTAAAATCGGACTGTATTTTTTTTAACTTGCATGTCCATCAGGCAAACCAGATTACTCACCACCAGCCTTAGAGCAATAATTCTCTAATGCCTTGTCTACACTAGAAAGCTGTATTGTTTTAAGTATTCTGGTATAGTTAAAGCAGTACTAGTTACCCCCAGTTGGGAAGCAGTTATATTGGCTTACAGATGCTTTAGCAATGAGTGCTTTGCTCAGCATAAACTGGCTCCCATGGTGTTGATGCTGAATGGTTGGATGGGGACAGTTGGAAATTCCAGGGGTTTCTGAACCAATGCAGGCTGTTCTTTCTGTTCAATCCCTGAATGTTCTTCACAGACTTGACAAAGGTGGAGCTTGTAGTCAGCCTTCTCACTGGTGAAGCACTCAACACCCTTCTTCGCAAATTATGGCTTTCACTCAGAACTACCAGCAGCCTCCTTGAACCCAGTCACCACTGACTGGGTCCAATAGATCCGTCTCACCCAGGAGGTGTTCAAGAAACATCTAGAAGAAGCAAAGCAAGATTACAAGAGGCATGTGGACCGTCGATGATAGGAAGCTCTAGCATTCACAGTAGGCCAGAAGGTGTGGCTTGCTACAAAACATCTCCACAAGTTCCTGGGACCCTTCCTGATATGCCAGCAGATTAACTCAATTACCTTTAAAATACAGCTTTTCCAGTCCCTCAAAATACACCCAGTTTTTCATGTTTCACTTCTGAAGCTCTATACTGACTACCCCTTCCCTGACCGAACCACACCACCACCTCCACCAATCCAAGTCCGGTGTCATGAGGAACATGAAGTCCATGCCAGCCTCAATTTTCAATGGACACCTATATTATCTCATGGAATGGGAAGGCTACATCCTTGAAGAGCATACCTGGGAACCTGGTTCCCATGTCTACACACCGGACCTGGTGAGGGAGTTCCAGAGGACTCACCCAGACAGACACCACCCTGACGGGCCGCTTGAAGGGATGTGTGTGATGTAAGCACCTGCCCTTGGAATATAGATGTGCTGGGCTGCTGACACTTCTGCATCACCACGGGAGATTGGGTCAGATTTCTGCTATGGGATTTTGTGAAGCCAGACATGGCAGGAAGTACCGTCCAGCATGACCTGAGTGTTGGCTCTCCACAACCTATTGACCGGCATATAAACACTTAATATAAGTGGAAAGGAGAGGTAGCATCATATAAGCAGCCAATTTGCAGACTGCCAGAGATCTACAGAAGGGAACTGCTAGAATTAAGTTACTATTTTATGAATTACAGATTATCTAGGTGGGATCCACTTGCAGACTTTTGCTCTCTTATGCTGATGCAAATTGTAGTCTATCTAGTGCTTGAATATGTACTGAGGCAGCGGGTTGCAATTGCAACATCAGTTATGGGGATGAGAGGAATGTATGGGGGTGTTCTGTCTGGAAAGAATATGGAACCAAGGTCGGTTGATTCAGTAAATCTCTGGAAAATTTCCCACCAGCAGTGCTCCTCTGAAATCCTATCAGGAGTTAAATATTCCCTTCTATTCCTAATTCTGTAACCATGTTAATGAGAGAACATGGAATTGTATTCAGTTATTTTTAAAGGACTCCAAAAGGAAATACAGTAACAGTGAGAGAGTAGGATCTGTGGTAATGGTGAATATTTGAAACTTACATAATTATAAATTATAGGGCTGGATAAAGGTAAGCACCATCATGAATATACTGAGAATTGGCTTCTGAGAGTAGTATGAAAGCTGCTCAAGTCGTTTGCTGATTTTAGGTCTTCATCAAATACACAGAAGAACAAGTTTAAATAACTATTTTTAATGAACAGACTTGTAAGAATAATACAGGAATTTATGGAGATCCTTTTAAGTGAATACCAGAAAAAATAATACACTTGTTAAAACAATAAACAGCCAGTTGCACCAAAAGGTGAAAAAATGCAATGTAAACTTGACTGGCTACAGTGTTAGTGATCAGACTAAAACACATTTCATGAAACAGCAGAGTCTCTGTTGAGTGAATCTCTGTTAAAAGAATTGACCTGTGCAAGGTATTACGGTATAATTTTTATGTGGCAAGGGTGTGTATTTAATTGGTTTCTACTCCAGCTTTGATCACATTTAGAATTATACTGCTTTTTGTTACATTTTCTCAGTTATTTTTTAAAACTTTTTAATGCTTTGTTTGAAATATATGAACCTTTTAATGTATGGATAATTTATTCAGCTCCTAAATTTAAATGCCTTGTGGGCGTAATTTTCCTATTTTAGTTTACTTCTATAGCTGCCTTCTCTTTGTCTGGAATATATTATTCATTGTCTCCAAATTATAACAGGACTGATGTGTTAGAGTATAACTTCTTAAATTCATTTAAATAGTTTAACTATTTGCATAACAATCTGAAGGGGTAGAAAGCTTCTCTGGCAATGTGTTTTGTCTCAAAGAAATTGTCAGAAGACTTCTAATGCTATTAATTGTGTTTGCAAGAAAATGCAAAATATTTTAATATGACCGTGTGAATATGAGCATGAAGCTGTTTGTGTTCCTGTATTGTGACTCTTTTTGTAATTTGAAAATGTTTGCACAAATTAAGGGTTATTAAAGCTATATAAAAATATGGGGCCTGATCCAGAAGTCCTTAACCAGGTAGAACTCCCCATTGACATCACTGCGGAGTATTGTCAGAGTAAAGACTGAAGTATTGGACCTAGGATTTTGGTTTCTCAGATTGAAATAGACTTTCTAATGACTTAGAAGCACATCCCATTGGAGTGTGTCAGTGTTGGTGACTACAAGTATGCAGAACTCTTTCACCACAAAAATACTCATAGACTCATAGACTCATAGGTCAGAAGGGACCAAT
>ML675613.1:57794746-57796671 GCA_007922155.1 Mesoclemmys tuberculata | reverse complement strand
ACAATATATAACACCTTCTTATAACCTCCCTAATGCGATATGGGGTGCAGTATATATTGATGTCAAAAGCAAGCTATTTTCATGAGACAATTAATTGTCTTTGACTCAGGGCCTCCATATCCCACCAATTAGTACAAACAGCAGGGTGCATTTCTAGAATTCTGCAGAGTTAGTAGCTACTGCTATTATGTGGAATTTAGAGCATTTAAATAAGTTCCAGTACATGTTCCGGTTTGCTTCAATTTGTTAAAATCAATAGTCACTATCTATGCATCATTTTGGCATCAAGATAATGCACATGAACTTAAGATTTTGTGAGCTTCTTTCTTCCCGTCAACAAATAGGTTCAATTATAATTTTAGCCCTTCATATCTGATGAGTTCCATTGATTACAACTGAGCAGAGCTCAAAGTAGCAGTACAGTAGTTAAGCAAGGACATGCAATGTGAACAAATACAATGGACCAAAGGAAAAAAAAAATCTGATGCTCTATTTCTATTTCACATGGACTGCCTTGAGAGTGAATTCTTATAATCCGACATGCAAATATAAAAACCAGATTGTTGGTGATATTTAATAGCTTTTCAAAATTTGTAATGTATGAAGATGTAGGATCAATTGTCCTTCCTTACCATGTCAGAAGTTAGAACTTAGAAATGGTCTCACATGTTATGGGTCTAAGCATCACAGCCAGCCAAACTATTTCGACTAATTGGAAGTGTTAATCGGTGTTGCTGTGGTCAGTATTAGCAGCTGACCCACAGAGAGCTGAATAGTAGGGACCTGACCAAAAGCCCACTGGTCACCTGGGACTGACTCCTGCTCTTTCAACAGGCTACGGACAAGATCTTAAGAAACGGAGGAATAACAGTATGGTGCATTCTCCTTCCTGGTGGACTTCACTCTAGTTCAAGAAGGCTCTCCATGTCTCAAAATGCATTGTTTAAAAGACAATTGGCAATACACCTGTGCATCAGTGTGTTACCAGCTGGTTTATAGACCCATCTGACCACACTTGTAAATGCTATAGATGGATTCAGATTACAAATAGTCACCTTCTTTGGTATCGCTTCCTCTCCCTACTCCTGTTCTCTCTCTCTCTCTCTCTCTCTCTCTCTGTTCGTATGCTGTTTTTAATTTGCTTCTCCTGCTCTGTTTCATTTTAGACTTTAATGTCCTTCACAATTCTCAGATTTACATTTCAGGAGGAGTTCTAATCTCGCATAGCATACACTTATTTCTGAATTGATGTAGAAAACTAGTTCAGTTTATTTGTTTTCAGTATGTACAATTTAATGAAAAAGTTTATTTAAAATATGCCTGTGGCTATTAGGGTTCATTTTTCATCTGACCCAATGGTCTTATAGCCTGTCTGTTTTTCGTAACTCTTTAAAAGCCATTCTGGGCTTAAAAGATAGCCTAGTTATACAACATTGTTCCTACCTGCTAACCAGCCATGGTGGCCATCTGGGGATAGCTGGAGTCAGGAAATTCAGTTGTCTTGTTCTGTGGAGCTCCATGGAAGCATTACTAAATCAATATTTCATGGATGGCCAGGGAATAGACAATATAGATACTTTGTAAGAAGTGGTAGACTGAAGCCATTATATGATGTCTTTGGCTGTGGACCCCATTATTTTTCCAACAACAGAATAGAAGTCTATGGAATTTCTGCACTTCAACACCTGTGGAGCCTACTTTCTGCTGAGATGGACCCTTAAGTGTGGATTCTCCCACTGATGCGTGGAGGACATAAGCTCATAATACCCATTAACATTAATGGGAGTTATCCACGTAAATCCCTTGCACATCAATGACAGAATAGGCCCCTTTTGATTTTAGAAATCTTTTCTACAAGGATTTCCCTTGTGTCTAGTATGGGCATATAAATGGCCATTTTATTGTATTAAATATGTATCACATCC